>WEKY01046699.1:0-75112 GCA_013390045.1 Picathartes gymnocephalus
TTCTTTTTCTTTTTCTTTTCTTCCTCTGCTCGCCTTAGTTGTCTTTGCCTGTTTAATTCCAGAGATCAGTGAGGTGATGAAATGGTAAGGCCTACCTAGGCCTTCCAAATGGCTAAAGCCTCGGAAAATCTCTCTCTCTCCACTCCCTCCTTTAAATCACTGAATTTATGGATAGACAGGAGAGCTGACGTTTCTGCGGGAAAAATTGTGAGGAGAAATTGCCTTCACTGACATTTGCGGCATATCTGTGAAAACTGTGTTTCTGCCTGTGCTTTCTTGTAAAAGAGGGTGCTGGTGAGGGGCAGACAAAAATGACTTTTAGACCAGGCCTTCACAAGAATGCAGGATTCTGGAAAATTTGGTTGGAGCATGCTGTGTGTTAGTAAAAAGAGGGAATTTTCTCTGTCATTCTTACAGCTTTTATTTAATCATGTTTTATGCAGCACTTTAGTCTAGGCTTTCTTTCCATTGTTGCAAAGGTTAATGGCAAAGGAAAGAACATTAATATGGAAAAAAAAAGAAAGATAAAATATAAGAAGAACAAATCTCTTAAAAATTAAGTAGAAAATATGGTAGTAAATGTAAGAAAAAGAAGTGGCAGGAGAGGTTTTTCTGGTGGACAGAAAGCCCCACAAAAACTTTCCATTGCTGCTGTCACGCCATGTTGTGCATGGGAGTGAAGAGTAGCAAAAAAAAAATACTCTTTGAAGTGCTCCATTTTTGTTTTCTTATTTTGAAAGCACTTTCTGTTTTTCTGTTGTCATTTGTAAGTAATAACTGCTTACAAGAAGCCCTTCTCAGCCACAGATATCAAGGTACTTAAAATAGACATTACTTTTTCCTTTCTATATGTGAGCAACCTGAGAAGCAGGGAAGTAACAATTCTCTCCTAAAGTGATCTGCAGAGTCGGTGCTGGAATCAAGCAGACAATCAACCACATCAGCTGGGAAACATATAGTTCTATTGAAAAAAAAAACATGGGGAAATGGGATTGGAAGGTAGCCAATTTTTTCAGTCTTTCACGGAAAGTGAAAGGGGGGGACACAATTCAGAAAATCAAGTATCTTCTGAGGGTCTGGACAGGGATCACCTTTTCTTTCTGAATTTGTAATGCATCCAGCTCAGCAGTCTTGCTCCACCCACTCAATCCTTTGCTGTGATGGGGACATTTGGGGACCCCTTCCAGTGTCACTGTCACAACAGTTGTGCTGTTTTGAAGGGTTCAAGCTATTGGCTTACTTTTATTTGAAAGTAATTGTGTATTTAATAGATGGACTTCGGAAAACCCTGACTGCCATGAAAAATTAAGTAGGTTTTTTAGAGGCTTGTGGATGGCTGCCAAAATATTTGGCATCCATGAGAGTTTTAAATTTTTATTTGATGTGTCTTTGGTGGATGATAGGCAATAGTTATAGTTGACTTGGATCCAGCAAAACTTTAGAGTAATTGATTTGCTTCAATAATAATAAAAATGAATGTCTTTTTTTAAACGTTCTTGGGTGCTCAGGGTGTCCCCTGTTTTGTGATGAGTGAATGCTCCCCAAACATTTGTGTGTCCAGGACTGTCAATGTAAGAAGGTACATAGGCTGATTAGAGTTTTAAACCAGGAAAGGAAGGATTCCTGAGAACTGAGGGATGACGTCTGAGAACTCACCTATCCATGGTATAGAGGGCCAGTACAACATTTGCCACAACAAATGTATGTGATTTAAAATAGAAAAGATAAATATTAATACATCAGCAACATAAAAACTGGGATTTTTGGCACTTCAGATAATGAAATTGATGCCAGAAGCTGAAAATATACATAAAAGAGGTTAAAACAACCTTATAAAAATACAATTAACTGTCTATACATTCTTTAAATTACAATTGTAAGTAATAAGCAAGACAGAATCAGTTTGACTAGAAATAATAGCAAATCCACAGAGTATGCAGGTAGTAGATAAAATTCAGAGGTAGCCTCAGAGTGAAACTGTTCCAGAAGGGAAGGACAGAAAAATTTTTCTGTGCCGTTCAGTTCTAATGGAGTTTGGTTAAAACTCGAGTATCAGTTAAGTGTCCACCTGCTAATGCATAATTTATGATGGGTAAAAGATCTGTGTATTTAATTGAATTAATGTTGCAAGGCTATTGCCATGTGACCAATAATTCTTCATAAACCCACTTCAACTTTCTTCTCTAGAAAGTTACTGCTTCCTCTCCTGCTCAAGGAAGTGTGGCCGGTGTATCCTGAAGCACGTTTTTCAGCCATTCAGGCTGACCTATCTACATTTTGGGGGTGCAGAATCTGAGGCAGGAAAGGAGGATGACACTTCTTGGGGGTACACTAAGGAATCATAGAGAGAAGACAGGAAAACCATAGGCTCAGGACCAGCCATAACAGGGTTTTTTTTGGAACATGGCCCAATGTGCTAGCTTGACCCTCTGTCTTTTCATAATACAATATCTTCAGCTGAAGGAAAAAGAAAGAAATTTTAGAAGGGCTCCCTTTGGAGACCTGGAAAGTTTTTAGACCAGCCTTTGGTTACTTCTTTAGGATGGCAGTGGGAGAAAGAGAAGCCAGTCCCTGTTCAGACCTTATGGGAATGAAGGGTCTGAGCTGAGTAGTCTCACTAGAACAAGCTGGAGTTGGATACCTCCTTGCATATCTCATGATTTCCTCCTACTGAGAAACTGTTTTGGAACAATCTCTGCCTATAATTCAGCAAGATCACGTCTTTGTTCTGAGTAAATAGAGCATCTGCAACATCAAAGTATTATGTGAGGTAGTTAGGTAAGCATATTAATGATTATCTTTTTTTTTTTAATTAATGTCTTCTAGTCTGATATTAGATCTGCAAAGGAAAATGGGGAACAGTTTATCATTGATGTGATTTTTCCTCTTCATTTCACCTTTAATTCCCCCACACTTCTTTGAGGGTATGATGTATTTAATCTTAGAGCCAATAAAAACTTCTTTCAATGCTGAATCATTTCCAGTAATTTAAGAATCGACTTTAAATAGCACCCCTTATAATGAAGGAGAATATATAATGCACTCAGTGAAAAAAACTCCCAGTGGGTCCTTGAACAAGTTCTTGTTTATTTTTTGTCCTGAATTCAAGTCTCTAAAAACTCTGAAATCAGTCTACTGTACCTAAGCAGGTAAGGAAGCACATTTCATTCCCTTCTGTATAATTAGTTTACAGATGTGCAGATTTGAAAACATGAAAACACCTAGACTATAAAACAGGCCATTAAAATTTCACAAAGCAAGTGGTGCATTGAAGTTGTACTTAGGTGGAAGGGTGTACATAGAGATATAAAGCCATCAAATAAAGTGAAATTCCCTGGTGACCCTGGTGACTTGGTCTGTACTGACTAGATATTCATTGACATATTCCAAGGCTGAAACTTGTCCATTTTACTTTGCAGTCACAAAGCCATGCAATATTTAAAAAAATACTTTAAAATGTGTCAATATGCTTTACCCTGGAATAGGTATTACAGTTCTGGAAGCCTTTTATATGGAAAGATTTAACTCCTGAGTTGGTGGGTTTTATTATCTTTGTGACTACTTTTGACAAGTGGATTGTTCTTAAGTGGGCTGACCTACATTTTTTTCATAATCAGAGTAAAAATTATGCCAGGGTGTTTTGAATGTGCCCAAAGACCTCCTTACTTTTCTAGCTAGAACAATGAACATTTGCCCTTGGCATCAGACATTTGGCTATTGCCCATTGAAAGTGAAAGATAGTGTATGTTTTGTTACAGAATTCGAATCCTTGAAAACCTAGAAAAGGATGATGGTAATTTTGAACTGGTAATAGAAACTTATTATTCCTGGAAATTTAGCCAAACACAGCACATCAGACTATTAAATTATCCAAAAAGAATTTTATTAAAGGTTCAGAAATTTAGCGAGCTTGATATGTTGTCACTCTTTCCTCTTCACTTCTTTTTCAAGACAAATCTTGAGTCCTATATATACAAGTCTACAAAAAAGCTCTTTGGAGAAACCCAGCTTTTTATTTAGAGGAAAACCACACTTATTATGCATTCCAAGTTCAGTTCTAAAAGGAACAGTACCATTCCCAGCACTAGATAGCATCAGCACTCTCAACACATGTTTTAATAAGGATAACTTCCTATTTTCAATTGCACCAGAAGATGGCAATAGTAATTTTTAATAATCAATAGCAATAATATTTTCACCAAAGTCAGTGAGAGTTCATGAAGAAGGGAGCTTGCAAGATGGTTTCATACTCTTTAGGTTAACTCGCATTTCTACTTTCTAATTTAAATCAAAATTTGAGATGTAGAGAAATAAAATTACAGGTTAAGTATAGGTATTCAAGACAATTTGGATTTATTCTGTTTTTGGAAGTACAGTGAAATAGAATATTTGGAAACTGGAGTACTTAAATCAGTATTAGCTTCAGGATACTCTGCTTCCATCGCTGGTGTGTCAGTTTGTTATGACCTGCCCCTGAAGGCGAGGGTAGCAAAGCTTCTTGTTAGTAGATCCCTCGGGACTGAACAGAGCAGAATAACAGAGATTGACCTGTGTTTATACATATATAAAAGGTTTATTTTAGAACAGTTTGATTGCAGAGGAAGGCAGATATGCAGCCATTTTGGAGAAACAATAGAAACGAAACAATATAAAAATATAAAGATGTTGCTTAAGAAAATACATAATGAAAAGAAAGAGAAAGAAAGGTGAGAATAAATAGTGGAAAGATGCCATCAGCCGTGGATGTGTAAGGACTTAAAGAATGAAGTTAACTCAAAGAAGGAACTTCCCACAAGACAGGAATTTGATATAAGCACAGACAGTACAGCAGGAAGGATCTAATTCCAGGCTTAACAGAGGTGGAGGTTTAGTTAACATCCGGACAAAAATTCCCACCATGGCAAACTGTGGGAATGGAAGCAAGTGCTTAAACACATACCTTCTCAAGTTATGGGAATGGCATCTGCGCCCTGTGGAAACCTGGAACTTGGACTGTATAAGGTGATACCCCAGGAAAATAACTCCAGGACCCCCACCACTGGGAAGGCCAGGGTGAGGAAGGACCAGTGGGATGTCATCAGGATCCACAGGGCAGTGATACCTTTTGACAAATTTCTCCTTCTCTCCCTCCTCCTGTCTCACTGTCTGACTCTATCCCCTCCTTTCCTACTTTTTCTATCTCTCTACCTCACATTTAAATCATAAAATAAATTAAAATTAAATAAAATCCATAATTTTGACTTCAGCGTGCAGTCTCATTTGCTCATTAATTCAGGCAGAAGCATCTCTTATAATCGAATCATAAAAGGATCCAGCAACAAGACTTGATTATTGCCATTTAGATGTTCATTGATGGAGGTGATTGCCACAGTCTTGATCTGTCTGGGGGTGGCAGAATCCCGCAAAACACCAAGTTCAATGGGTTAATATAGATTCAGGTTCAGGTGGGAATGCACAGGTACCTCCTCTGGCAGGGGAGGTTTTTTCACATTGTAATTTGCAATACTGTGGAATATGCGCAGTCCTCTGGTGGAAGGCTCCAGAAATGAGTCTGGGGGTGCTTTGGGAGGTTTTGGTGGTTTATGACCCCCTCTAAGACACGACTGCTGTTTCTCACATCAGTGTACTTGAGCCAGTTAAGCCACATCAGAAGGGATGAAAATCCTCAAGCCTGTTATGAGTGTCCTGATAGCTCCCCTGGAGGGGAGTTTTACACCTGAGCCAGTTGTGTAAGCGAGGACATTGGCATGATAAAAAGCAGTATCCCAGCTCCTCAGGGTATGTTTCGTATTGGCCTTCTCCCTTATCTGCCTCAAAGCGCAACTCATGGCTAAACAAAGGTGGGTTTATCACGGTCACCACACACCCCTCGGTTGGTGGTGTAGTCCTGGCCTCAGAAAGGCACTCTGATGGTTTTGCAAATGGCTGGTTGTTTCGAGTCATTAAACTTCAGCATTTCAGTCTCCCACACAAATGTGTCTCTTTGCTTTTATTTTATTTGTCCTTATTTTGAGGGAAGTCATATAACCAAAGTCTACTTTGAGACAAACGTGAAAATCCACCTGACATACTGCAGATATTAGAACATGTAGAACCACTGCAAATACCAACCATTTTATTAGTCCGTGTAAGAGCATGTGAAAGATCATCTTGACATTTCAAAAATGGTTCATAAATTCTACTGCATATGTTGTGATTTCTTACCTAGCCCTCGCTAGATCTTAGTTTACCGTACCATGTCCTGTAATGACTTACAGTCCTGATGCACAGGTATCAGGCAACAACACAAGTCCTTCCTGTACTTCCCTAAGGTGCAATTACTGTGATTACTGTTGGCTTGCTAAACAGCAACATCACTAAAATTTTTGGTTTTGCTGATAATTTCGTAATCTGGCATCCTGAGCAATAGTAAAGTGCTGAGCACATCTTTTAACAATATATAAGTATTAACTTAATCAAAACCATAACTCAGGGTGTCTTTCAGTTTTAAAAAAGTGCTTGGCAGCAATATTGGGCTAAAATATTTCATCCCCACTGATTGTTCCTGTCCAAAGCAATACTATGAAAAGAACTCATCTGGGATCCAACTAAACTATTCCCCTCTTAAGGAGAAAAAAATGACAAGTGTGTTGTTTGATGGCTGGATTCATTATCTGCTGTGGTTGAAGGCTGCCCACAGAGGTGTTTGTTTCTCACATGCAGGAGCAAGAACTGTACAGCATAACATTCTAAATCTCATAAATATAAATGAGATGTCTGTTTCTGCAGGCTTTCCCTCTGTCTGCACCAGGGCAGCTCATGCTCAGCTCCATCACTGTTGTGCTGATGCCTCTACAACCATGTTGACCTCCCAAGTCCAAAAAGGACATTTCAGCTGGAGAATTAAGGCACCAACCTGCATTGAGGCACCAATCTCAATTCTCCACATTTATCTTCTGTTACAGAGGTGTCAGTGAAGGTTTTGTGCACTGCATCTCAGGCAGGTGCAAGTGGATTTGCCTTTGCTAAAAGCTGATTTGTGTCGTGTGAGCACAGCCAAGGGCATGGTAAACCCAAGCTACCAAGCACAGCTGAGGCAGAGCACAGATGTCTGAATTTGGTGCCTTATGAAATTTCTGGTCAGTTGACAGTGTGCATGGGACCTCTCCACATCTGCCCAGATGTGTGCTGGCATCAACATTGTCGTTCAGGTAGTCATCACAGTGGGTAGGGCACGGGGGTCATTTGCTAGCAAAACCCAGACAACAGGCTGACTAGAGTCAGCCGTGGATTTTAAAATTTAATTGAAATTGCTTACAGATGTTTTAGGGTAGACTTTTTCTCAATTATTTAACTGATGCTACAGAGCATGATACTGAGAAGTACCACTTTGATCTGGGTTGTGTACAAATAGCTGGTTTCTCTGCATCAACACTTCCCTAAGCATGCCTGTAAATTAGGCATTCAAATATTTAAGATCACAGCAGACTGTAAAATAAAGATGTTTTAGAATGTACTGTGTCTTTCCACAGGGACTTCACATAATCAAAGTAAAAGTGCTGGCCCAACAATTCGACTTAAGAGTTGGGAAGGGAGAGAGAGAGAGAGTAGAGGTACTGGTGTCAGCAGGGGGTTCATAATCTGAATAAACTTTCAAATGGAAACGGTATGGAAAAGCTCTGTACCTTAAGGGCAGAACAGCTTTATTGTATGAAGCAGTTTATTTGGTCCGTTATGACTTTCTCTGCAGAACAAAATTACCAGTGTCTGCTGGCTAAATGGAAAACACTTGGATCATAAAAAATATCAAATGAATCTCTTTGGCAACCACTAAAAATCTACACATATTTATGTAACTGTTATTTTTTCTCCTGTTATATACTGTCTGGAAAAATAGCCTGAAGCTTCCTTAGATCTCTTGGAAAGAACTAGCATTCAGATTCTCGCTGCAGAAATACATTACTTAGAATAGGTTAACTTTTATTAAGTTCTTTGAAGGTTTTTATTCGCTCCTTTATAATGATTTTTGTATTAGAGGAGCTCTACTTATTCATAGCAAACACAGATGTTGACAGGAAAGCCCTAACATCTGCTTTCTAGTGGCCATCAAGCTTTAGTGAATTAGTAAATATGGAACAGATTGTGAATTTGTTTTGAATGCTTTAAAGTGGGAGTATTTAATACCTGCCTTAGAGCTTTTGGGTCCCAGAGAAAAAGTGAACTGCTAATGAATTTATGATTGCTTAGAAGACTTAAAAAGCAAGGCACAATGCAACCTGAAAATATGGGATTTCCTAACTTCTTAAAATGAATCTTTGTATAGTTTCTTTATAAAGGAAAAAGCAAACTAAAGTTTAACTCTTGAGAATTATTTCTGCTAACAGAGTCAGAGAAAGACTTTTCTACAAGGCGATAGGTGTGTATCCTTCTAGTATAGATCACGTGTCCTCAGAAGAAACCAAATCTTTAATGCAATTTATCTTTAATCTTTTTTGCTTAGCACTATTGTCTCCCAACAGATACAAAACTGTTATGTGGCTTACAGATATGATCTTGCCTTTTGTCTAGACAAAATAATAAGCCAAATACAGCAGAATGATGTTAGACACCCACTGATTTTATTAAGGTCAGTGACAATATGGCTCTTAATTTAAGAGAAACTACTTTGTTGGTTTTGGTTTTTTTTTTTCTCCACAGACTTGTTTTATTTGATTTAAAAGCTCCAAATGATTAATATCTCTACTAAAAATATTTTTTTATGTTTTATTTCTACTAGCAGATTTTCTAGCCACTTGGAGTCCTTTCCATAGAAATTGTTTCAGCAGTTGTAAGTAATCCTGGTTTTTATCTGATGCTCTTTCTGTAACCCTTGGCTTCTCCACAAGAATTTCCTCTTTCACTACAGTCATTTGCTCAAAGCTGTAAATTCTATATTTAGAGAATATGTGCTAGAAAGCTCTCGACTGCTGGGACATCTACATTCATTTTGGGATGTGAGTGATATTTATTCTTAGAGAAGAAAGGAGATAGGAGTGTCAAACTTTGAAGTGATTTGAAATTCCAGTTCTACATCAAGACCTTCACTGGTGCTTACACAACTTCATACGGGCCACTTAGGAAAGTTGCTTGCAATGCAGTGTCAAATTTTGAGATAATGCTTTTGATCAAATGCCAAGTAAATTTTAGAAATAGCAGATCAGCATCTGTGTCTTTCTATGGTTAATGTGTATTGTCCAATTCTTCTGCACACTAGTGTTATTTTTACCAAATAACTGCTTACTTTTGATCTCCAAGGTTGCTCATTTTGCCACGAGGCTTAGAACAAAACTTCTTATTAGTGTTGACCAAGAAGATGATGGTTGAGAAACCAGGTAGCACCTGGCTTCATATACCCTAATAACATTATAATAACTCATAAAATTTATGAGGACTCCAATGCTTTTGCCTTTTAGATTAGAAAACTTTATGAGGAGTAGGCATTTTAATTTTTCGTTTGCAAGTGGAGTTGGGGAGGGATTCTGGGAGGATTAGTGAGATGGAGATCAAAAGTTCTGTCACTTAAAATGGAGCCATGTGCTGCATCTGAAAGGCAATCAAACCCACTCTGGTGTCCTCTGAAAGACAGAGGATCCCTTCAGAGCTGTGCCTCTTCAGAGGGAAAATGCATTTTCCCTGGCTCTTGGATGCTTTGTTCTGGCTTTTGTGATCTTCATTCTCTGTGTTCCCTCAAAAATATCTCTGTTTCTGTGATTTATAGATCAAAATACGTTCTCTGATGTAGCTGGAGTTGATCCCTTAACTGCTTTGAAAACTTGAACTAAGGCTTTCAGCTGGCATAAGAACGTGACTGGATGCCAGTGGCAGTTTTTCAGCGTAAGCTTCATTTTCTACTCCACGCAAAGCCCTGGAAGGAGGAAGTCAGACACGCAGTCACCATCAGGACCCGTAAGTAACCCTGATTTTTGGACTTCCCCAACAATTAGAAAAGTAGTGCATAGAATTACGAAGTCATGTGTCAGTTTATCTGTGTCTTCGTCCAGGAGAAACACATTTCTAAAAAGGTATGGGTGGTGAAAAGTGTTTTTGGGAAACATTGCCATTCAAAGGGTAACTTTGCATCACTTTGAGTGGCAGATTTTGCTGGTATTGGAGGAAAAGGTGGATATCTTTTTGAAGTTTTTCTGCTATCTAGCATGATTTTAGTCTTTTCTCAGTTCTGTGTGTGTTGTTCTTTCCTTCATCACAAGATAAGGGGTCTTGTGATTTGAAGAAGGTTTAATGATTGCTTCAGTTGCAAATAAATGGTATAAAGTAGTATGTTACTGGAACACTGCTGACAGTTCAACCAGCCTGTCTCATGTCCTTTTCTCTGCCACAGGTCCACAAAGAAGAGGAGGAATAACGTAATAACTTTCTGGTTTGAAGCCTCTGATTTTCTTCTTTTGCTTTTGATGCAAATTTTGCTAACCAAGATTTTGTTTCTCTAATCATCTATAACAACATTTTTACATGCAAACATACAAACCCATTTTTTTAGTTGTAACTTATGCAATTGTGGTTCAGTTTCATTAGCAAAACCTGCCTACTTCCAGAAAAAAGAGCCTAATCCTTGGACTTGAATGTAAATGTGATATCCAGAGATATTATTTCCCATTTAGCATATTATTTACTTCAGTGCACAACAATAATTCCAATACCTTAAAATGCAGTAATATCAGAGCAGTTCAGCTTAATTTTCTCTTTGCTCCCTCCCCTTTTTCTATTTGAAAACTAGAAAGGGATAAAGTGGGGCAATTGCATTTTATAGAAAATTGCCTTGCTGATTCCATATTTACAGCCTTTATTAACCTGACAGGGAAGAGTGGAATAGCCAGCAAATCAAGGACGGGGCTGAAAATGTCAAAGTTCTGGAGCATAATACCATAATTACCAAAGTACATCAGGTATTATTAAAAGTTTGATAGTTCCCTCTTATGACAAGTACAGTAATGAGAACAGAAAATACACAAAATTAATTTATTTTTGTGCCAAAAATAATAATGAGGTGAGATGATTACATCCAATTTGCAATCTCAAACTTGTCATCTCCCAATGGACTGGACCAGTAATTTTAGTAGCTTAATTAAATCAGTGGCAATAATTCTTCCTCCCTTCCCCCATCTACTCAGAAGAGGAAAAATTTAATGGAAAGGCAAGAGGATTTCCACAACAAAAGTTGTCTTTAGGTTTGCACTCAAGGCAGGGATAAAGCAGTTTATTATATACCTTTATACATGCTCTTGAACAGTGTTGTTTCAGAACTTGTGAGTTCATACTTGGAAGAGACCTCAAGAATTGTTAAACACCTTCCTGAAGGTGAATTATTTCTGTTGCATGGGAAAATTTTATAACTTTATTGTTTCTATAAACACTATACATGTTTTATTTTCCTAGAATAATAATAGAACTGTTTTCCTTTATGTAAATATTTGAGAATGTGGTAAAATAATACTCTTTGGCCCTAATATCTATTCATCTTGTAAACTTCTTGGTGCAGCATAATGGAAAGGTTAATAAAGTAAATGACATCCACTTAAAATCATATTCAACAGCGCTACACAAACCTCCAGAAATTATTATTTTAACAAATCACTTAGTAGTATGCGTATTTGGTTACATTTCTAGCCTGGCATGTCCTGTAAAACTGAAGTGTCTATTTTATGCCTCCAATAACAATTAATTACAAATTAGGCCATCTCAGTGCTTTAGGCTTAGTATTCAGTGGTATTTTCTTAAAAGAAGAAAGACACAGGAAATTGAGAGTTTATCCAGCTTTCTTATCAAATCTTTTTAAATGGCTACAGCAAATCTGTCTTTCTTGATGATCCGTTTATTTATCGTCAACCTTTTCTTCTCTTTCTCAGAAACAAGGGCTACAAGAGAAGACAATTTAATTCTATCTCAGATTTTCTGAAACCTGTACGAAGCTTATGTTCCTTAAAAGTTAACTCTGTTAGCATCATCCCCATTTGATTGTTGCTCATCAGTTTTATAATTTTTCTTTCACTAAGATCCTCCAATTAACATTAGCTTCCAAGTATAAAACCTAATTTGCAAAGTCTCTTAGGATTTCTGCTAGCCATTTCGATATCCTAATTATTAGATAGATATTTATGTCTGGTGGGTTTTTCTCTTAAATTCAGCACCTCTTAAAAGATGGACACAGGGTTAATGGAAACAACCTTAAAAGACTGAAGTGCTCAGTCACGCTTCTTAAGTAGTAGGTGGCAAAAAGTACTTTATCTAATATTATATCGTCGTCTGCTGTGGATGTTTCTAATGAGATTCCTTACCAACTTCTTCCAGTGCTTTTAGATGCATAGCAAATATCTGGAAGAAAATATATGGACTTATTACTGAGAAAAGCTGTAAATGACACTAAGGCTGATTGAACAGTAATTAATTATGAAGATAGCTCATATATACATAGACAGGTCTAATTTGATTTCTAGGGTGTTTCTTTTGGGAAAAAAAATGCCTTTTTTTTTCTTGGAACCTGGGGTCACACCCAGGTAAGAGTCAGCAGCGTCCAAGCTGCCGGAGGTGTGTTGGATCTATGAGAAGATATGTGAGCCTTGAGTGGAGAATATAAACTAAGAATATCTCTACAACGACAATGCTGAGGGTCTTTCCAGCCAAAATCTTTAGAACAACAATAGTTGCACCACTGGCATGCAGCTGCCAAAGCCACCAAGGAAAACAGAGACAAATCAGATCCCTCAGAATTTCCAGCTGGTGGTTCAAGAGAAGACTTCTACAAAACAAGGGCTCTCCAGCTGTGTGTTTCTTCTCCTGAGTATCCTTCTTTGAAGGCTGAGGGTGCAGGAAACAGCTGACAGTTGCTGATGCCGTGTCCTGGGAAAGGCATTGGCAGGGGCCATGAGGGTCAGGGAAGGTGCACCCACCCCAGCCGTCCCTGCCATGGGGCAGCTGTGGCTCCTGTGGTCTGGGAGGAATGGCAGGCTGGGGCTTCACGTGGCTTTGGCTGAGACAGTGCCATGCTCTAACCCCAGCTGGCAACTGGGTCCATGCAGCCGCTTGCTCACTCCCTCACTGGCCCTGGTGGGATGGAAGGAGAACCAGAAATAAAGTAAAATTCCTCACTTGAGATAAGAACAATTTAACTGAGACAATGTAGAATATAATATACATGTAAATAATAGTGCTTAGTAATAACCAAGTAACTTGATGTTACTGGCTTTGTGAAACATTATTCCTGGGAAACTTCCCATGCTCTCCACTGAATGCCTGTGGTTTAGTGTTTCTGCCCTACCTCCTCCTTACCCACATGCAGCACCCTTCACCCCTCATGGTACTGTCACTGCAGGTGTTTTAATTCTCATTGTGTTCTCATTTACATAAGCCTGCTGTCATTTCTCCCATTTAATTGTTGCTAAAGTGCCTCCTCTTACACTACAGGTATTTTACACAGAGGTTTTCATCTGGCATGGTACTTGCCATTTGCAAAAGTCCGACAGCAATTTGTAAACATTAGGTATAGTCTGAATTCTTCTGTGAAATCCAGTGTTTCAGGTTTGAGCTTCAGCTTTTAATTTTTTAATACATTCATGTGAACACATAAGTGCATAACAACACAGGTTGTGAGAGTACACCAGGCCTTTAATGAAAAAAATAAGCCAAGCTTTCACTTATCTATTAACTTTCTATTTTCCTGGAGGAAGTTGCTTCTGTCAATACTTCTATTATGACAGGGATGAAAGGGAGACGGAGGTGAAGTCTACTCTAGGCAGATGGTCGTCAAAAACTGCACATGGAAATAGAGAACGTAGAAAGAAGTAAGATGGAGAGGTTCCTCCATTTTGTTTTCATATCACAAATACTCAATGATAGGTACATTATAGACAAATGGAGAATGGCAAAAACCGTGTAAAGGCAGAAATGAAAAAGAAAAAAGGCAAAGTTGCTGAAAAGTATTTTGTAGAAAAATTTCTGTGGTTTCTCTAAGACCTTTAATAGTCAATGTTGATAGGGCAGAAAACAGCAAAACGATTGGATTAATAAAAACAGTATTTGTTGACTGATAATCTCATCTTTGAGATATTGCAAGGGAAATTAATTTTATGAAAAGAAATAATGTCCTTTTTTGTGACAAATCAAGTGTGTGTCTTGGATGCAAAGGCAGGCTAAGGTAAAGATAAGTAAACTTATCAGATAAGCTGCTATCTGCCTTGCTTCTGATTGTGGGTGAAAATCTAAATATTCACTCTAAATTTTCTTTCCAGTTGGAGTATTCTTGTTAATTTACTCCCTGATTCTTGCTGGAAAATCATAGATTGGAACAGTGTTTTCATATTTAATCAAAGGAATTTCTAGATAAGAGACATGGATGTTATGTTACATTTGTTACATAATTAAGAGGTACAGAAGTTCAACAGAAAATTGAACTACTGGGCAAGCATGTGTCTACCAGTGACAGTGTTTGACTGATTTGCAATCTTCATCTGTACAAGTATGCATGTATTGTATTTCACAGATCATACATGGGAGAGAAATTCCTCGATGGAATTTTTACAGACATATCAGGACTACACCAGTGGCTCTTGGTGTAACTGCAGAATGTGTTTGTGTGTTTAGGTTATGGGGTTGCTTAACCTCACACTGCAGCAGAATTTATTGAACTGACAGAATAAAGAGGGGCTGCAACATGCATCCAGTTAAGTGCCTTTGAACTGTGTTAAATTGAGGATCTTTACTGAGTTTATATATGTATATACATATATATATACACACATATATATATATATATATATATATATACACACTAGTGCTGTGGGTTTTATGTAGTCTATATAAAATACACATAATATATTGCTGTGTGTGTTGCTACAGTAATGATGATAATTCCAATGTATGAAAACTACAAAAACGAAGGGAAATGAGGGTGGTTTTTTTCTTGGATCATTTGTATCTGAATTTCATTTTGAAGGGTAGCATTTGCTCATTCCTTCTGGAAAAAGTGTTTTAAATCCAAGGTCTGTTCCCAACTAGTGCTTTAATTACTAATGCTTCCAATTCAAGAAGTAGAGAGGCATCACTTTTGTGTAAAAAGTATTGCTGTTCTAAACTCAGAGGTTAATTGGAGTACAGAAAATGTGTACACCACTTTGGCAGTTTAACAGGTACTTTAGTCCCTTGTAAATTGGTTTATACTAGCAAGGATAAAAATTACAAGGGTTACTAATCTTCATGCTGAAATCATTAAGATAATTACCACCAACTGTTTTATTATCCAAGCATATTAAGGGAAATGTAGCTGCATCCTGGAGCAACGAGTAAAGTCTGAGTAGGTATGCACCAGCCTGTGCTTTAAATGACGTGTTGAGAAATGCAGATTAAAGCTTGTGCATGTGCCTGACATAACTTTCCCACTGGTAAACTTAGAAAGTGTGTACATCAAGTGGAATATTCTCTCTGCAAGCAGGTTCATTGTTTCTCACTGTATAACCACATCAGAGCTCCTTTTCTGGTATTTTTTACTAATTATGGTGCTCCCTCTCGTTTGGTTTACATCTCTTCCTCGCATCAGATAAGGTTATTATGTGTTATTATTATTTTTTTAAAGTCAAAACTCCACATTTTCAAATCTATTTGTAACACTGTAATTTGAGTCTTCCAAAGGAAATGAACAAATCTTGGATGATTATCTTTTTTAATTAATGCTGCAAGTAGGGTTTTGATTTCCTTCCTTTTGTGTTAAACACTGAAAATATTTCCCATTCTCCCAAAAGGAACATGCAAATGCCTCCATGAAGTCTTCCTAGGCTATTGTAGAATTCAGAAATGGTACCAAAATTATTCTGAAAGAATGAGTATGTAGTGCTATATTTTACACCAAATATGTGCCACTATCTTTCCCAGCACAGTTTGACAAAATAGGTTCACAACCACATAGAAATAGTTTGTAGACTTTTTTCTTTTGTAATTAACAACAACAACAACAACAACAACAACAAAAGTAACCTGAATTTCCCAAAAGATATTTTAAAAATTTTTAAACCAACAGGAAAGCCTTTAGTGAATAAAAGTAAGTATTTGTTTCAGTAATGGGATAAAAGTTGTTAATAAGTAACATTATTTTTCAGTTGTATTATTTCAATATTTTTGTATTAAGAGCCAGGTGGTGATGGGGAAACTTGTCAGGTAACATTAGCAGTAAAGGCCACAACAATCAGACCAGGTAAAGTGAATATCATGAGGAAATAAATCAGAAAATGAGGCTGAATATGTATCCTGTATGTATTTAAAGAGTGCCTGTTGGGTGCTGGGCCCCTAAAATCAAGGCAAATATTCTGCATAGACGGGGATTAGAGGAGGGAGTTGAAGGAGAGTAGTGAAAAACAAATAAATAAAACATTAAACTGTTTAGAATAATTGGAAAAGGGATGCTTTTACTTTTCTGTTCATGTTTCCTGCTTACAGAGAACTACTTCCCAAAGCAGAAGGATGTCTTGCACAAACGAGCAGCAAACTTGTTTTCACCCACCCAGCACATCTCCTTTCAGGCCCACGCCTCAGAGGCTCTCAGCTTCCCACCAGTGAATCATGAAAAGGAAAGGTAAATAATTTGTGGGGAAACAATGAACCAAATAAGTACAAGTGAAAGATATAATTCGTAGAAGTTTTTTGTTGGTTTGGGTGAGTCAAAGCCACACCCGTACACAAGACTCAAACGTCTCCTTTTCCTAGCATGCCCTCAGGTGGCTGTCACAGTGATTTCTTCCCAGGCTGTTGTGCTGTTGCTTCACTACACGTGGGAGAGACCTCTGGGTCTTAGGTGGCCTTGAGTGAGATACTTTTACACTTCTTTTAATGTCTATGTGTTGTGGCAAAGTAGAAATACACAGCATATCACTGTACATCTCTAACAGCTGAGACAGCCCAAGCCACCTGCCCAAACATCTGGAAAATGAAGGCATCCACCAATACGTTGTTCTTATGATGCAGATGTTTTCAACATTATTGTATCATAACCAGACTTTTTAATTTTTTCCTCTCCTTTCCCCCATATATTTCCTCTGTATGTCAGAAGAAATCATTTTTATGGGAAGCCCCACAATAGTATTAAAGGCTCCCTTGGCCCATGAAGCTGTCAAACCCAGGATGATTATGCCAAAAAAATCTTCTGTACACACTGTCATACTCTTAACTGGTGTAAATTGGCTTAGCCTCATTGACTTTAATGGCACTATATTTGCAAAATACTTATGTCAAGTCTGAATCTGAACCACTGTATTAAATCCATTACAATGTGAGATAAATACCCAGGGACTGTATTTACACTTTAGATGTTCCTGTGTAAATACAGAGGGAAAACATTTCCAAGAAGCTCCCTATTTAACCATTAAAAGAGGTCCAATTACTCTGTATTTCATTAAAATTACCTTCTCAAAGAATTAATGAGAGGAAAATAAACAACCCTTAGGGTTCATGTTTGTGATGGATCTGCCACAGAATCGCAGAGAGTCCCTTGAGGTCCTGCCTCATTGAAAAGATTTTTTTTTGCCTTGGTGAACATAGTTCAAGCTTTCAGTCTCACCAAAAAGAAAAAAAAAAAAGAAAAAAAAAAGATGGTCTTACAGATATATAATATTCTGAAGCTCAAACACATAGTAAAAACAATGACTCTCTGGAGTTTTGCAGAGGAACAGGGAAAACAAAGGTTATATTTTTTGGATGTGACACCTTTCTTGTTTTTGCTTCAGTTTTTTCATTGTAAGGGATGTGTACAAGCCTAGTGCATTAGTCTGATGTTGGGAAAGAACATGTAGTTACAGAAATGTCTGACAGATGGGTAGTGCCCGGGGGATCTGAGGTCAGAGGATAACTGATTGCTCATATATTATCTAGTAAAGTAAATAAATAACTGACATTTTAGTCTCTGCAAAATCAGTGAAAAGCCCGTAACTTGACTGTTTCGGACAATATATGGATTCCTGAACACAACTGTTCAGAGATGGTATTAAATGATGTTTTTATCAGTAAATAAAATGTCAAATGCTGCTGAATTTTAACTATTGCATACAAGCTGGAAACTGTAAGAAAACACAAACAATATAGATTTTTACACAGTAAAAAATACATTAAAATTATGGAAAGAACAATGATCTTTTTGAGTTACGTAACAATTTGGAAATATGACAATTTTGAAGTTTCTTATTTCTTACAGAATGCCTATGAAACTTAGGCAAAGTCTTCATAGGGAAGCACTCTATCCAAATGGATAACAAAATAAAATGTTTGTTGGCCACATGACCATTTCCAATCTTAAAAGCAATTAAAATCTGTACTGCAAGTCATACCAAATATTCCAAGGGCTGGGCTATGACTTGGAGTTTCCAAGAGCAGTTCACAATCACAGGTGAAGAATAAAATCTTGACAGAATGTACTAGAGTAAAATTGAAAACTCAGCCCTTTCTGTGCTTTTCCTTCAGTTTTCTTTGGATTTTCTCCTCTCATGACCCTCTCTATGAACATGGGTGACAAGACCTGTGTGTGCAAGCACTCTACATAACATCTGTAAGTGGAGGAGAAGGGAAGGGGGTGGGTGTCACACCATCCCTTGAGCAGTGCCTTGTCACCCTTGTCAAAGGACATTAAAGTATGGTATGGGTTGTAGTTCCCATTTGGTAGCAAAAGAAGAAAAACCTGAGTTTGCTGTATATGAAAAAATAGCTGCTGCCCACGTTCTGGTTGCAGGCCCAGCCTCTCCTTCAAAAGATGCCTGCTAGATCTTTCTTTAGTCATGCTAACACCATTTAGTAAATGAGGTGTTGGTGATGCATGATTAAGCTCTAGTATGTTTTTATGGGTTTTATTTTTTTTTTTCCACCTAATGTCTGGCTGCCATGATATGTGGGTTTGAGAGAATAACTCAATTTTTCAGTCAGAATCCTAACCCTAAATGGGTTTGCATGTACAGAAACCAACCTGTGAGTTTACACTGATAGTTTAAACTCTGAGACACTGAGACACTCTCAATGTCTCAGAGTTTAAATTAATCAGAGTTTTAATTAATCTCTTACACTGAGACATTGATAATGCAGAATATGTTACTGAGTGTCCTCACAGCACCACGAAGTACCTAATGTTGTTTGCTTGCTGAAGACCAGTGGCAGAAATCGGTGGCTGTTTTTGGCTGACACCTTCTAGGAAGTCACTGTCCTGAGACCATGCAACACTCTGTGTGCAATTCAGAGATGAAACATAATCTCTGCTTTCCTCACATGTCCAAAATTATTTTGCCCTGGAAACTCCTGCTGAAGTGACTCATCTGTATCAGAGAATGCAAGAGTGATTCTGTCACCGTGCCCAGGGGTTTTTTCCTTAAGAGCGTGTCATATGATTTTTGTCCTTGAAACCCGTGGAAAAAAAAGATTGCTGACCAGTTCGCATCATGCCAATGCTTAAATATCCCATTGTCCCATGATTCAGAAACTGACTTTTTACTGAAGACAAGTTACTAGTAACTCCAGGTTATAATTATTTATGTAATTCTAGTGGCTTATGGGAAAACCGGGTGAATAACAATTTAAATATGTTGTCAACAAGTTTCTTTATATAAATACAATATTGTTGCATGCTAAATAGCTAGGTAGTGGCATACTACCTAGTATTATAAATGCTAGAATTTATAGAAAAGTTATTCTGCTCCATTTGAAAGTGTGGAGCTTTCCCACTTACCACAGACTACTTTAAGAAAAGAGAATAAAACTGTCATATTCTTCTCCATTATAATTCCACCTGTCCATTTCAAAGGACGTATAGGCTTTATGCATCCTATCAAAAGATTTAGACGGAAAATCTTCAGCTCTTATTGAGCTGAAAAATTTTTATGATACTTTCAACTGCATATGTAATTATTACTGTACAGATATAATTCTAGAAAATACAGTGAAAAATCACACTAATTCCAGATGTAAACAATCATCAAGTAAGTGAGTAGGTTATATCAATGTCAGTGTAACTTTTCATATAAAAATATAAAACTGGTTCTTCAGTCTTTCTTGCCCTTTTTCAGACAATTCAATAAGTTGTCGATGAATATTCTGTAAAAATAAAATGTATTTCAGGGCTAAAATTTAGTGTGAAATGTATTTCAAGCTGTCTTGCAGATATTTTAACAGATGGTTGTGACAACATTGTTAATATGTAGATGTTAAAATTAAAAATGGGGAGGGAAAAATGAAGGAATTTTAACATTTGACAATTTTTGGTTTATACTATAAGGTACCAAAATGTGAGAGCTTTATACAGCCTGTTTCACAAAATAAGCAATTTTTAAAATAATTCTAGAAAATAAGCACATAAACTTAAAGGTTGATTTAAACATAAAGGTTGATCTCTCATCAGCAACGAAATACTTCAGCTTTGTTAAAAGTATTACCATGAGAAAATGAAATTTTACCAATGCTATTTTTTTTTAATCCATTGATTTGGCTCAAGTTTCTTAAATGATGAAATGATAACTGAGATTTTAAGCTGTTTGTTTTCCTGATGTTATAATATACCTTTAATTGTCAAGAATAACAAGTAAGAGCAAAAAGTTGCAGATAATCTATCTTATTCTGAGCAAAATCCAGCCTGAAGGTGGGCTTGTCTTTCAGAGGGGGAAGAAACAACAATTAAATGATACTTTCACTTTACTAGGCTGATTAGAAGTAATTCAAGTACCTCAAGTGATGTAAAGTTTTAAATCTATTGATTAAATTTGCATCTCTTGATTTGAAA
The DNA here is from genome assembly GCA_013390045.1 of Picathartes gymnocephalus. NCBI lineage: Eukaryota > Metazoa > Chordata > Aves > Passeriformes > Picathartidae > Picathartes > Picathartes gymnocephalus. The sequence goes on from WEKY01046699.1 coordinate 20,768, forward strand.
CAATCATTTATATGGAGTGTAGCCTAAACTGCAGAATCTTTTACTACTTAAGTATTGATTTTTAATATGTGAAATGTACTAGTTAAAATGGATATTTTGTAGATTGCATTTCTAATATTAATATTTGCTTGCATTTTATCTGACATCAATGATGTTTTGCAGAATTTTTTGTGTCATCACATGTTACTCTACTGGACAAAGAAAGGAAACAAGCAGAATTAGCCGCTTTCAGTACAGAAGAACTTGACGACTGTGGTGCATGACAGAAATGCAGAAAAGCCCCAGTTTTAGCTGGATGCAATGGTTCTGGCACTGCATGGTATTGACTGCACCCAGTCTCGTTTGGTTCATTCCATAGAGGAGAGCTGTAAATAAATGGGTTGGATAAACTGACTTCAGGCATTACGTCCCCTAGAGCTGTAGTCTGACAGAGCTGTGCTATGTGTTTACCACTTTTACAGCTGGGTTCTTGCTCAGCAACACCTGTTTGGAGATTCGCCCTGGCAATTTTGGACAGTTTCTGCATAGAGATATATGCTACATCAGTTAATCTTGGTGACATAGACTAGTTTTCCTACACAGCATGGTAAAATCTGTGTTGCAATTGATCTGCTTCACAGACCTTTCACATGTTTTGAGATTTGCCTTTTGAAGTACAATTTCACCTCTCCTTGGAACCAGAGAGTTGAACTCTATGCTCTTTTATTTCAGCTGACAGAACACATTTCAAATTATTTAATACTGAGTAAAATGTTATTGTCCTCATCTGAAGAAGTAAGACAGTACAACGATACCAGTTTTATAGGCTGTCAAATGCTGCCATTTGAACCCAGGGCTCTTCCAAGAGTGAGTTCAGTCCATGGAGGAAAAGAGGCTCTCAAAGAAGTGTGTCTAAATGTGTATAGTTAGTTCTTCAAATATTACTGTCTTTTTATAGTCCTTTATACTTATTATATCTGTCTTTTCCAGTCCTTTATCCTGATGCTCAGTGCAGAAACAATAGACCCTTGAAATCCATTATATGGATGTAACATGTTCCCTATAGACAAGGACAGTTTAAATGAATAAAATATAAATGAAAGCTATATTGCATGAAAAATTAAGAAACCTGTTGCTCACCATTACACAAGGACATAAGAAGAATAGGATCTATAAAAAGACATAGATCATTTAATGAAGATGAGAGTGGACACTGGCAGTGTTCATACTTTGCTAATATCATCCAAAGAATCTTATTGTTATTGAAAGGTTTCTGTGATGGATGGAGAATAAAGACATAAGGGGATACTGTATTAGTGAGCGAGGAGCAATGTTATAAGGAAACACACAGCAACTCAAGGAGACAACAAGTAAATAGCAGAGCTTATCGGAAAATTAAATATGTTCTTTGCCTCACTGTCCTCTGAGCAGTTTGGAGATTTGGTGGCAGTGATGTAGATGTCCTAATTTAGTGTAAGATGAATTAAGGTTACTGTACAGGGCATTCAGCCAAGCAGTTTGAATGTACATGTCTACATTGCACAGTTCAATACTTGGCAGAAAAAATTATCTGCTGTAATCCAAACTAATTGAGCAGAGATCCAAGATGACCACTTTTGGGAGAGCTCTGAAATATGGAAAAGGGGAAAAGCCAAGCTTCTGCAGCCTCTTAGCAAAGGCCTCAGGCTACACTTTCCCGAGGGGTGGATGAGCAGGTCCTGTGTGCAGGTGTGCATGCTCAGCATCCTTTTCAGGGAGATCTTCCAGTGATGTCAGCAATAGGAAGACATAGAAAAGGCAACTTGCTCTTAAAAAGGCCTGGTTGTGTGCTATGGGATTTCAGAAGACTCAAGGCGGGTTAGCCAAGGTTATTCCAGAAATGTTTTCATCTCACTTTGCCTTGGATCCAGTGGGGAGTCAGGTGAGGGCTGGGCTATGCCTTTTTCTCTTTGCAAACTTGGACTTCATAAAATTATACGAGCAAATGGTGAACATGGACATATGACTCTAAAGCCCTGCTTCTGTCATTGTACATCCTTCAATTGAGTTGCTGTGGTCTCAGGTCGACTTCTCTATGATTTTATGTTCTGTTTCAATGTGTTTTATATTCAAACAAACGGCAGCGTAAGTTTTTTTGCTGCCAGAAAGCACAAACTGGAGACTTCTACCTAAAGGAGATTCCAACTTTTTTAATATTTAGCCTAAAATGATTCTTCTTTAATGAAAGGGTTTGGTTGAAGGCTTTGAGTACATATAACTAAGTGATACATTTCTCCCAATCACAACACTCATTATTTTCAATCTCTAATACATGTATTTCATTAAAAATACATAAAAATGCTCAAAATCCTTGATTACTCAGGAATTATGTGCAATGAATTTATGAGATAATGTTTCCAGTCTTGTCAATAAAGCCTAAACCCCCGCTGTGCTGAAGCTTACGTCATGTGCTGCACACACATATTTCTGGCACGGTATTATGACCTGGCTTTACCTTCCTGTACTTAACTCTTATCAAATGGGTCATTTATCCTATACTAAAAGCACTGAAGGAACAAAAAGCAGCAATTGCTAATATCATAATAAAATAGAGCTGCAGGTATTATTTAGATTGTTATTTAGAGCAAAGAACCATCTGTAAGTAATAGAAGAGTCACGTGGAGCACAGGTATGACTGCTGACTTGGGAGTAGCATTTGGTTAAATGGATGCTCTTCCATGTATGTGATTAGAGGAAAACATTTAAAAGTGCTAACAGCTATATTCCCATTCTTGCTCAGTACCTTTCAAACAGTTTTCTAATTTTGGGTAGAAAACAAAACCCCGTGCATGTCTGCTGAACAGAGAATTTAAGCAGAACAACATATACCCCAAAACTGAATTTCCTATAGTTAGCAGGTAGAACCTGACAATGGAATCACCGATGTGAAAGGGGAAAGGTTTTCCAAGGAAGCAATATATTTGGGACAGGGAAGAGATTTAGTAGACACAGTAAGGATTCTTTCATTTAAAGCCCACTGTATATTTGCACATTATGTGTGATGTTCAGCTGGTATATCTAATTTGTGATCAACATTTCACCTACTACATGGAAACAGCTTTGGCTGTTCCAGCTCTCTCCAGTCTTATGACCTCACCAGACATCAGGGATTCAGAGGTCTCTCAGGTTTTGTATGCTGATAATTTTGCAGGGGAAGTAAAGCAGTAAGAGAAACAAGCTTCAAATTACTTTAAAATACACTCAAAGCAGTGTCTTATATAGGCATTTTTTATATCCAATCCTTATTTTAAAATTGCAACCAATATGCCTTATATACTAGAGACTGAAAAGTGATTGTAGATGCAGTTTTGGCTCTCCCTTGATGTAGGACTAATTTTGACAACAAGAGGCCCTTTAAATTTCTGTATCTCTTACAACTATCTTATTTATAGTCTCTCTTTAAAATCTATGTTTACAGTCTCTGCTCTGTTTTCCTTTTCTTCAATCACACACAAATATTTGTGTTACCTCAATGAAGGCAAGGGTTCGATAATTCTGTCTGATAAAGATTTCCTCTTCTCATTATGCTGCTTTTAAATTCTAACAAACAAGAAATACTGTTATTTAGCTGGTTACCAGGCCCAAATGTGCTTCAGTGCTTAAGCAAACACAGCTGGGAGCTTGATAACTGTAATGAAGGAAGAAAAACCAACTCTGATATATAGGAAGCTCTGTTTCTTGCACTCACCTTAAATTACTACATATGAGTTTGTTACACGGACAAAATCACAATTTTAACAGCCAAATAGAAAATCGCACTTGTAGTCACGACAAACTTTTATAAATTTTCCATTGTTTTAACAGTTTTCAGTTCACACACCAAGTAAATTATCTGAGTTCTTAGAGGAGTTGCTTATATACACTTAAATCTAAATACCTGCAGCAAAATATTGTTCTTCTAACTTCAAACAATTTTGTGCTGCAGAATTTAGTGGAAAGGGTGGATATAGTACAAGGATTTAAGAAAATGCACAATATGCTTTGAAATGCTTGATATCATTGCTGAAAATTTGCTGACTTTACAGAACTTCTGCATGGATTCTGGAATGGAGACTTGAGGTGGACCCATATTAGAAACTCACTATGAACAACAGAGTTGGAAAGTTGCCTGAAATGGGAATTATTCTGTAAACTAAGGCTACTCCCCTTCTCATCCCACCAAGAAAAGATAAGTGTGAGTCCAGTTTTCATCTTTTGAAAATGCAGAAATTAAAGTGTTGCAGGAACAGTGTAGGAGGGAGGCATGTAGTGTGCAAATAGAAGAATGAGAGTAACTGAATGTACCTTGAAAAAAACCCCGACAATATAGAGAATGATGAGTTGGAGATCTAGCGTAAAGCAATGCACACAAACTAGGTGGGAAGCAGCAGGTGCCTAGAAAGAAGTGAAATTACAGTAGATAGTGGAAAAGCACACGTGCATACAATTTCTGTTTTCCTTTCAAAGCTGCTCTTTTATCCTCTCCCTGGTTTGCATTAAGACCTGAAGCATTTGAATACTCCAAATAAGAAAATGTTGCACAGTAATGTTGATTCAGTAACACTTTATATGCTCATTAGCTGTGTACATTATAATTGAACTCTCTTACGTGTGACAGTCACAGGAATGCCAAATGAATATATTATGATAAATGCTGTTATGATGAATACCAAATGAATTTCTAGTGGCTGAACATTTCCCATTTTCCCATTGATTCCATGTCATGCAAAGGTTTGATTCTTTTTGAAAACAGGATTTGAAGCAATGATATGAGAGGCTTATTGTATTGTAACAAAGAATATGCTTAGCTGGTGCTAAGTTATTCTCTGAGGCTTCATGACAATTTTGTTGGCATTTTAAAACAAGAAACTGGTAAAGAAACCGTTTTCCTAGAAACTGAAAACAAATGAAGGAATATTCACTTGCACCCCTTGTAAGATCCACTAGACAGATGTCCATGGACACTAACCATCCATCTAAAGGAAAAGGAAATGGAGGTAACTGCTAAAGCAATAAGTCATTTCTCACTTTGCAAACCATGGCCCTGAAGTGATGGGAAAATAAAAGTAAAAAGTTTTATTGTTGTCATGCTTGGATTAAATGCTGCTTGAATAAACAGACAAAATGTTCACACTTTGAACACAAGCTTTGCTCTTTATTCAAATAAGCAATGCTTCCACCAGGTTTCTTAGCCTTCAGGTACTATTTATTTGCAGGGAGCCGTTGTCACTAATGCTACCTTGCATGCACAGTAATTTGTTTTATAAATGGCCCTACAGAAATGAATGGACCTACTCTGGGAAGTGTTTACCGATGACTGAAAAGTTCAGCAGCCATGTCTCTGATGAAAAAAAATAGAAAACTAAAACCACATCCACTGTGCTTCTCGGGGACAGAAATGGCCTGGAGAATACAAGGTTAGCACACGGACATGCTTATGTAAAGTTATTTTTACTGCACTTTCATGAGCTACACTAAATGTCCTGTGAGACGCATGCCTGTGGACTAGGTGATCTCTTCTGACACAGCTTGTATGGACTTAAAGAAAAAGAATACAGATTTGCTCCTGAGTTCAGTAACACCAAGCTGTCACTCCTTCTTTTTTACTTGTCTTGGAATTAAACTTCTAAATTGATAAAAAAGATTACAGTGTTGGTCTGTTTGCATTTAACACAAGATTTTATAAAAATAAAAGGACATGAGCAAGAGTAAGCAGGTTGTTAGCTAGGTATTCTATGAGAAACTTCTGTAAATTAGGAAGAAAGTCATGTTCCATAAATAACTGACTGACTGCAGAGAGCAAGAATGGCACTCCTCATGGCAGCAGCTGAACTGTGTGGTGATAATGAGAGAGGAAACAGCTACTGGGGTTCTCAGGCAAAAGGAACGAAAGGTCAGACCTGGACACTCCTGTGCATTCCCCTTCCCTTCCCTTCCCTCTGCAGACTGCTCAGGGGTTGTCCTGGGCTGCAAAACACTAAGGTTGGTGGGGATAAAGGCAATTTTTGCCCCTGTTTCCCTTGACACTGGGTGAATTTGAACTGCAAATGAAAGAAAACACTTTGTGTTTCAGCCCATGAGGCTTTCAAAGGGCAACATTTCTCTCTTTTTGGCCTCTCTTCTCTTGATGTGCTACCCGAATTGCATCTTCACCATAATATTACTTTGATAGTTTTTTTTCTGCTTTTCTCATTCCCCTAACATATTAAACTCTCTCTGAGAGTTTTTCCATCATCCACAATACTAATTTTCTGATGTTTTCTTTCCATGGCCAACGGAAAGCCATGAAAGGCATCATATCAGGTTATTTTCTCCAAAAAATGGAGGGACCCAGGGTCCTTCAAATAAATTTGAAAATCATCCAAGCAGGAATGTTCGTGACACGGATGGGTCCGAGTGAGTCTGGAATTCAATGAGTAGGACCACATTAGGAAGTACTTGATGGCTGGACGTGGAGTCTTTTCCATCCTTTCTGATTCTTATACAGAAGAAAATCAGCCTCACTTTAACTCCCTACAATAAGGCATATTGACTGCAGATTGAGTCTTTTTACGTACAGCACAGAAAGAATTAGTCTGAGGAAGCTGCAGTCTGAACAGCAAGAGAGAGGGACAGACAGAAGGCCAGACCTTACAGAACTGTTTTACAAAGGGGAGGACTTGAGGTGCAAACACCTGTGCAAGGTCACCAAAGCTCTCTGCTGCTGAGCCAAACCTTGCCCTTCCCTGACCTTGTCCAGTGTCTTCTATCTAAAATCACAACTGTTTTCTTATGCCAAGTCCAGGCATTTTTCTAACACAGTTAAATTTAATCTCTGATGTACACTGGGGTGTTTTGGGACTCTGCAGTCTTGCATGGGCCCTAGGTTATATGAAAGGTGCATACCCAGGGTAAATTTGGAAAGAGCAACATTTATTTATACACATGCCTGCAAGTACTTGTAAACTTCCCCTGCAGAGCTATTTTTGTCTGCTAGCACAAATTTGTCAGCTGCAGAGAGGTATTTTGGAGAGCTGAGAGGAGGATGCTTTTCGGGGATGGAGCAACACAGGCATGGACCAGAGGGCTTCCCACTCTGGGGGATTCTAGGGACAAGCGGCTGCCCAGCATCAGCAGGGCTCCTCCCTCGGGTCTGGGTTTGGGGCTGCTGCTCAGCAAATGCCGCCCTGAGGGAAGCACAGGAATTCCAAGAGTGGTGTTTTACTTTCTGTTGTAGTTTTGTTTTCATCGAGGGATTCAGCGGTTAAAGGATCAGCAGAGCTACGCTGAAGTTCTGAGTTTTTTGTACAATAGTCACTTCCACAGAGGGTATGTCCATGCTTTTGAGGGCCTATAAACACTATAAACACTTAAGAATTCTCTTAGGGCTGTCTTTCACTTTTCTTCTATGCCATGTGCTCTTACCGTGCTCTTTAACTTTGTAACATTATTTAAAATACCATTGGTTTGAACATCTTATTAGGTCTCCATTAATAATATCCATTACATATTTCAGGTTTTTCTCCCTGTGCTGACCTCTTATGTCTCCAGACAAGCAAAAAGAGATCTAAGTAAACCATCCAGACAAAGCTGGGGTAGTCTTTGTTGCATCTACTGGTTTGTTAAAGTTTTTTTGTCCCAAGAAAAATGTAGCCAGCTTTGCTATCATGATTTGCATTATTGATTCAGATATTAGCAACCCTGTTAATCTCTAAATTCCGTGCTATCATTTTTCCTGTTAGTTTACATAGAAGGAACTTAATGTTTACACTTTCACTATGTCATAATAGAAATGATGAGAAAGATTTTAACTTGGAAGGTACAGTAATATCCACTTAAACTTATTACTTCTTCTAAGTAAATGGTTGTGAAAGCTTCTCTTCTAAGATGATATTTTTCATCATTTCCTCTTGTGTGTCAATAATTTCTTGGTTAAATATGTTAAAAAGCATATAAACTGCTTTTGAGAAAGGTGTGTTCCTATTTGCAAAATGAAGACCTTTTGCCTCCCAGGTTAAAAGTGTGAGGAGGAGGAAGAGGAGGTCACTCTATTCTTCTTTTAAGCTCAGGTGTTATCATAGCTTTATGTGCACGTTATGAGTGAGCTCTGAGGAACCAATAAAAACCCATTTTGTGCAGACAAGTGCCAAGAGATGGATGAAGATGAAGAATGAGCAGAAGTATAATTTGCCAGCACACCTGGTGGCACAATGACACTGACGTTTCTTGGCTCATACCTCGCCCCAGGTGGTGTCACTTCATCTCCATCCAGCGCAAGGGAGAGTCTGTGAGGGATGTTATGACCTTTTAAGTCACTATCTCTCTGCAAAGCTGCTTTGGGGGCAATGCAATTACCTGCTTTTCTGCCTCTGGGTTTGATTTCAAGCTAGCATTCCTGCATCTAGCTTGAGAGGTGATCAGGTAAGGATTACAGTGTTTCACCATCAGATAAGTTAGTCCGGTATCTTGCCTGTCCTGTGGTGCTCCCTCCGCTTCACCTCTGCTGGAGAGGAGCCTGTGAGCCCCTGTGGCTAACACCACCCTGCTCAAACTTCTGTGATGCAGACAGGGGACGTTTAGATTGCATATTAGGAAAAATTTCTTCAGTGAAAGAGCAATCCAACACTGAAACAGGCTGACATTTCAAGTGGTGAAATCACCGTCCCTGGAAGTGTTGAAATAACACATAGATGCGATGCTTAGGGACACGGCGTAGTGGTGGGACTGTTAGGTTGATGGTTGGTCTCGATGACCTTAGAGGTCTTTTACAACCCTCATGACACTGTGAAATACCTGGTGCCTCCTACAAGGTGTAAATCAAGATTTTTCTTTCTATATCACAAGTGTGCAGATCAAGTCTGCTCTTGCCAGACGTGGCAGAGGAAATTCTTACCTAGATACTCTACACAAAGCTGTTGGCAACTAAGAAGGGCAGGCTGAATTTCAGATACTCTTAAAAAATCTAAAATGTTCCCTAGGGGTCTGACCTTGTCTTCCTTTCTCCCATAAATCTATTTTTTTTTTTTCTTTTTTCTCCTAATGGACCTATGTGGAACTATGCCCAGGGACAAGAGACATGACTAAGAGCTTCAGGCTACACTTTTTGTGACACAAGGTGATGTTACCAGTAGCCCACAACAGCACATGTAAGAAATGGAAAATCCTGGAAAATGGATTTATGTTGAGCATCCAATTTTCACAGTCAGTCAACAAATCTAAGTAGTCAGATCTCAATTACTTTCACTCTTGTTGATGTTATCTAGAACATACTTTTTTCACCTTGCAAACTTGCAAAAGGCATTCAGTTTTCAACAACTTTAGGCTTAATTTTGTAACAACAAGATGAAATATTGACTGTCATGGAATTGACTGTCAAACTGAAGTTTGTGGGGTTTGGGTTTTTTTTACAAATTAAAGCTGTCTTCTCATTTTCGGCTTTGCATAAAATATCTGCATTCTGAGAAATACATAGTTTGGAAAGCCTGTATACTGTGACAAGAAAAAGAATTTTCCTATTTACTGTGATTAAAACACCCCACGGGACAAGTGGCTTATCTATAATATCAGGCTTCTACATTTGATGTCTGGGCACCAAAAAATAAAAAAGAATGCGGACTGGAGTGTAGTTTTAAACATATTACAACAGACAACAGAATTGATTGTGTGATTAATTTTGCTGCAAATCTCTAATATTAATAAATAGACCCTGTTAAATGTCTGAAGAACGCAGTCACATGGGTAGCTCTTGATATTAATCATGGGCAGTTCTCTAGCACTATACCACAATTTTCCAAAGCAGGTTTCTTGAGCAGATAAAATAAACAAAAAAAGATGCATAAACATATGGTGATCCTCTCAGAAAACCCACACTTACCGTCACCAGACGAAAGGCGTTTTTAGAGAGGAGGAGACTGAAAAGCAGTGGCTTATTGCACATCGTACACTTGAGCCATCTCAGCTTTTTCACAGTAGGAAATCTGATCCAGAGCATATGGTAAATTCACATGCAAAAGCAGGATAGACTTAAAATGGCAGTTCCTAATTAGCACCTTATTAGTGTTCAGGTTCTGTCAGTGTTAGCAACAACATGAAATATATGGCCTAGATTTTTGCATTTAGGATGGAATTACACCAGTTTAAACATATTTTGCTGCATTGGGATTGATTTTAATGACAGCTGATGATAGCATAGATCTTTTACAATGCTAAATTACATTATGCTTTTGAAATCCTTTAACTTTTGGGCAACTGTACACGAAACAAGAATCTGTGTTAATATACTACAAATGTTCCACAGGATGCACTTGCTTTTTCCCACATGCAATTTTCAGACAAAATATCTAAACCTGCCAGAAGTTTGCCAAAGTTAATTGCAGCGCTGTTGTTAAGAGTTCCCTGTAAGCAATCTGCATTTAGTTTACACAAGGTAACAGTTAGTGAGTGAAACACGAAAATGACTTCTAGTTAGATGCTTGAAATCTCTTTTTTAATATTGACTTTATCAAAGCAAATATTAAGTTACTTGTGATTTGAGCCTGTCATATGTACATGTACAGACTAAGAATTATGGGATGAGTGGGGATGGAGAAAAAGCTATTACCTTAGAGGAAGTGCCCTGAAAGGCATCAGAAAGGTAGTACTGCCAATAACCAAAAATTCTTGGTTTGCCTGAATGGTTTACCTGCTAGGCATATCTAGACTGCTCATCTAAGCCATTTCACAAGGTATATTCTAGCTTTCCATTTGACATTTAAATAGAATATTAGAAAAATCACTGTTGACAAAATTGTTGTAAACAACAGTGGTTAGAGATCAGTCTGCCCATCAGTGGATAATAAGAACAGAAGTTTCTTTTTTTTTATGTAGCAACCACACTGGAGAACTGGTTCTTCCAGGAAACAGAAAATTATATTCTTGCTGAGTGAAACCATTACACACAAGTTCACAACACACTAACACTTCTGGGGAGCTGCCTGTCTATTTAAACCTAAACCCCAACAAGTTAGCACTCTTTTGTTTAGCCAGAATGTCTGCAATTATTCAGGGTGGGGTTGGGCTGGATTTTTTTACCAAACAGTGACCAGAGGGAAAAGTCATTAGCTGCAAACCTTGTAGAGGCATAGAAGCTGATGGGCTGAGACAGAGGAAAGAATTCACTAGTAAAAGCCACCAGAAGCTGTAAGTGCTTCTTTGACTGATTAAATAATAGCTGTTTCCATTGATTTGCATGTGGTAAAATATGTTGATAGAGTGAAAAAAAGAACCAAACAAGCTTAGAACCGGTTGTTTTCTTAGTAGCAATGTGAGTTCTGGTGTTGTCAGGAATTAGCTCTATAGCTCTGGGCAAATTAACTGAATTTTCAGAAACGCAAAACATGACAAAAGGTATTCAATGAAATGTATTCAAATCAATACTAATAATCTTTCTAACTTGTTTAATGCCTGGAACAGAGTGAAAACAAAACTGAAAAAAAGCACCTGTGAGCACCTGTGATAAATTAGGTATCTGGAGTATCTGGCCATTTTTTTTTTTTCTTTCTTCTGTGGTCAAAGTCATGTGAACAAATGCTACTTGTTTTTTTGTTTGTTTGTTTGTTTGTTTGTTTTTTGTGGTTTTGTTTTGTTTTGTTTTGTTTTGTTTTTGTTTTGTTTTAACCTGAGGGGAACTATTGCCTGATATTGGCAATATTTTATTTAATTCCATGGGTGGCTATAGTCATGTAATATCACTTAAGTTCCTTAAATTAATAAATTTAGGGAGTTATGAGCACTTCTAGCACAAGCTATTGCCTAAAATGGCAGCTTGAGTAAGCAGAGTGTTATAGAGATAAAATGATTTGAAAAAAAAAGGTTAAAAGAAAGTCCTGTTACATTTAGAGGTTTGAATATTCACCAAAAATGAACATAGAGGCTCCATGTTTTTTCATTAGTTTCACTAAAAAGTAGTGTGTCTAAGCAAATTAGTTAAAGCTGTTTAGAGAATTAAATATGACTGCAGGAGGATAATTTTAGTGTCTAATCTCACAGTCATGCCAAGCTAATTTTATTCTACCTTTTCCCTTTTTATCTCAATGTATTTATATAAAGCCATGATAATTTGCTTTCCCTCGTTATAAATACATGTATATGGAGACTGATATATATATATATATTTATGTATACAGTGTATATATATATATATACGTATACAAATATTTTTAAAGATATACACCATCATCTGTAAGACTAAAATACAGAAAAATATCTCAAAAATACCTATTGACTGGGAGAGAGGGAACAAAAATAAATGTCAGATTAAAATGTGGATTTGTTTCTTTTGAGTGCTGTGTATTTGGTAACACCTCTTTCCATCAGTGACTTTTACCATATAGAGGGAGTAGACCAAAAGAAATCAGTTTTGTGTTCTGACTCAGGTCATCATAAAAATATACATTGATGTGTCTCCATTTGAGTAACTTATGTTTTATTACTTGTGCTATGACAGAAGCTAAAGTGTGTTTTGTTTTAAATTTCAAGGCCCTATAATGGTAAACATTGTCTCTATGAGGTATGGGAAGACTGAGGATAATCTATGCCCTGTGAGTAGGAAAGAAATTAACTGTAATTTCTTTTAATGGGCATTCAGACCCCAGCAATTATCAGACATGTGATCTGAAAAGAAGATATAAAGAATAGGATTTCTTAAAAATCATTTTAATATTTTTTTTTTTTTTTTTTCAGGTAACAATAGGTGAAAGTAAAAATATTTGCTCTTCTCTCTGGAAGAACTCCCTGAGGTTTATTTTCACGTTTAGTGTTTTCCCACACCTCCACAATAAGAATCATCACTTCTGGTATTGTCACTAGAACATAATAGTACAGGAACCATAAAGACAAAAATATATCTGAGGACCTAGTTATTAAATGATTATTACTTTCTTGCTAAACAAGGGGATGGTGACTTTGAATGTAAGCTGTGGGCTAGAAGTATGCAACACCTAAGCAGACTGTACAGAGGAAGAAACTACCAACAGAAAACTTCATTGCACAGCATAGACCCCATATTTTGATGTTTCTTTCCAATGCACCTGTAGAAAAAAATATATTATTTAGTCATCTCTGTCAGAAACCATTTCTACCATAAGGAGGACATTATTCATAAAATAAAAAGGTAGTATTGCAGCTTTACTGCTAATAGTAATATCCTGCTATTTACTTAATACTTTTTTATATAGATAAAATCTTTTTCTGTGTCTTATCAAGAGTTGTTTTTCTCAGAAAATAAGTATAGAGCCTCATGGGCATTTAGCCTTGAAGACTGGTGGCTTTATAGCATTTAGTCAGAGTAGCAACAAAATTGCATTTGGGGCTGCACTTGCAGTATCTACAGGCACAGCAAAACAAGTTAAGGACAAACCAAGGTGTGGTGAAGAACAACTTCACCCTCTGCTCTGGACTTTTCTTTCTGTTGTTGAATGAAGTCAAATACAGAGGCCTTTTTGAATGCTTTGTTTAAGTTGAGAACCTTTAAATTGTAATGGTTAACTTAATCATCCTTTTGCACAGCCAAGGTCTGGGGCTGCATGACTGGCAAGGGCGTAGCTGTGGGGTACGAGAGACAAGACTTGCTCTACCAGCGGCAGTGGGCTTAAAATCATCTTGGGATAACAGTCTGAAAACCACAGGAGAGGCCTTTCACCCTTTCTTTGATTAGAGGTTTGGCTTGCAGAGACCTTATGTTTTTTATAATATGAAGTGACAGCATTGAGAATTTTTTTTCTAAAATTGATGTTGTTGGGGATGGGGAATTCAGTTGCAGCATGCAGATGATGGCCTTAAACTGTTCTTGTGATGTCCTTGAAGAGTTTGTCGAGGAGGTTACACTTAATTAAATAGAAAGACTTAGATGAGAAATATGTGAGGAGTCTGCTGAATTACTTTTCTATCTGAAAAACTATGTTTTCTTCTAAAATAACTCTTTGTGTTTGGTACATACACATCTTAGCGGTAGACTAGGTAAAGTAGAAGAATGCTGTCTGCTCCTGGAACAAGCCATCAGTATAAGGGAAAGAGTAGCAGTCCTCAGCACAACATGAGGAAAATAAGAAAACAAATAGGCTGTAGTGATGGGTGATTTCAATTTCCCAGTATGAACTGGGAAAACTGAAAAGCTTGGCACAGTGAAAAATAAAATTATAGAAGAAATAAAGCGTTATTGACCTGTGGTGTCAGAGTACTAATAGGACTTGTCCTTTCCAATCTCAGCAAAAATGTGCAGTTAGTAGATTAGAAACAGCAAAGCCACTTGCTTCAAATGACCCCATGATTAAATTCAATATAACTTAGAACGCTAAGCCAAATAGATCAAAACCACAATATGAATCCTCAAAGGTCTACTTTAAAGGTATGTGGAAAAAAAAAAAATTGAAAAATGGAGAAAAGAAACAATAATGGTGGTGTTTCTAGCAATGAATTAAGTTTTTTTTCACTTTGCCAGAATGCAGATTTCTTGGGGGAAGGAAGATATGAATGTGGGCAATTAATCCTTACGATCTGACTATAGTACTTTCTGTGAACTGTATATTAGATAAATGTGTTATATTGCTGAATCCCTGCTAAAAGTCTTGTGCAAGATCCATAGCTAAGCCTTACCTGAAAGAGTGGGCACAAATATCACTATTTAAATCCATTTGCTCATCACTGGAGGATTGCTTGGGTTGTGGCGGTTCCTTCATTGATTTAACCTCAGTCCTTGACTACAGCAGGGGAAAGCCTTTGTAAAAGTTTATATTTTGCTTTTCTGACAGTGAAGAAAAAGATAAACATCTAGGAATCACCCTGGAGAGCTCCTAGACATGCACTGAACATGGTGATGCAAATGTGGAATTAATTCATTTGTGCTGCGTCTCTTCTACAATATCAGTGCAGACACTTGACCTGTCTTAGTTAGATTTTAAACTTAGTACACCTCCTTGTTCTGTCTCATTAAAAAAGTGGAGACTGAAAATAGGAAGGAAAGGAGAAGTATCTCTTTTCCAAAGGATCATGAATGGTCAAAGCACTCAGATGCGAAGAGAACATGGACAAACCTTGGAAACTGATTTATACAGATCCTGGTAGATCCTTTCCTTGTATTTCAAGGAAAGAGATGAAAAAACCCACCTCATTGCCATGAGGTTTGGTGCCTAAAGCTGCAGTTTTATGCCCTTTGTTGGGCCAGCCGTATTCATGGTTGTTCAAGCTTCAGTCTTCTCCTCTAGACACACTGATAATTCAGTTAGTCTTGAGACAGTATTGTCTTTGAGCAGTACACGAAGTATTCCACTTGCGCCCTCTCTCTTAATTTTTGCACTTCTATGATCCTTTGTGTCAGTAGAAAACCTCATGGAGATGTGTGAATCATAAAACACTCCCTAACCACGGAGTCAGTATACTTTTAACACTTAAGTCATTTTATGCAAATTTTGGAACTTACTCTCAAGAAATGTCTCCAGAGGATCAAAGACTTTTTTATGTCTTGTCCAACATTTCAATGAGTGTGGGCTGTGGCTCTCTTCGATTTTTTTTTTTTTTCTTCATTATTTTAAAGTATTTTTTTTTACAGGAAAACACTATTTTGTCTTACTTTCTATTATTTCTTTTTTCTTTAATCCACATTACGTAGAGCCTAATAACTTCTATTTTCTGAGTGCAGTGTTAGAGTCAATGCCCTTAAAATGGAAAGCGAAGGCAGGAGCTAAACAACAATTTAGGAATCAAGAGGAGAAATTGTCTTTGTACCCTAGAATATAATGAAAAATGCTGACAATATAAAATACTATGATATGATATCAAAAGAAAATATTCAACTCATTTCTCAACTTTTCTCATCAGACATTTCAAAAAAATTTTTTTTTAATTGTTTGAAAAATAAATGCAATAGAAAAAATCACTTTACATAAAAATTCAGAGTATATAAACATAGTATTAGATTAGTTGGGCATAAGGGTACAATCTGGGATTTCCTGACTCTTGATAAATGCCTTGCAGGAAAGGTTATTGTCCAGGCTGGATAGGTACTCATTTTCACTGACCAGAAATGCTGTTCAGAACTTGCAAAAAGTTGTGGGTCAAAAGTGTTGGAGGATGGCTTTGTATAAATTTATTTTTCATACTAGGGTTTTCAAAGCAGCCTTTGAGAGCTAGCTCTGCCCATTTCATTGTAACTATAGGTTATGGCAGAGAATGTATGCCTGAAATTTTCTTTTTTTATTGTCAAAATAAATATCTGAGTTTAAAAAGAAGACTCTGCGTCAGACACTGTCTTGGGGATGCTGGCAAGTGTTCATAAGGATGTACCTGACAGAGCATTTGTTCCGTAGCTCACAGGCATAACAAGGTTGAGAGGCTCTTCACCTGTTCATATTGTGGACTAACATCCAGATTAGCTAAGTGATGACATTTTTGGAGTCTTACATCTGCAGTTCACATTAAACATATGTAATGCCATATGGTCACCAAGCCATTATGGACTTTTTATTTACTAGGTAGGCTACCAGAGCTAATATTAGGTATGAAGCAGTTTATATGCCACCAAAAGAGAAAAGAACCCAAAATTTTAGAAATAAGATGAAAATTCAAAGAAAAGGCCCCCTTCTTATTACTGTTTTGGTACAGAGGTGTGAAATGACAATAAAGAATCCCGTGGAGACAGACAGATCAGACTTCATCCTGAAGGAATTATGCAGCCAGGTGTGTTTGGTTAGCCCTCAAATTTGCAAGTATGCCTGTTATCAGCAATTCCTCATGCCCAGACAACATGCCAATATCTTGTACTAGCAAATGGGTAAAGCTGGCAGCACCTGTCCCATCTTCATTCAGCGTCTAGTTTTACATCTGTTATATCCAGCTGCGGTCTTGTTATTCAAGAAATGAATTTATCTTCCCTTACTCCTTCCCAGTCTTTCCCTCCTCCCCTTTATACTACAGTCACTCCTGAGTTACCCTCATGCCCTCAGCTGTAAACACGGATGTCCTGGTTATCCCTCAAGTCAGGGAAAGAGGGATGCTCTGCTCACCAGACCCATCACCCTTAGCCACAGCAGTCCCAAAGTCATAGCTTATCCTCTGTCAGCACACTAGAAAGCACCACGAGTTTATGTTTTAGTACTTTTTAAAGGCCAGGGTGTATTCTGACACTGCTAAGCACCTTTTATCCATAGACATTGACGGCAATACCTGCCCTGACACTGCAACGTGAGATGTGATGCTGGGGGATGCTCCGGTCTCAGGCACTGCTGCAAGGCTTACAGTTGTCTGCTCTGAGCCTGAAGAGTGTCAGACCAAAACAGCCTTTCAAAGTTTCCCAGTAAAAAACTTCAAATTACCCATTTCTGCTTCTCTTTCTCTTTCAGCAAGTGCCACAAAATATAATGCACGCTGCTGTACCCAGACCCCACAAAGCTCCACTCATCCTTCATAATGCCATACCCTCTGCACTGAAGTATCTAAATATCTTCCTCTCTCTCTCTCTTTCTCTTTTTATTTTTTTTTTTTTCTGGACAGAAACCAATGTGAGTTGCGCTTAATAACAAACTTAGCTACCCATGGGCAGGTGCTGGATGCTTCAGTTTTCTAAGTATAGGTATCTACAGACACTAAATTTAGGTAAAAGTAGGGTATTTTTCTTTCATAAACACCTGAAATCAGCTCTCTGTCAACTTTAGAATGACAAATCTGGCCATAAAATCAGTATAATTCACTGTGCACATCTATCTACTTCAAAACAGAATGCTATAACAACTTTGAAATTTTTAATTTGGAAAAAGAAAGGCCATGAACCATAATAATTTCCAGAATCCTAGATTCCTAAAACATTTTTCTGAGATAGCATGGAAAACTTCTGGTTTGTTTGGCTTTTTGAATCTCAGAATAATTTAGGAAAGGTTTTCTTCTGTCTGTGATAGTCTAGGGAAATTAACAGTGTTCAAAGACATTTACATCTACAGGGCTAGACACTGGTTGCAATTATTAAAAAAATGTTTGTAATTGTTAGTTTATTCCTAAGTACAGGTAACTTCTCATTAAGTCAATGATTTATCATTTGCCCAGTTTACTGGTTTCCAATTTCTGTGATTTTTGCATAGTAACTAAAAAGTAATGTATTCTTTGGTTTTGAAAATCTCGAGTTATCACAGCAAGAAGCATATGTTCAGCCAAGGGAACTTATACGTATTTGAATCTGGACTGAACTGAATCCTAAAAAGCAATTATAAAAAAAAATAAATAACATATAAATAGCAACATTATTCCATATAGTTGAATATAGTCCATGTTGTATTGATTGATGTTTTCCTTCTACAAGAACTGTTTTGAAAAACCTGAGGTTGGTGTGTTTTGTTAGCTTCATTTTGAACAGAATGATTTTGATTGGAGCTGGCCTAAAAATCGCAATTTCTATCTAGTGGGAAATTTTAGTATTCCAACACTTGTTTTTTTCCCAAATCTGGTCTAACTTGAAAGACTGAATTTTCACAAAATTTATTATCAAGCGCCTGGGAAAAAAAAAAAAAATTATGAGGAAACAGTAAAACATATTTTTTGTGTGATTTCAAGATTAAATTGCATTTTCTATGCTACTGATTTGCCCCAATGTGTTGCAGTTAAAAAAATCTCATGGAATCATTCTCCTTGCATGGCTCCTTGAACTGACAGCATCTCCCTAGGTGCAACCTGCATGAACTAGAGTAGAGAATTCTCTAAGGGAAACTTTGATTGACAAGGCCATGGGGGACAAAATGCAATAAAAGAAGAAAGGACTTTTCTTCAGGACATGGGTGGGAGAACTCCTTGGAGTGACTTGCTGTTTAAATGAAATAACAGGGAAGGAAGGAAACATCATTCCAACACAAAGGAGTAGAATTTGCTGGAAAAAAACCAAACCAACTTGTTTCTGCAAGTGATACATCTTAAAAAATAATAATGGCAGAGTAGAGGAGAGTGATGGCATTGCAGTGGTTTGTCTTTGGTTCCTGTTTGTAGTTTTTCTGGTCACTGTGATATGTTGACACATGAGTTTGGAATATGTTTATACTAGAGGATTATGGATGTTTTGATTGTGTAGCTATGAGGCTGGATTTTTCTGACCTCTGGAAGCATAACAAGATATTTATAAGATCACTGCAACCCCCAGTGATGTTATTAATGTAGGTATGTTGTACACAGAAGTGAATTATAGTCTAATAAAAAGAATAAAATTCAGTGTAAAAAAAATGCTTTATAGCTTTGAATGCATATATGAAATAATACATGGATGTGTTTATGAAATGGAAGATTTTAAAATGAGTTCTTCACTTCTTTCCCTGATACACTGGTTTCATCATCAATTACCACCATATCCTCCCATGCTAGGGGGACTGTGCAGATGGAAGTCCTAAGCTTTGATTTGGGTCAGGGAGAGAGGCAGTAGCTGTTACAAGTGACTGTGGGGTTTTTCTGCACAAGAATAGATTTCAGTGAAAAATTCCTGTCCAGCTGTAGCATTTGTTGATCACTCTGCACTGTGGTTTCCTGGAACAAGGCAAAACCACCACGTGTGAAGGCTCAAGTCAAGCCTGGTTGCAGAGGCAGCTTCCAGTGTCCTCAGCCTTGCCCAGCTGGGAGGCAGCTTCAGCACACACTAATTAGCTCCAGCAGAGCAGTCCTCCAGGATTTCTGGTCTCACTTCAGCTTTCACTTCCCTTTAATTTGATATTAACTATCTAAGGAAAACATGTCCTTTAAGCTGTACTCAGTGGGCAAAAGGTCTGTTCAGAAGCTTGGGGTTTTTCTCCTGAAGACTGTAATAAGATTACAATAGGGAGTAATTCATATATATCTTTATTAAGTTATTTGTCAAGCTTTTCTCTTTTTTTTTCTTTTTTTTTTTTTTTTTAGCAAAATGAATTCTAATTTTCTGTAGGGTTTTGTCTATGCTGGCAAATGCTTAACACAAACGCAAAACAACAGGAGATCAGTTGCATGCCTAAAATTACACCTGTCCTTAAATACTGTGTTTGCTGGACACGTGAGAAATTCCGGGCATAAAGTGCCCACGCTGTGACTGTACTGAAACACATAATTTCAGAACTCATCCCTTACCCACCGCTCCTTGGTTATTGATTCAGGTTCCAGAATAAAGGCGTGGATAAAGGAAAAAGCAAGCAGCACATGCAGAGCTAGCTCCAGGTGCATTTGGGATGGTGCAAGGTCCCTTGGCATGGCCGGGGAGCTGGGGCAGAGCAGCACCAGATGGCCCCGCAGACAGAGGCATGGAGCCAGCTCAGGGACAGCCCCCCAGGCAGAGCTGGTTTCATCCTAGGCAGCAAAAGCTCCCTTCCTGGCAAGTGCCGTGTCAAGGGAGCCCAGAGCCTTGGCTCGGCTCTCCCGTGGGGCTCAGGGTAACAGGATCCTAAAGGAGTAGAGTGCCAAGTGCCAGTGGCTGTGCAAGGAACCAGCCCGAGGCAGCTGAGCACAGACCTGAACCATGGCTTGCAAGCCCTGCTTGATTCCAGCTGACTCTACAGAGCCATTTAGATCCCTGTAATATGTCCACAATCTTGGATTTTTCATTAGCCAGAGTATTTCAGTCCCCTTGTGTGACAGGGTTGACTCCAGCTAGCAGGGCTGGACTACTTGCAAACACTTGAATTGCATTGCTCCTTTTCTTGAGTGATTTGTCTTGTGCCTTTGCACTTGACTAATTTCATGTTCCTGATAGCTGTTCCATTTAATATTCTATTTGTATTTTCCATTCTGTTTCTACCAAGATGTGTACCTTCACGAACATTACTGCTAATGATTTTCTCTTCTTTTCTTCAATAAAACACATATTCTCTGGAGTGACAGGAAGTTCATCTGTTGGAAAATGCATTACTGTAAATAAGACAATACAATAAAGGAATAAAATTTATTTCAGCCTGACAGTGTTTGCATCACTTCGGTTCTGCCACTTGTGTGTATGTTGGGGAGGAGGAGTAGGCTCTCTTCTTTCTTTCATTTTCAACTGAGGGTTTGTGGTTCAGTTGCTAGAACTAGAGGGATAATTTCTTTCTGTAGTATCTCTTTACAAAGTGTGTCAAACCTAGAAATAACAGATAATGGAAGTATAGGCAAAATGAAATACAGAGTGTGAGACAAGAGGGTGGGGCTTATCCTCTGGTGGCCAATTTCATGGACACCTTTGCCCACTCCGGATGTCCATCTCTGTCTCTGATCATGGAACAAAAGCATTTTTTATAATTAAAGTTTCCCCATGCGCAGAATCACGGCAGAAGTTGATGTCTCAGTTAGCAGAAATACTGGGGTCTGGTTTGTGTCTCTGATCATGCAGGTGTGCCAATGGCCAGCCTGCATCAGCCTGGTGTGGAATTACATCCCAAGAACACAATTGTAGCATGGTTTTTGTGGGCTACAGATGTTGGCCTTTGACAACTAATCTGGCTCTTCCAGGAAAAAATGAAAAATTTCATGGCAATTTTTTTTTTTCTGTGTGCTTTGTGGTGAATTATACATGAGCCTGTAATCTTTTTATAGTCAGAACTGCTACTGTGCTTATTTATGGGCAGCATAACCCAAGCAAAAGAGCCTATTGTCTGTTTTACCTCTATTGGACAAAATCCCCAAGACCCACAGAAGCGTTTATTACTCATATAAATCCCCAGCTTCCACAAAGTCAGTTTAATAATATTAATTCACTAATTTACATCCATGAGAAAGAAAGAGGCCTAATGATTAGGCAATAGACAGTGGGCTGTGTAGCAGGCACTGCCCCTCCCATGGTGCAGTGCAGAGTTGACTCCAAAGACTTTCATGCTCAGGATAAGTGTTGAGTAAGGTTGATTTTTCCCCTGGTTCTGTGCCAGTGCTGCTTTTTCCACCTCTCTGCAGCAGCAAAAAGACTGTGCACATGGCTGGGTGTGAACGTAGAAATAATAGGTTTTGTCAAGCTGATGACTTGCAAGCAGTTTGAATTTTCAATCTTATTTTCCCTAGGAAAAACTGCATATTTTTCTCGGTGTAAGATTATTCCCACAGCTGCAGTGTCTGGTGTGTGTGCACATGTGTGGGCATTGCAAGGTAATAAAGTGCTGGACAGTCACTGATTGTTTTTTAAGCAGCAACCAAACAAAATTGGCCAGTCAGATTGCTGACTGGAGTGTTTGAATGGGACTGGGATCCCCAATGGATTCTTGCTGCCAAGGCTCTTTGATGTCTGTGATCCTCAGCCTTGGCCATTTTTGGCTTTTCTCTGCAATATTGACCACTAATGTGTCAGGGACTCTTTCAAAATGTAATAGTGATTAAACTCGTTACTACATGGTGATCCATAAACACCACTGGCTATCTCTTTATTCCAATAATAATAAAGAAAAAGAAATCTTCCCAACTCTGACAGTGACTCAAGGTCATATTATAGCATTCATGATGACTTTTGCCTGTTGACATAGGTATCCTCAGGAGACACAAGCAGATGTAGCAGAAGAAAAAAAAACAACTATCCTACGCCTGTAGCACCTTTAAGCCACAAAATATTTCAATAGAACACTGACTCTGGAGACTGAACATGACAGATCCCTATAACATTGAACATAAATATGGTAATGCACAAAACAATGTAAACAGACAAGATTAAAAAGCTCATTTGTCTACATGCATAAGAGGAAGAAAGAGTAAATCAGTATTTTATTTATTAGTCTTTTATAAAAAGTATTGAATTGCAACTAGCTTGTGTAAAAAGAGCATAATTTTGTTTAAGTACATACTTTTAGACTTTAATATAACCACTTGCCATATGTTCCTAAAATGGTAATTATAAAAAGGACCTTTTAATGGCTGAGATTTTGCCTAGAAATTGTGCCAACTCCTATAATACCTCAAGTATGTGCCTTCCTTGGGGCCATTAAGTTTCAATCCTGCTGGGTTTTGTTAAATAAACTTCCTATTTTTAAATTAATTCTAATTAATTCCTGACCCTCCCAGAAGGAATTCCCCCTTGTCCAAGACATTTCCAAGGTTAAAGATGTCTTTCAGAAGTACTGTAGTAACTCTCTGAAGCTGCAGCAGCTCTAAAGACATTTTCAGGTGTGTACTAAAATATATGAAATCAATTGGTTTTCAGAATGTGGCTGACCACCAGATAAGTTCTTGTATGAACATTAAACCTGGTTGTATGTTCACTTACCTTCCTTAAGGGATATTACTCACAAAATCTGGAATCAACATAAAGTATTGGAGATGTTTTTGGTACATATTTTACATTGTCACAAAGAGTCAACCTGTGCCTTCCTGTCAGTAGTGTAGGTATGACTACAGTCTTCCCTGGGCTCTGGATCACAACTATAAACAAATAATTAAATGTTCTAGCAGCATAGTTTTCTTCCATCAATGGCCAACTTATGCAAGAAGTCACGGAAGCTGTTTGAGGAAGAGGTATTCCCCATGTGATGTGCTTAGGAGGAATTGCAAAAAATCACTCACATTTTAATTAGTAGCTGCTCTCTCAATTTTGCTTTCTTCTTTAATTTTAGGACATTTGCTTAAATATATATACATATATATATATAGCCTTATTTCTGGGAAAAGGATGATAAAGCGTTTCTGGGCAAGTACAGAAGAGCTCCAGAGGGTGCAAGAGTCCTTCATGTGCTTCCATGGGCGAGCAGATGCCTGCTTCACACACCTGATCGATTACCCTTCTTTATGATTTCAAAACATTTGTTCCTTAAACTCCAGGTTTTAGCAAACGGTGGGGAGAGAAGGTCTTGTGGTGAGTTCTTGTGCAGACACAAATAGTTTGGCCTTAGATACTTGGTGAAGTTGAAGGGACTAAGTTAATGCTTTGGAAAGTGCTTCATGTTGGCCGAATGCTGCCCTAAACATTTTGACAAAAGTTCTCTGATTCTCTGAAGTGGCCAGTAAAGTCTTTTTTGTTACTCTGTTGAGAATATCTTGTCAGTATTTGTTCTGTGCATCTAACTCAGAATACAGGAAAAACTGTAATCCCTTTTACAAGCCTTGTCAAGACATTTTGGGGCCTTACAGAGGGATTCACTTTCGTGTTACTAACCGTGGTTTGTTTTACTTGGTCCTTGAGTAGAAGGAAGCTCTTTCATCCAACGTGCCAGATAGAAATAGAGGACACCACAGAAAAAGTTCTGTCTGCCCTAGCTAAAACAAATACTGGGAAAAATTAATTTCCAGGAAAATCTTAATGAAGAGTAGTGATAGCTGAAGGCAGTGGTTGAAAAATCTGTTTGTCCCATGGCTGTTTCTGAGGACAGAGGTGAAGATTTTGTGCCTCCAAACTGATTGAATAGTCACAAATGAAGTCAGAAACAGTTCTGAGCAGGCTGTAGGAGTTTTCTAAGATCTGGATGAAGCAGGACTTGTTTGAGATTGCTTGGCTCTGAGTGGCTGTTGAACAGCAAAATGCTTATAAGGCGTTGAAGAATCACTGATGTGATAAATTCCTAAAAAGCTCTCTTAAAGAATTAATTTTCATATTTTTACTACTCCAGTTATGTTGAAATGTATAGACAAGTGAATTATGTCTGCTGTGGGAAACAGCTTTAAAATTTCTTGTCATTTTTATTTAAATTCTTAACCATAACATTACATTAATGTAGTTGCAGTGAATATGAAATTGATTTAAAGGTATTAATACTATATACAATATGCAATCTTTAGCATGTAAATATATTAATGCAGTAACAAAATGCAAATTGGAAAATATTATTCACATTCTTGTTACAATAGTAGCTTTTTGCATTAATTCCTGATGGCTTATAATCATTACAGCAAAATGGCTTGAATGCAATTCTTTAATTTATAAAAGCGTAAATGAGCTCTGAATCAATGCCTGGACCTTGTAGTGTCACAATACGTCTATTCATTTTGAGTGCAGTGAGTGAACTCTTATAAAATCACTTACAAAATAGCTACCTCTGGCAAATGTGTTGAATTGAAATTTCGAATGCTTCAGAAAAAGACTGTTGTGGTCTTGTGAGCTAGAATAAAAAAAAGTCCCAAACCTTAACCTTTGTTTACATGGTAGAAAAAAAAAGTGCAGTTCTAACACAATTAGACCTCCATTCAAACTGTGGTCATCTGGCTTCTCTTACCTGTTGTGGTAAGGATGTAGATACGATCTTAAATAAAGCTTATCACCTCAGCTATTCTATTCCTCCCTTCCCCCCACATCCTTTTTCCCCCCTTTTTCCCAAAAAAATTGAAATTCTTCAGGAAAGAAACTTTATGTAGATGTACCACCTTGCCCTGATCTGGGTTGAAGCTCTGAGTGCTGCTGTGACCCAAAGCATTCTCTCATCCAGTATTTTTACCTTTGGAAAGTTTTTAGGGAGAAAATACTGCATTTACAGTAATTATGAAGAATATTTCTCTTTTCCAAAACAACAATTCACCTACCACGAGAGTGGTATGTGCTTCCGCCACGAATGCAGTAGTTAAATGCTGTCAAAAATAGATTATAATTTCTGCTGAAATTGTCCGTGCTAATGCACCTTTTATGCAAAACAATCACTAGAATATTTTTTTTAAATGTGCTTTCCTTATGTAGAGAGTTTTAACAGAAACACATGCTATACTGAAAACTGTTTACTGTTTGATTTAAAAAACAGTTGCTATAACACAGATCTCTTTAATGAAAATATATTGTAAACACAAACCCTTTACAATACATTGTAAAATATTTTTATGCTGCAGCACTCTTCAATGGAAGAGTCTATATATATTGCACTGATTGTTTTCTGTTAAAACATATTAAAATACTCCTGTTTTAAACCAAAATCTAGATCAGAATTTATATGAACACATTTAGTTAAGCATTTTAACCACAATCGACTTAAACAGAAAGAAACCTTTTAGGTACTTCTTGTTGACTAATTGTACGGTGACTTTTTTCATTTTCAATAGAAAAAGTGGAGAAATAAAGTAATAAAAATTAGTTTTGAGAGCAGCAACATTAAAATATGTTTTCCTTTCAGGTAAAATTGTTCTCAAACTAAGTTATATAGAACTGCCTCTGCAACTTTTATTCTCTACTCTTGGGTTAGGAGACATCACCACTACTGCCCTTCAGTTAGGCAGAGCCTCTATTTACAAAAATTCACATAGTAGAGGTCAACAACACTGAAAACAACACCACTGTGTAATAACCCGAATTCATCAGTGACCTCTCAAGAAAGGCTGTGGTTGTAAAGGTATACATTCTCTCGGGAGAAGGTGGGTTAACCCGCAGCCTTGCTTTTACAAAGCGGCACTTCCCAAAGCGGTTTCGCGGCTTTTGCCCGCGGCAGCGGCAGCAGCCCCGCTGTGGCTGGCAGGAGCGCTGTGGCCATGGTCCCGTGCCGTTTCCCTGTGACTCCTTCTCCATAAAGATATTCCCATCCATCCTCTTCATCGCAGCGCCTGAGTCTGTGCCAGGTGGTCATGCCTGCGTCTTCCTCGCTGACCACCTGCTTGCAGAGGGACTGTCTGTGACTTGAGTAGGAATTCTGTTCTGAAGAGAGAGAAACAATCCTGAAAGTTTAGAAGCTTGAGATTCAGAGGTCCTACAATGCCACCTCTGCAAAGCAAGAAATTCAGTCACTGTGGATATTGTTAAAGGCCTGAGCAGAAAAACTCCAGCATATGAACTGCAGTTTGAGACAGAGAGAAAGCTTCTCTCACGGTTTTGCGATATTGTTTATGAGATCTGTAGAATACAGGAATATAAACATCTGTGCAGCTGTGCACTTCCATAAAGAGGTTGGACCTTTGTTGTTATCCCTAACTAACCAGTAGTTTTAAGAGGGTGTTAAAGTTCTCAACCACTAATATGATACTTAAGTCCGTGTGTTATAAAAGACGCGGGATTTTAATAAAGTTCAGTTGGAATGTCTCGAGATGGACGAGTGTCTCTGACTTCTTTATGCCGCATCCCGGAGAGAACAGCAACAAGCCACCAAGGCAAGGAATCTTTATTTTCATTGCCAAGCCTTGTCCTGTCACAGGATTGGGAACTGTTGAAAATGCAGCTGCCAAGCGCTCCTATTCCCACTGTTTTTGCAAGAGGTAGTGACCTGTAAGAACAAATTGCCTTTTCTTTTTTTCCTTAAAACTCAGTTGCTCAGAGTTTAAATCTAAAGGAAACGAAGCAAATGCTTTATTTCTCCAGTTATTCCTGTGCAACCAAATAGACTCGTGAGTCTCTCCCAGGGTGACTTACTTGACTTTGAGTTCCCTGAAAAGATACACTGAGAGCCACCATGTAGTTTAATCTGGGAAAGATATTCTCTGCTTGTTAGGAATGGGCTGGTTGCAATTTGGGAAGGAATAGTTCCTCCTTTAAAGATTAAATACTATCATTGACCTTATTTAAGGGTCACTGTTCTTTAACACATTTAGGTTTCTATAGTTCTAGCAATATGTTGGAAGCATTCACCGGTGATGAAAGTTTTGGACGTGTGAAGAGGAGCACTGGGAACACACGGGGGAATGTGGGCCAAAGAACAGACTTTGCCATGACTTGCTCTTTGATTTTCAGTGTCCAGCGTTCTCATTGCCTCACAGAGAAGAGAGGTATTGAACGTTCTGTGTTCTCTCTAAGCCTATTGCAGAAGTTTCCAGGCTTTGGCATCACATCAGATAGAGATGTATTTTATCATTCTTTAGGTGACTTTAAATGGACTCTTTCAATGTGTGAAGTTATTGCTTCCTATTGTAGAACAGTGGGAAATTGAGGTGCTTAGACAGAGAGCTATATTTAAATCCTAGCATTTTCATACAGCTAGCTTATTCAAGGGCTATAACAGGCTTGAAGCAAATTATCTATTGTCCTGGTTCAGGCTGTACATGAAAAGCTTTCCATCTTATTCTGTTCAATGTTATTTCTCTTTTTGTTTTTGCTCTCTCTTAAAACTCCAGCAAGAAAAGAAAGCAACCTTAATACCCAAATATCTTGCATCATGTTGTTACCATGTGTCTTTCACCCTTAGCCGTAAGAGTAACATTAAATTAGTATTTAAGAAGGATGAGTGTTAGGAAAAGGCTTCTGTGCCTTAGTTGCTCAGGACTTTTCTCTACAAATAAAAGGACAAAATTTTAAATATGGCTTTTGTTTCAGTGTAACATTACAATAGCTAAACATTCAATAACAGTGAGCTGTGACATTTACAAAGAGGAAAACATTTGAGCACACAGATTTAGCAAATTCTCAGGATTCTCAAGAGCAAATCTAAAATATTGCATCTCATTGTCCCCAGCTGAGCTCTGTGGACATTCACTGAGAAAAAACACTTTCTGTCTACTGTAAAGCAGACTTCTGAATGTGTCCATTTTTTCCTGGCCATTTTACCCACACTGAATTTGTTTCATGGTCTGAATGTTGGTCTTCTCTTTGGAGTTGTCACAAATGTTCTTAGGGAACCAAGAAGGTGACTAAGTTTTGGTGCTGAAAAAGCCATGCTATTTCTAAGTTCTGTCTGAAACCTTTCAACTTTGGTGTAAAAATATGACCTAGATATGGGACTGAGGAATTGAGTAGAGGAGCAGTATCTATTGATCTCTGTGGACTTTAAGGAAGGTTAAATGGTTTATAGCATCCCTTTACTCTCACTGCCTGCAACAGCTGGGCAAAGAGAGAGGAAATGGCTTTCTCCCAGTACTTGTCAAATAACTGATCCACAAATTATCCCTCCAAGGGACAAAGTAGACAATGAGAGTATGTTCATAAATCAAAAGTAAAGTTACAGGACTGTGGCCAAAATTCAGAGAGAAGGATTAAATGAAGGCTTATGGGATAGAAAATTGACTTATAAAAATTGAAATAATTATTTTATTAGTAATCAACATGGACTACCAGATCATGATTAATTAAATGCAATGTGTATTACAGAATTATCCAGTAAGAACAAGTTATATATGTATATTATATATCTACATATTTCATAAAAGTAATGTTCTGTAAATGAGCATGTGCCCAGTATTTCTAGATATCTTATGCCCAAGGCAATCTAATTCAATAGCCTACGTAAGCTGCAAAGCAAGTGGGGGGAAATTTTTGCAACAAGGAAAGCTTGCAAAAGTGAAATATGGTTTTTCTTTACATATCATGTGGAAAACACTCATCATGTTACACTGAAATACTCCTTGATAGGAAATAACTAATTTCTTGAATCTGCAGTTGCTTGGTTGAATGAATTTAACGAAATGTGTTACAGTACAGAAAACCTAGTTATTCAATTATACTTTCTGTTGTGGAGTAAAAAAACACAGCCCAACAAAATTCTTGAGTGTTTACAAGCTGAAATATATTTCAGTAGCATCTGATTAGGAGTTAATCTTAGGTGATATATCAGCAATAAATGTATTAACCCAATTGAAATAATAAATTTCATTTTACTTGTGCTTAATAGCAAGCATGAATCAGAAAATGTTTCCTGAATTTTATTAAAATTCTGTTATAGCTCATTTATAACGGAGGACAATGAAGTGCATACAGAATACAGAATGGTATAATCGGTGAAAAGATAAAGAGCTCCAAGCTACCTGTTCTATACTGTTAACATAAATGGAAAATAAGATTGGATCAAGATAGGAGTTTTGCAAGTCTTGTTCTCAACAAGATTTGCTCCTCTCTGATTTGACATGCAGTTTATGCTGAATAAGGGCCTAATCTTGAAGTCTTCACCCAGATAAAGAATGCATGGCCTGCACGAGGCCTCAGAGCAGCACGTGTGTGTTTGTGGCAGGTAGGACTTGCTGCAGTTAAGTCACCTCAATAAAATGGAATCTCAAGCACTTCAGGCTGAGCCTGCAGTACTTCAGAAGCAGCTGACAGAACCCCTAAGTTGTGTCTCCTCTGATCTGTATGTAGTAGAAACTGTGTGGCCTACAGAAGCTGAGTGATCAAACAGCTTCACTGGGTTTCTGCAGTAAAAACCACATAATGTGCTTTTCAATTCAGCTCTGCTCGGGAAAATTGCAATGCTATTTTTGAGGGGCAGCTGAGCAAAATGCATATCCTATGGAAGCTTCTTTTGGAGTAAAGCCCAGTATCTCGAGCATGTTTGCAATAGAACTGGATTTTTTTCCTTAGGTTTTGCAATACACCAGTCTCCAGAAATGACTATAATCCTTTGGAATTTACATTGACTTCCTTGAGAAGTGTATGCTTGCTCATGTGTGCGTGTGTACATGTATGTGTAAAAATCCTATATGTGTGCAGCTATTCTGTTTCTGAAATGCTCAGGATAGAGGACAGTAATGACAAACAAAGATTTATCAAATGCCCGTTTGAGAGTTTGGTGTTTTTGTTTGTTTTTGTTTGTTTTTTGTTTTTTGTGTTTTTTTTTTTCCCAGTAACCATCAGAGCATTTTGATCTGCAGGTATTATAAGGTAATACAGAGCTTTATTTTTCACAGCCAATGCAGTGTTGGCTTTGGCAGAGGAGAGGAGGCCAGGTGATTGTCACCTGAAGCAGTATTTTCAGTTTGGAACAAACAACATTTAGTACTGTCCGAGACAGTTCTATTAGATCTGTAGGTGAACAACGCAAAACTAGACTTGGAACTTCTTACTACCAAAATTCTTTTTCTATAAGAAGCCCTTCTTTGAGACTTTCTACGTTTGAGTATTATTTTTACTGAAAGTGAGTTCCGTTATAAACATTAGGCATGGAAAAGTGAAGCAGCAAGAGCTGTAACATCTACTAATAAACTGTTAAGGCTTTTTGTAAAGCCTTAAAGGTTTGAAACGTATGGAATTAGAAACACATTAAAAATACATTTGTGAGGCCCGGAAAGTACCGTTGGAGTTCAGTAATTCCATTTTGTCTCAATATAGTGTTACCTCTCTTCCTTTTATTTCTCTATTTATGTATTTAAGCATAAATGTGCATGTGCGCTTATAGTGTATCAGGTGCCCAGTTAGAGATCTGTGTAATTTAAACTGCATATAAGCATCATTATCAGATCTCTGCTGCTTACTGCTGCTGAGTGGCATGTAGGTGATAACAGCTGGACACTCTTCACTGAATAGCTGATGCCTGAACTAAGAACAATTTAAACTGAACCAATCAGGCAAAAAATAGGAGGGTTTTTTTTTAAATTTATTTTTTAAAACTTAATTCCACATCCTGAAGGTGAGTGAGAAGTCTCTGCTCCTCTGTAATGTCTTATAATTTACATAATTTCTCAGTATTCAATAAATTAATTGCTCGGTCCTTGGAAATAAATTATTCTCTTCTCCCAGCTTTTGGAGAATATCTATAAAGTGTTTTTAGGAAATAGCTATGAAGTTATTTTGTCTGCAGAAATCCTTATTTAGATTTTTTGGTGACTGCTGCAGATTTATAATTCTGCAAGGACTCAGTAGTGGAATTCCTAAGGGAAAAGAAGAGGATATATCACCGTAACACTGAGAGGTCTCTCTTGGAAACTGTCCAAGAGAGAAAGTCTATCATTATCCTTCCCCGAATGATTTTCCAACATGAAGACATTTTTTCATTTTCTTAGTCTATGATATAAAAAACTCAAAAATATCCAATATCAGAACAATTCCAAAACTGTTCTCATCTGAAGAAAAATGCACACACACTTATATACATAAATATTTATACATATATATGAAAAAAAATCCTATTCTTCCTTATCATAGAACTCGGATTATGTGCAGAGTTCACCTAATATTGGTTCCCAGTTTAATGTCCAAGTTAGAGGCTTGGATATTTTAGGTGTCTGTTGTTACAGTCCAGTGCCATTTCACAGGAAAAAATATTGACTGTCAGTGGGAACTTGACATTTAAAATCCTTCTGCACTATTGATCCTCACTGCAAATATCTTTACGATAATCTTTTTATTAAAAAGCGTCTAAGAAAGATGAACTAAGGATTGGAAAAGAGCTGTTAATGAGTAAAAAAATGTAACTAAACCCAGACACAATTTAGATATTTGATATAAGATGTTTGGAATATATTTCAGGTATTATATATTTGGAGGATTACTATGGATGATTATAGACTTTCTGCATAGAAATGGTCTATTTGTTAATATCTCAGATCCTAATATAGTTCCCAAATTTACACCATTTTAAGGTTTATTCTTTAAATAGAATGAAGTATAAGTTCACTCCTTTATGACAAATGATTATTCTTTTTCTAGGATTCCAAGAAAAATAATATTACATCTGTTTAACAGGAATAAATGCAGATTATTTTTCTCATTAAAGAAGCAAACCTACTTGTTAGAAATATAATAAAAGTAATCAGAAGATTAATTAAGTATTTTTTCCCATAAGGATACCCAGGAATCTTCTTACAGGAATACACAGAGATCTCTGTGTGGTTGCAGAACACAAAAAACCCTGCAGCTGTCCCTTCTAGTTTAATGTTGCTTGTGACTTGAGTCATCTTAGTAAAGAAGTCAGTATTGGGCTCCTCCAGATGCTGACCCCTGGGTCTCTGATTTTGTGCACTTTGAGAAAGTTCTGGGAGAAGGACAAAACGTTTTCCGTGGCCGTGTATGGACCATGTGATGGTTACAAAAAATAATTAGTAGCTATTAATTACCATTAGCAGGTCCAAAGCAACAAATTCAGTGACAAACCTCAGTCACACAAACCTGATTTTTGTGTACTGACCCTCACCTCGCTTTTTTAAATCCCAGCTTTTGTAATGAGAGACTTTAGAAGGTTAAGAGTTATTGCTGGCATCACCACCATACAGGACAGGATTCTTTCAGCCTGTTTAATAAATTCTGTTCCCAAATACTTTCAGAGAGGATTTTATTTGGTCCATTTTGGCCTCAAATGAGAGTTGAGTAGTTTTGTCTCCAATCCATTCTGCCTATGCACTTTGTGTATTCCTTCAGTTCGAGTGCCAAAATTTGGATTGTGTTTTGTTAAGTAAAGTTCCACATAACATAGAGACTGCTCAAATTTACAAAGAAAAAAACCTGTAGAAGATTAAGATCTTCACATGGCACAAGGACCTTGATGCTGAACCTTTCCATGTGAAATATGAGGACAGGTGTAATTCTGATAAGTGTTAGCTCTGATATAAATCAGGAATAGCTGCTCTGAAGTTAGCAGATGTGTAGCTGTCTAAAAAGGATGTGGGAAGATCAGGTTAATATAAATGACTGATATAAATGTGAAATTATCTGTGTCTTTATTTGTGTACACATAGATGTCAAGATATTTTTAATTTCAGGACTATCTCTGCTACTAGGAGAACTTTTGTCAAAAACAAAATAGGTCTAGGAATAAAATGTTCGATTCTAAATTATTTGAAGAGGATGTCCAGATAAAATGCCATAGATCATATATTTTTTTTTTAAATCTGCTGTCATTTGGACTTCACTACTAAGATTTCAAATGTAATTGTCCTAAATTACATTTGAATGTACTCAAAAATGTACTAAATTGAACTAAAAATTTGCCAGAGCAGTTACCAGAGTTAATTCAGTCTAGAGTTACATTTTCAAACACTGTCAATTGACGAGTATATACAAGATCGATTGCACTATGTAAATTTACTGAAATTGAAGATCTGGATCTTAGAGATTGTTTTCAAAGATGAATTAATCAAAATGTTGTGAGTATTGCTCCTAGATAATATTGCAGGAGATTCTCTAGGAATAGCTGTAGAGCAACAAGTCAATAGTGCTGGTTAGCTTTGGAAGGAAAAGCCACTGTGCCAGTATCCTTCACCAAGATTTTGACTGATTCTGTTTAGACTGAAAATATAGTTCCATGTGAGATTTGATGATTTTCCACAAAACCAGAATGAACTTTATTGACTCAATACAGTTCTGTGTCGTGTGTAGGCATCTCTCCAGGCACATCTCTATTTCCTTTTTTTTTTGTTTGTTTTAAAACAAAATCTTATAGATGCAACCTAGGGATGCAACAATATAAATAATAACAATGGGATTTACGTGTGTACAGTTGGTATAAAAGTGGACATCATTTGGAGCCAGCTGCGCCACTACCTGTTGTGATGGAAATGGAGTTTTGATTGCTAAATATTCATTTGGTTGCTGAGATGTTTATTAAATGAATGTTGGTTTGCATTAATACAAGCCTTTATGGAAAAATCAGCAGGGTGGAAAGAGACTACATCAAGGTAAGCCAGATAGTCAGAGATTCTTAAAGGGCATTAGCAATGTAGAATACCTCTGCAGTCAAAAACACTCCAGTAATCAAACAGGGGAAAAAAAGAGCTAAGGAGTTGTTTTGGGAGAACATGAAAGTTGCAGGATCTCACTGATTTCTGCGATATCTCTGACTGTTTTCTCAGAAGGGAAATTTGGAGAAGAGAGTTTGGCTCACTGCATAGTGCCTAAAGTGGGGGGTTGATATCATAATTTTGAGTTTCATTACCATTGAAAAAATCAATACTAATTTGTAAGAAAGCAGCCAGTAGTATCTCGGTGATGCAGAGATGTAGCCAAGGTAACTTAGGTGATGTTTCCCCGAAGGAGAGAAGGAGAAAAATGTGTCCAAGCAGATGGCTGAGGCTCTAGGGTCACCCACGTCCCCCTGCAACATCCGGTTTCTCCAGTGCTGGAGAGGAGACTCTTGTGCATCCCTTGGTTTTCTTCCCTGCTTTGGGAAAAGAAGTAGGAAGAAAAGTGTTGTTTACTATATCTGGGCCTTGAAAACCTGAGAAATGGATTTCACACAGTGTTATGCCTGAAGAAAACTTTGCTTCCTTCTGATGTGTGAGGCCAAGCTATTTAAGTACCACTGTTAAGTAAATATTTACATTTGTAAAAAATATTTTTTCTCATAATAGTTATATCTATTCAATGCATACCATTCTTCCTTAGCAGCAAACATTAAAACAAGATCCTCACAAAGAGAAACCCTAGTCATTTGGCAAAGGAGACTGCAATAATCCTCTGCTACTCGCTCCCCCCTCCATTTTAATTGTTAATAACTTTTCAGCATGCAGGAGAAGTAATCTCCCACCATGCTAAAGCAGTCAACCTAATTGAAAAGAAATACAAGTCATCTAGTGCACAGCTGAAAAGTTCAGCTAAAATGCAATCTGTCATTATCTTTCCAATGCCAATTTTAAATAGGTATTAAAGTAAATGGGGGAAACATCTTCTCATTTCTCTTGCGATATCATTCCGTTTTTACAGAAATCCCTAATCCCCAAATGAAGATTCTGCCTGATACCCAACAAAACACTCAAGACTCAGCCTCAAGTGTCTTGGAAACCAGATCCAAAAATAGAGGAAAAATTTCCCTATCATGAATTAATCTCATTTGAAAATGATTTTAAAAATACAGTTTATGCAATGCAAATCCTCGCTCCCAGAATAACCTGTATTTGTGGTTGTTATGCCACAGTCAAGAGATAAATTACTGCTCAGTGAGCTATTTCAGCACGGCAGCGTGAACTGCAGCTAGGATTAAGGAAACTGATGAAGCAAAACGTACCATGAAAGAAATGAAAACATTTTATGGGACATATGGGTATTATTGACAGGTTGCTACTTTTTGATACAATGAACTCCTCCAGCAGGAGATCATATTTGAAAAGTATCCTGCATTAGAAAATTATATGCCACATTTAAAAGTATTCACACTTTTAGTCCCCAAATTATTATGCGCTATATAACACATTTCAGTTTAATTGGAAGAATATTGTATCGTGATGCTGAAAACTCATTTAATGGAGATAATATTTCAGCCCGGTAGGGAAAGTTGGATTCAGTTGAAGCTGAGACATCCTCAGATTTGTAATTACCAAAACATGCTTCTGAGTAGGTAAAAGTATATTGAAAATATGTCAGATGGTGCCTTATAGAAAATCCATCAAGTCCTTAACAGGTCAAGCTCAAACAAAATCTTACTAAAGCTATTACTATCAAAGTGTATTTGGTTCTGGTCTTCAGACCACTTGCTTCACACCCCTCCACTGACTGAAATTCCCACAACTGCAGAAACCTCAGGATCTGTACAATATTGCATGTGCTCAGCAAGTGTAAGAAAATAGCTGCTTTAAAAGATACTGCTATATGAAGCTTGTCAAATTGAAAAAGAGAGTTTTTAGCATTCTACCCTAAAACACAATGGATAATTATTTTTTCCTTCAGCAGCCTTGCTCTCTCTATTCCTTCCCTGGAGTAGTAAAAGATTCAGCCAGACTGAACAAAGTCTATGCTCTCAGGAGAAATCATCTGCTGGTAGAAAATTATGTGACATTTCTTATGTTATTCTTTCCAGTGTTCACAAACTGGAAAATTTTGTGCTTCAAACAAGACCTCTGTTGTAGCTACAGTTGTAGTGATAGAGAAGAAGAAAACAAGAAATAGGGTTAGGAAGAATCACATCCTACTGTGTACATTCTACACAGTCCTTTTACATGAATCAATAGCTACTGATGATTTTATTTTAGAAGGATCTAACTCAGTAGTTTCCGAGACTCTTTCTGTGAAGTAGTGTAAGTCTCTTCTCACTCAGTGTCCATGTAGTCCTAAATTCATGGGGCACACATGCTTACAGCAAGATTTCTTCACATGGTGCTTTTCCAAACTCTGTTTTTGGTCTGTCTGCATTCTCCTAGGACTCGTATGTAAACATGGCTAGAAACAAAGCTTCCTGTCTCACTGGCAGGAATCAGTACCAGAGAGTAGGTTTAAATCAGATAATAGGAAAAAAGTCTTTACTGCATGGATGGTGAGGCC
Organism: Picathartes gymnocephalus; assembly: GCA_013390045.1. Classification (NCBI taxonomy): domain Eukaryota; kingdom Metazoa; phylum Chordata; class Aves; order Passeriformes; family Picathartidae; genus Picathartes; species Picathartes gymnocephalus. Next base: position 57,441 of record WEKY01046699.1, read on the forward strand.
CTGGCACAGGTTGCCCAGAGAAGTTGTGGATGCCCCATTGCTGGAAGTGTTCAAGGCCAGGTTGGATGGAACTCTGAGCAACCTGGTCTACTGAAATGTGTCTCTGTCCATGGTGAGGGAAGTTGGGACTGGATGATCTTTAAGATCCATTCCAACCCAAACCACTCCGTGACTCTGTAAATCTTTGTGGGCTTTTCAAGTAGAGGGGAAAAAAGCACTTCTTGTTTGACTTTTATATTAGTTCTGGTGCCATTTTGTAAGTCAAAGCTGAAAAACAGATAAATTTCTGGTGGGACTCACGCAGGGAAATATTAAACCCTGGAAGGGGCTCTCTAGGGAAGTGGGTGAGTCACCATCCCTGCAAGTGTTCAAAAATGAGTAAGTGGAAGTTTTTGATGTGTTTTAGTGGGGCTGGTGGTATATGGTCAAAGGTTGGACTCGACCTTGGAGCTTTTCTGCCACTTTAACGATTCTGTGATTTTAAGATGAAGGAATATAAAAGAACACTGAGGAGAATCATGGCAAAGATTGTTTGGAATACGAACTACATGATTTTATATGAGCTGCATTGTTCTTTGCTGCAACACAAAATCTAAAAGATGTGTTTTTCATGCTCTCTGTATTTAATTTGGAATTTGGGAAGAAGGGACAAAACAATGACAATAATAATAAAAGTGATATTAATAATAATCTCTTGCAGGGGCAGAGAGGAAAAGGGAATTAAAGTAATATTGTAGTGAGACTGCATGTGGAATGCAGATTAGTATGAATTAGGTAAAAGAAAATGTTTGTACAAAACACTGCCTATCTGAATACATATTTCATAATCATCACAAGAAGAGGTTGGAAACACAGAATGTTATCCCTGTGTCCTACAAAATGTCATTGTTTTCCGAAGTTATACTCTGTTGAATGCATCACACTATGCAGCACAGGATCTAGATGAGAAAATCGAAACAGTAAACTCATAGCACCCAAAACGTCTACTTTTCAAAAGTGGACTACTAAAACTACAGAGAGAGAAAAGGCAGAGGAATGATATTTTCTTGACATTTGGTCACAATGGCTTGTCCTTGGTTATAACTGTGGCATATGGAAAATTTTCTGTAACCTTTCCCCCACATCAAGGTATCTGCACTTCTGGTGGAAACTACCTCATCTGCCTGTTATACAACGTGTAAGCTAAAAAAGTAAATTCTTAGAAAACTTTGAATTATACTTCTCATATATACTTATTTATACTTCTTATAGTAATTATTTATATAGTATAAGAGAAGTGTTAACATGCAATTTTCCAAACAGAATGTGGGTTCTATATATTCTCTTGTTCTCTGCCATGCCTTAAATGTGGTCAGGTTGTCTTAAAGGGAAAGAATATAAGCAGAACAGGATACACTAGAACTCTGGTTAAGTGCTTGCAGGTTATATTTATCACAGAAATTTCTTAAAATATTAAAATATCCATTACCTTTTGGCAGTTGGTTAAGTTTTCATAGACTGTTTAGAGTTCTAGTAGGATGATTGCTTTTTTTCTTTTTAGTGCCTAGGGGAATGCCCTCAATGTGTAGGCTGAGTGACCATAATTCTGTTTCTTTTAAATCCATGTCTCCCAAACATGTTGCACAAATTCTTTCATTTAAACTTTGTAATTAAGTTGATTTATTTCTCAGTCAGATCTGTGCTGTGGCTCAGCATAGTAATTGATATAAGTTGGACCTGTTTGATGCATATTTGGGGGGGGTGAGAGAAAATTCTTGCAAAAAGAATAAAAACCCTGATAAAAGTATTCTCTATTCCTTATGAAGGCCAAATATCCTTAGCTAAAGTTAACTGCCACAGAAACTGCCCCCAATGTCCTCATCACTAACGACAGGACAAGTCCCAGCTGGAACCATTTATTGGCTTAGCCAAGTGCTCCACTGCTTTGTTCTAAATATGTCAGCTTTGATTCATCCTCGGGCTTAGTTGCTGTCAAACACTGTTAAATGGAACTGGAATCAGCATTGCACCTAGGCGTCCACTAAGCCAAAACCATAATCGCTTCTGCAGAAATGTTAGTAGTCTGTGGCACTAAAGAGTCATGGCATTCCTGGGAGGGTGTTCTGTGCAAAAAGGAAGTCTGGTCTCATCTTTGGCACCCGCTAGAGGTAAGAAGTTCATCACATCAGTACCAAAAGCTTTGGCAACAAGCTTTGTGACCTCAGAAGAGTGAAACTTCCTCTTATTTGTGTGATTGATATTGTCAGGGCACATGCAGGGTACATCATGAGACCAGAGTCAGGATTATCCTCACCAACTAAAGTGTTGGCATCAGTTAGCTTAACATTTGATTGGAGCCTATTGGTGTGAGACTAAATGGAAAAAATTAATCATTTTGAGAGATGAATGGTAAAGCACAAAATATTTTAAAGTGCATAAGGGAAAAAGAGGTTTCATCTATAGACTGCAAAAGCAGTTACAGAAATCTACTCAGAACAGCATAACTTCTGCTCGTATCATGCACAGGTTTTAGGTAGCATTTAAATGGGTTTCAAAGGGTATTGCTAAGGAAAACAACATCTGAAAGCAGTATATACTTGAGTGCCATGTGAGCTATTAGGAAGGAATGCTACCAATAATTTCTAATGTAGTAATTTACATTATGGTGAAAAGTAAAATTTGAAGGCAAGCTGGGTAAATGGAGATTCACATGATATCGGAAAACTAACTTCTTCTCAAAACCTAGTCTGGACTTGGAAAATCTTTTAAATACGTGTGTGATCTCATGGCTAGGTGGGCCTGAAATAGAGGAATTCCCAAATTCTTCATGCTGTCTTCACAGCACTGCTGGTTTGCTTTTTTAGTGCATACAGTGTGTGTATGTCTGTGCACAGGGATAAAACACTAGAAAGTAAGATTTCTTCACTAACTCTAGCAACAATGATTTGACTATTTTGTGCTCTGGGCAAAGCACAGGAAGAGTTAAGACTTGTTTAGTTGTCAGCCTGCCACAATATTTACTTTTGTATTTGCAAGTATTCAGTGCAAAGCTAAGAAAGATTTCACCTTAAATCATTAACACAACTGAAGTCAAAACCTTGTAATACATTTTTTTTGCTGTATTTTAAAGAAAAATAACTTGAAGGCCACACCATGTCAGTGGCTAAATGTGCTAAAAGCCATTGTGAATGCAATTCTTCTTTGAATTTAATTTCAAAATTTCTAGATAATAATAATTTAACTCCTTTTATGTTACATGTATTCAATTTTATAGCAAACTAAACAGAATCCTGGAAATTGCTTAACCGCACATTAGACCAGAAACATCAATGCTATAATATTTCATTAATGAGGAAAGCACTGATAATAACTAATGGATTTTATTAACACGAGTATGAATAACACCAGGAATAGTTGTTAGGCCAAGGAAAGGTTTTAACAAGAAGTCTGTGGAAGTAAAAGTCACTGAAAGGTAAAATAATAAGCTTGTTTGACACACAGAGGAGCTGGTATGACTTTGGCAGTCATAGGGTGAAGGCACTGTACTTGATAACTTGGTAGCTAGAAGGGCCCTGAAGTAACAGCATTTGACATGCCTGGGAGATCTAATCAAAGGGAAAGGAAGATCTCTGACAAGAGAAATACTAGAAAGGACTCCTGGTGGGAAAGCTGCTGCCATGCAGAAAACTGTTTCAGATAAAGATATCCAAGAAATTCCTGCCCCCTGGGAGGTAGCCGTGTTTCTAATAATTGATTATTAAGATATGTTGGTAGAGATCCTTTTGGAACAGTATGAATAGCACCAAGTGTACATTAAGAAAGTAACATTTCTTTAGTTTTCTTTTGTTGTTGCTTAAGAAAGAAGTTTTGAGCCTTTTGTGCTGTGCAGGCAGTTATTGGTGTGTTTCAGTAATTAGCGTACATCAGAAGTAGAGTCACACTGCCAGTGTTGTAGCCCTTTTTAACAGTACTTCAATAAATTTCACAGTAAAGTGATTACTGATTAATTCAGCTCTTGTAAATACAATAGCTTTGAAATGCACTTATTTGCATTGACCTAACGTTCCAGACTGACTAACTGTTGCACTGCCTCTTCCCCAGGTTCAGTGCTAAAAGAGAACAGCTAGTTTATGCGATGCATAAAGCTAACTTTAAACACATCCTTGAGTCTCCTGTCGGTAAGGAAACCCAAACTTTCCTGGCTGCTGAAAACGCCGACTGCAGCTCAGAGCCATGCCTGTGCTTAGAAGAGGCTGGCTGGTCATCCAGCAGCAAATACAAACGAGAGCACAAGAAAGAGGAATCTGTCCCTGGTGCGGAATTACTTCTGCAATGCCACCTGGTCTAGAACTTCTTTATAAAACCCCAGAAGGTATCACCTCTCAGCCAAAGGCCAGGCTGCAATGCAGCAGCTGGTACATAGGGGAACAGGTGTAGAATAAGTAGAGAAATAAAATGTAGTAAAAAGAACCCATACATGCAAGAAAAGTTGTCCTTCTGCAGAAAGTTAGTGACCCAAAACCTGTTTTTTCCATCTGTCTGGTCTCCATTTGAACTTTAGGTGTGAACAGATGATCTGTATATCACATCACCTTTTGTTCCAGGCCTTTAAAGATCTCTGACCACTGGAAAAAAATACAAAAATTTACTCTTCTGCTTACAAAGCTATGTTACAAATTTTAAAACCTTTTTCTTTTTTTTTTTTTTCCCTGGACAAAGCTGGAATTTTGAATGCAAAGTTCAAGAGAATTATACTGTTATTAATTTCTGTTATCCCAAGTAGTGCATACAATCCAAGGACAAAATATTGAAAGAGGAATGATTAAGCATATTTTGTTCTACCAGCTGTGATTTAGACACAAATAAAAATCCTGGGGAGGAGTTAGTCAGCTCTTCAAGACACAGGACACTGTAAACTTTCAGTTGGAGACTGTAAATCCAGAAAGGGACCATAACAGTCACCTAAATTTACTACATATATGGCAGTGGCCATCAAGTTCCCGAATTAGTTCCCATTTAAACCACTTTATTCACAATTAGAGATTTAAATGATTTTTTGAAGAACTCACTACATTGTAGGTCAGTGTATGGGTAGCTCCGTGGTGGCAGTAAATTTGGCATGGCCATTGCTGGCCAAAAGACACAGGTGTTGCATTAGCCCTGCAAATCACCCGAGCTGAGTTCGGCCAGGCTTGCTCTGGCTGCCCTTCTTTGGCTTGCCTAAAGGTGTGGCTCAGCCTTTTTTGTCTGATGAGCAGTTGACTAACTTGTTTTTCTTTTGGTTGGCTCCATGCAACTTTGTGGTGCAGTGTTGTAAAAATTTTGTTGCATCTCTGTAAGTAATAACCAGTAAGAGCGACATGTTGTTCTTTGTAGAGGGAAATACCCCTGATCCCAAAAAATAGTACGGAGTTGAGGAGAAACAGGCAAAGAATGGTAGCAAAGGCCTCCCTTGAAAGGCACGGCCTGGGGATGACAGCAGGTGTTACAAACATGCAATAAATAAATTTCCAGTGTTTCCAAGGAACGTAGCCTTGGAAATGGCATCAAACCACTTTCAGGGCAAAATGAAGGGAAGCGCAAATATCGAGACTATGCAGTGCACACTCTGCATGCCACAGCGTATGAGGATATAATGTGGAGGAGGAGACTAATGGAGATCAAGGTATAGCATGGATTGAAAACAATCAGGATAAATGTCACGCAGACCTTAGGGCTGGGAGAAGGAGAAAACCCATTGTCAGCATCATACTGCTCGCGGTGTAGAAAGCTGACCTCTGATCCCAATCTGCCCACCTTTTCCTATTGCAAGAGTTCTCATTTCTGACTTTAGGAACTGGACAAGCAGGGGAAGGGGGAGCACAACACCAGTGAAAGGTTGGATGCACAAGGTACAGGATAAAAATTTCAAACGTGCTACTAATGAGGTTTTTTGAATGATAATAATATAGTTTGAACAATCAGCATTAGTATTATTGTAACTGGGGTAGTAAGTCTTTGAATAGGCATGTAAAAGTTCAGATCAACAATGAAATCTTGGCTGCAAATATAAGATATTTTTTATCTAGCCCACAAAAGCTGCAAAAGGTGCCAATTTTATTGTTAATTAGCCTCAGAAATCTGCATTTAAAAAAAATTACTATATTTGTCTAGATTAACAATTGCCACCTGTCTGAATTTGTCGTTACTGGCTTCTGCTACATGAATCTTATCCCTCTGTAATCAATTTAATATTCCACAACCAAGTTATTTAGAGTTCAAGTTAGTTATTAATTTCTTGTTTGAAAAGCTGAAATAAATAGACTCTGATTTACCAGTGGTTTTTTAAAAATAAAATGTTACTATTAGTGTTACTCTCATATCTCTTTACTTTTTCAATTCTACAGAATCTTCTGAAATCAAATGTAGTAGACTCAGACGGATTATGTCAGTACCGGTTACTCCCAGGGTAGGAAAACATTTTTTGTATTTCTACCTGGTGCCCTCTGTACATGCAGCTCCTTTGTTCTTTTTGCTCAACCAGACTCTAGTAATTAATGTCAGACAGATGATTTCATTTGCAGTCCTAAAGGAGGCCCTACCTACCAGTAAAACACGAAAATATTTTCTAACCATAATATATGCCATAAAAGCTATTTTTAATTGTGTTTTCTTTGCTGAGATCATATTTCCTTTCTTTTGTTTCCCTTGGTATTTTGCTAAATCCCTTGTTTCTAATATTGTTTGTTGTTGTCTGCTTTCCCCTTTCCTATTGAATGCATGATTTTGTTCTTTTTTTTAATTCAAGGATGCTGGGATTTTGTTTTACTTGTGTTAGACTGGTCTCTTCAGCAGAATTTTAAGACAGGGACCAAAAATCCAAGTGAATATCATGACTATGTTTTTCCCTTAATAGTTTTTCTCATGATTTATTTGATAATGCTTACTTCTTTTGATAATTAGTTACTTTTTCAGCCATGAGACTCCTTTAACAACTTAAACCTACAGTTTTTGCATGTTAAAACAGCTGAGCTACATGGACAGCACTTGAGCAAGCAGTCTTTAAAGTTGTGATATCCAACTCTCTCTGTGAGAATCAGATCTGACATAGAATCCAGTATGCCAGATCACTCACTTTAGAAAGTAGCTGCCAGTTGCTGACTATTGTTTCAGAAGCTCACAAATTATTTTTTTTTATTAGGGGAAGAATGATATGTCATGAGGAGATCATAGCAAAATCATCCCTGATAGTAAAGTTGGGATTTTTATGGGATATAAAGCAAAATGTGTAATGTGCTGTGACTTTCTCTCATTCAGATTGTGGCTTGGTACAGAGTATAGGTTGTTTTAATATCTAGATTTCTAATATTTCTAATATTTTTATCTCTCTCAATTTCCCTTGTTGCCTTAGTAATCTGATTCTCAGCATAAGTGATATAAAGTGTACAAGTCAGCGCTTGTTCTTCCCTCCATTCTTCCTGTTCACATCAATTAATATCACTCAGCTGGCTCATCTCTGCCAGACCCAAGGTTCATTGAAGATATCAGAAAGACTTCTGATGACTTCACTCTGATTTGAATGAAACAGTTATTTAGGTATCGAGAATTTTATGTGATGACAACCAAGGTGGATGACGAAATGGTGCAAACACTTAGCATGACTGAGAGCACAAAGAGTCTGTGTTTTACACAGAGTTCATCAAAATCTATTTTAGATGCTAATCTGAAAAAGAAAAAAGAAAATAATTGACAGCTTGTCTTTTTTGGCAGGCAGTCACTGGGATTCATACAGCAAATATGCCTCAGTGGATTTAGGGAAAACCCACTTTCATAATTAGAAAGCACTTCAAACTTTCAAACTTTCAAAAAATATATATTTCTAGTCATACCTATAAAAAAACCCAACAAAATAAGCCGGATTCTAAATATACTGATTTTTAAGTATATTGTAGGTATTTTCCTATTGGAAACCCTTATGACTCATCTTTCAGTTTGTTTCAATTAAACATCTTTGAACAAATATTGAGCAGTCATTTCGCCCATGAACTGAAAACAAAGCATCTCAAAGAGATAATCTGTTTTTGTACTGAGCAAAGAGAATTTTTCACTTTATTCACCAATATTATCACCTTTCCTTTGTGCACGGTAATGGATTGACCTAGTGGGTCAAACAGTTAATATAATTTACCTCCACAGTTTTCTGCTTGCTGGCTGTGACACATGTTCATCAGTGCAGATCAAATTGGTAAATATTCCTAATAAAAGCATGGTAAGTTTCACGGCACTGGAATGCTGCTCAGTAAAATATGCTCTTTCTTATTCGATAGAGACCTCTCCACTTTCCCTTCTTTGGGTACTTGAGACCCCCTTGAGATATTATTGCGTGGGTGACTCCTGGGATTGCCCAGGCAAAGGCCCTGGTCACTGGGAGCGATGGGCAGGAAAGCAGGGGGGCCGTCCTTCAGGCGCTTGAGAGGAAAAGGAAATTCACAGAGTTCCATGCAGTAATGGGGAGTTAAGAGGACAGTGCATAACGTATGATGCACAAAAGACACGTGCTGTCAGACACCTCTGAATGCCACGTGGGAGCAGGTAGGGAAATCCAGCTAAATAACCCGGGATTTTTTTAATCCAAGATCAGAAGCAGACCACAACGGGGGGGTTCATAATCACCTGCTCACTTGCAAGCTGTTAGATTGCGTTGAAATATCTATGCATTCTGATTTCTTAAAGCTACCTTTCAAAGTTTGCCATTAATGGGAAATCTATCAGGTTAAATAAAAGTCCATCACTAGATGGAGCTTATATGCACTATAAACAGGAATTTGGCATTATCAGTTTATACAGTGACATTACGGTGTCTCTGTGGAAGAGATTCCTTAAATTAGCCCTGGTTTTTTATGTTGGTTTTTTTTTGCATGTGTTTGTTTGCTAAGTTTGTTTTTTGTTTTGTTTTGTTTTTTTAGCACTTACCAGAGGGAGTGGGAAAATCATAGAATCATAGAGTAACAGGTTGGAAGGGAAGGATTACCTGGTCCAACCTTCCTTGGCAAAAACATGGTCAAGATGAGATGGCCCAGCACCCTGTCCTGCTGAATCTTAAAAATGTCCAACACTGGGGAATCCTTCACTTCCCTGAGATTATTCTAGTGGCTAATTTACTCTTTGAAAACGGGATACTCCATCTTTTTTGTAGAGAGCATGTAAATACTGGAACTTGGTGATAAGGTCTTCCCCAAGTATCCTTTTTCTCAGGGCTGAAAAACACCCGGCTCTCACAGCCTTTCCTCACACAGCAGACTTCCCAGTCCTGTTGCTCTTATATTAAACCTGTTTTTGTTGATAACTCTGCCACAGAGTCTTTAACGGACCTTAAAATACTAATTTCTGACACCCTCCTCTGGATCCTCACCAGCCTGTCCATGCCGTTTTTGTACAGCATGGACCAAAGCTAAACACAATATTCCAGCTGTGGCCTGTAAAACCCTGAGTACAGTGGGACCATGACTTCTTTATCTCTGGTAGTGATGTTTTGTTGATAAAACCTAACATCCTCTTGGATCCTTTCTTTGCTACAGCAGCAGACTCTTCACTCATAATGAGTTTTCCCACCAGGACTAAGCAAGAGCCTTTCCACAGAGCTGCTCCCCAGCTTGGTACATCCCAACCGGTGCTGTTCTCCTGGATTACAGTTTCCCAGCTGTAAGACTTTGCTTGTGCTTGTTGAACTTCATAAGGTCCCTGTTAACCCAGTCTATCCAGGTCTTCCTGCAGTGTAGCTCTTCCTTCCAAAGTGCCCACTCCCCCACCCAATTTGGCAGCCATCAGCAGACTTCGTCAGGCTACAGCTTATCCCATCTTCCAGATTGCTTTTGGAGATATCAAACAGCATTGGACCCAGTGTTGATCACTTGTGACAGGTCTCCAGTTTGGAAAGGAGCTATTTACCACCACCCACTGGGTGCTGCCTGCCAGGAGTTCCCCATCCAGTGCACGGACCACTCGTCTAGACCATAACACATCAGCTTCTCTCAGAGAAGGCTGTGGAAAAACTATACTGAAAGTCTTGGAGAAGTTCAGGTGTCGGACAATGTCCATCACTTGTCCCACATCAGCTGAGCAGGTCACTTTTTCACAGAGGGTGAACAGGTTTGTCAAGGAGGATTTGCCCCTCAGTAAATATGAGATGGTTTTTCCCAAGCACGTGCTTCATCTGACTTGTGTTAGCCCACAGGGAGATTCCCTTTCTCTGGGAAAGGATTGCTTTCGCTAGAAAAGGACCGTAATTTCCTTGATCTTCCTTTGAGCCCTTCTTGTCGACGGCAGTGGCATTAGCCTCCTTCCAGTCTTCTGGGGCATCCCCTGACCTCCATGGCTCCTCAGCCATTAGGAGAGCAGCCTCTCAATGGCATCAGGCAGCTCTCTTGACACCCTTGTGTGGGTATTTCCAGGGCCTGTTGACTTGTAGGGGTCAAGCACTTGCAACAGTGATTACAACAGTGATCTTGTAACTTACACTCTTCCTTCACTGATGGTGGGGTCTGCATTTGCATCAGCCTGGAGATTAACTTTTCCCCCTTTGCTAATGTGTCCAGAAGCATTCACTTTTCTTTTTCTTCCTTTACTAAACTGCCTCATGACACCCTACTAGTCATTTTCCATCTTATTTTCTCTCCTCTCTGGGAAGGGGAGTGATAGAGAGGCTTGGTCTGCACCTGAACTTTTTCTTTTACCAAGGCTTGGGATGACAAGCTATTTTTGTGTCTCAACAATATTATAAGCACGAGGCCCTATGCTGTTTCTCAGTATCTGAGATAAGCTTGTATGAACGTAAGAGGCGTATTTACCTAAGAGAAGTAACCAGCTAACCACTGTATTTTCCTCTGCCAATTAAAAAAAAAGATAAAGAAAAAAAATAAAGAAGGTATAACTTTATGCATTAAACTATATAATTCAGAACTCCTTCTGGAAAATGAATCTTGTAAAATGTAACAATTTTATGACCGGTTAAATCTCTCATGTTCAGGCAGAATAAAGTTTAAGAACCTTAAAATATTTGTGTTCCCATTTGCGTATTTTAAAAAAGTAATGGAAAAATCACATCTGCAGACCTCTATGGTGATTGTTATGGGATCTCCCCTCCAGCCACCTGAGATATTTGTTGTAAATCTGGAACACAGGATTCTTTAATACCTTGCATCTTTCACTGTACCATAGCAATGAAATTATATGTACACAGTATTCATAAATAAAATAACTAATTCCAGTTCAGCTTCGGGCATGTAACCCAGTGACCCACACTGCAGAAACAGGCACAAAAAGATTACAAAGTTGGGTTTTTTTCTGAGGTTGGACTTATCAACATCCTTTCTCACAGGACATTGCTTAGGGAAGGAGGATGGGTAATATTCTTGTTCTGTGCACTCAAAGTCAGTTAATAAGGATTAATGTGAGGCTTAGTTGTAGAATTTTAAATATTTACAAAGCACCTGTTTACACAGTATCACTTTGAGGTTAAATATCCAGCTTAATACTTATGCCTGCTCTTAGTGTCTTTTTACCAGACTATTTTAACAACAATTAGCAAATAAATGAAAAGAATAATGAATGTAATTTGCATAAATACCTACTCACAATACAGGTTTTTTTCATATCCTTTTTTGTCTGCTTTATAAGCAAAGGTTATAATGTGAGTCAGTCCTATTTGACTGCAAGGCATTGGCTGCTGTCATCCAATCCTTTGAAAATTAATTTTTCAATAATGAATTATATATGCTATAGACAAACTGCCTTAGACAGTATTTGTCTATATACTGCTATAAAATCATCTACCCGAGAGAGACCTTCAGAAATCAGTCTTCATCAAAGTGAGATCTACTATACTGGTGTCATTTTTTGACAGAAGTTTGACTAAACTGACTGCTCGCTATCCTAACTACTTAAGAAATGACTGCAGATGAGCAAGGGAGGCAACCCTTTAATTTCCTCCGTATCTGGCGCAGGGATGGAGAAGAAATTGTTCCCTTTCATTTCAGTAAAGCATTTCATGCAACTGAGGTGGAAGACAGCATTATTTCCACTGGTACTCCTTTCTACCCACCCTTCTCTAGAGGGAGAAACCCTGCTTGTTTCAGAAGTGCTCTGCAGGTCTCCTTCTTCACACCCCTTCTTTCACTTGGGGTTTGCTCTGCTGGGCTGTCCTTTTACCAAAACCAAGTGCCTGAGGCAGGCTCAGAATCCTGCTGAGGTCTTGCAAGCACTTGGCAGAGCAGGAGGATTGCTACATCTGTTTTTCAGGATGAACGTCTATTTATGCATACCATGGTGACATCTGCCTGTCTCAGGAAAACATGACACTGTCGATTTTGCTCAAGCTTGTAATGCCACATTACCTTGGGGCCCTTTCCTGGAGGAGTGCTGTCTACTTGGTTGTTCCCTGCTTGGTACATCTGCAGCTGGCTGTTCCTAAGTACAGCAACTTGTACCTCTCCCTCCTGAACTGCTTCTGGAACTACTTATTTCTCTACTTATTTGAGATCCCTTGGATGGCTAGTCCCAATTTTCAGCATGGTCCTTCCTGTCTTCATGTTTTCTCTAATTCTACACAGAAGCCTGCTCTCTCTCCTTTCATTAATTAGAGATTGAACAGAGCTGTATGAAAGCTGAGGCCCTGTGGGGAGGCATTTAATATTTGCTTCCATTTTGACAGAGAACATTTGGCAAGTCTTCTGGGAGGTGCTATCCAACCAGTCTTGCACCCATTTTATAGCAATTCAATCAAGACCATGTATCCCTAGCTTAAAAGATTGTAATGTGAAATAATGTCATGTTTTAAAGGAAAGATACATGATGCTTATTGCTTCTCCCTAACCACAGAGCAAGATACTGTGTTGCTGAAGGAAATGAGACAATTTTAACATGATTTGTTCTTTACAAATCTCTGTTGGCTCATCTTGGTTTTGCCTCCCCAGTTTCAAATAATTTATAACCTATTCATTTTGCTAAGCATATCTCCTCATCCCTTATAAGACTCCAATTAATTATATATTTGTAAGAGACTTGATAGTCCAACTTCTTTTCTTGTACCTGACAAAGATTTTCCTTAGTGCCAATATAGCACATAGTTTGAGGCTCGTGGCTCCTACAAGATGTAGATATATCTTTTGCATTTAGTCGTAGATGGTTGTTTAAGAAAATGTATTGTTAACATGCCTTCATGAATATCCAGGCCCAAAATTCATTGTAGTCATAGCATGACCAATCCGAAACAGGTCAAGCCTGAATACTGGAGCTGTTAATTGGTCATAGGAGAAGAAAAGAGTGCAGGTAAAACATCAGTACTGTGTCTGTGCAATGCTGTATTCTGAATAGGCATTTAATGCATAGGCGTGCTAGGAATAATTCTGGATCAAGAACAATTGCAAGTTGTGATAAGCTTTTTGTGCTGTAGCTAAGGCACTTGTGATCTTCTTTTCTCTTTGAGGACTGAGGCTTCAGATGTGAGTCCATTCTCATTTGCATGCAAGATTACATTTCTCTCTTTTTGGCCTAATAGTGGAGTGCATTTGATTTATATATTATTTCTAAAGATATTGAACATTTAACGTAACAGGGCAGAAAATTAAATCCTCTATGTGAGTGGAGATGTGATGAAGGAGGAGAGAAGAAAGGTTTAATATTTTCTATGCAATACTGCAGGACAGGCCTAAAAATTGTTATTTAAGAACTCACATTTTACATAGATTAAATTCCTACGTTCCTATACTCTCCCTTGGCACTTCTCTGCCATGGAAACTGAAAAGTGAGGTCAGTCAGAGCGATAAAGGTTAGAATTGGTCTAGAGTGACACATCAGTTGTGCAGATAGGGAGAGCACAGGAAGCTGAGCAATCTCATCCATGTTTTTGTTGTGAAGTGCCCAGCAGCAATAGGCATGGTCCATGCAGCATAAGGAAAGGAGATCCATTCACAAATACTGGGTTTTGCTGTAGTTGGAAAATAGACACTTCGATGGGAAGTCTGAATACTGAGCTAAGCCCCGGCTACATCACAAACCGACAGCATCTTGTGAACATAATTTCTGGTAACATTCTTGTACTTCATGTTATGATGTGTTAGTAACAGAAATATCTGAGCCCTGAAATTCAAAGGCAAAATGCTGAAAATTCTGAGAAAGATCTTTAATATCAACGTTCAGATACAGATAAGTATGGAGACAGGGCAGATAGTGGTGGGAAGGGTTTCCATGGCAAAAACTTTGGAAGAGAAGAAACACTTCTCTGTCATGACAAAACATTACTCTGTGAAGTGAACATCCACTTGAAGTAAGACACTTTAAGCCCTGCAAATGAACTTGCAACCACTAAAACTAAAAGCTTAGTAGCTGTATAGACAGAAGTAGCTATCAGGGACAAAGGAAAACACTTCAGTATTCACTGTCAGGAACTAAAAGTTGATTGCTTCAGTTCGATTTTATGAGCTTTTTTATTCTGGAGTGAATCTAGACATTTATAATATACTTAAATGATGTTATTTTGATCTACAGTGGTGATTCACATCTGGATGATTTTAAGATATCAAAAAGAAATGTGTCAAATTTCTATTGCCCTAAGGTAATTTGAGTTAAATCCATCCTCTAAATATTTCTTACTGACTTTAAGCATTCAGACAACTGACCATCAAGAAACACTGGTTTCAGAATCTGATTTTAGTGGAAATCTGAATTTCTTGAAGTGGTAAATGGAATTGAACTGGATGAATTGAGTAAGGAAACCTAGAAACAACTAAGCTTCTTAGCTTGACATAAAAGGTCATGGGTTGATGTCCCTTTTGCTGAACACCCTATTTTAGAGTGAGCAGTCTTGAGCATTTGCTGAGGAGGACAAGTAGTTTCCCAGACTGACACTTTGAGGGGGTGGGTTTGACACATATTTAAAAATGGACATCCTGTCTAAAAATTCTTTTCCCTTCAACTCTGCCCTTAAGATAAGCTAGTGTGCAGAAAGGGCAGCTGTGTTGTTTATCTGCATGATACATATAATCTTACAGACAAAGCACTTTGTTGTGGTCTTTGTAAACGGTATCATATAAGCAGCTTAAGGCTTCTTTTGCCTATGTTAAGTCACCACACTGTGGAGAGGTTTATAACCCTTACCTCATGTCAATACTGCTCTATATCAGGGCTTTTGTACAGAATCTGTGGGCCTGTTATAAAATTGTATTAAGTTCTTAACTCAGTAAAGAGATATGTATTGGAAATCACATAACAAGACATTTGTTATGACCCAAGTAGCTACAGCAATCGCAACAGAACCCATTTTAATTAACAGTGAGTTTCAGGTTATGCAGTTTGAGATCTTATATTGAGAACACAAACTCTTTCTGTTGCAAACCTTTTTTTCAAGCAGTCTGGAACAACGGTTTGCACTTTAAAATTTAGTTCCATCATGTTCTCCTACCAAAATTATTGCAAACGCAAGGGTAGGATTCTCCTGTGAAGGCACAGGTGAGTGCTCAGCCCTGAGCATTGATCTCTTCTCTGATTAAGTGTCCCGTGTAAGAAATTTGTGAGGTTGGGTATTTTTTTTTGCTTAGCTTTGTATGAAAAGAGCTAAGATTCCCTAGATGGGAGAACTTACTCCAGGTAAGGTAAGTACTAGAACATTTCCTTAGGAGTGAGGGGTCGTAGAAGGTTTAGACTGAAGGAGACAAGCCCCAGTCATCCATCCATCCATCCATCCATCCATCCATCCATCCATCCATCCATCCATCCATCCTCTCCATGTCCATCCCCAACTTTGCACTCTCCTTCATGCCTGCCAGTCCTTCCTTAACTCCATGCCTTCTTGTTATTTATAGCCTGGCTGCCAAGAGATTATAAATCTTACTGCTGGAAACTTATAAGTCATACAGTCCTATCGTATGGGATATTGAAATAATGATGTTTTCAAGCTTTCTAGACTTACGATTTCCTTGCTGAGCCACAGGATCTCTACTGCCTAGGTATTCCTCATATTTGTAATATGCTTTGAAAAATAGATTTTGCCCCCAAATATTTATCGGTCAACTGAACTGCCCTTTTGCTCCACTGTAAGCTATTTTTAGAGCTCCAAAAACAAATTATTTGAATACCTTGAATAATCTCCATTTCAAAAAAAAATACTTTTTCTTTCTTTGTAATTTACTTCCTATTAATACACTTGATGTCAGCAGTAATGCAAAGAAAAAAGGCATTCATATTCTCTGCAGCTTTGTCTTTTGTTTTATGAATTATAACAGTGGAAGCAAGATGATAGCAGTGTGTAAAATAGTACTCTGGAAATGCTGTTTCAATGGCTAACGAAACGCTTTCTACAATGGAATCTGAAGAGATTAATTTGGTTGTCAACTGTACAATAAGATACACAGTATGTTTTGGTGGGTTTTTGTGTCTTTTTAATTATATAATGATCATCGATTTTGAGTTTGGGCTTTTTTTTTTTTTTTTTTTTTTTTTTTTTTTTTTTTTTTTTGGGGGGGTTTTTTTTTTTTTTTCCTTTTTTTTTTTTTTTTTTTTTTTTTTTTTTTTTTTCTTTTTTTTTGTCTATTATTTTGTGGTGGGTTTTTCTTTTTTTTCCCTTTTTTTCTTTTTTCTTTTTTCTTTTTTCTTTTGTTTTTTTCTCTTTCCGTCCAAATTTTCAGACCTAAAATGAAACATAGTGAAACGGTTCAAGTAGATCTTTGGTTGTTTTTAGGAATAAATATATTTTGTGAACTTATGCATAAATGGCAAGTTTACACTGAATTTAGTGTTTGAACACTTAGTAAACACTCACAATATCTTTCCTGTTGAAAAAGTATTATATCGAGCTAAGTAGTTTTGCATACAAAAGGAAGTCAGAATAATTTTTTGTGAACCAGCAGGTGCAAAATTTTTTAGCTGGAGTTGCACTACAGAGGGGTAAATAGTCTGCCTTGCCGTGGATGAGTGATGTTGCTTACATTATCACTAGAACAGACTGTCTTAAAGTCAGATTGAGGCATGTATGCATGTGATGATAAAAGAAAATGTGTGTGAGAAAAAGAGAAAGGGAGAGAGAGAAACTGAGACTGAGAAACCTTACTTTCCTTGGGTTTATTTGTTAATAAGATTTTTAGCATGTTTCATGGAATGGAAGACCTTCATTTCTGGGAAGCGTTTTATCTTTTCCTGTTCTTCCAGTAAGAACAGGAACTCATCAGCTTTCCTGGGATTTCCTGTATTTAGCAACCCAAGGACTCATGAAAAAATAGCTTTTCTGCCACAGAACACTGTAAGCAAGTAATTCAAGTCACGTGCAGCGGTAACTAACATTGCAGTGCAGTTTGAGTTATTTGCTCTGTGCAAAAGGTGTAAACAAAGCATTTCTATTCTCTCTGGCTGGCACCCCAAAATCGAGTGCAAATCTGTCTCTGCATTGAAGTCCACCTTGTCTCTGTATGCATAATACAGGAGAAAACCTGAGCACATGTGGAAACTTGCCATTGACATAAATAATGCTGATTTTTCTGGGCTTAAACTCCAAGGGGTTCTCAGTGGTCAGAGAAGGGTTATTTGGCAAAAGTGTAAAGAAGCAGCAGGGTGGCACTGGGTGGATATGAATGTGGGTATGGCCTTTCCTCTAGTCCAGTGAGTTCTTAGAAGTATATGACATCCAGAAATGCTGACAGCCCTTTTTTTTTTCTCTTTTTGTTACT
>WEKY01046708.1:6549-30404 GCA_013390045.1 Picathartes gymnocephalus
AAAAAAGTGGTGCTGGGAGGATATAAAATACATATATATATATATATGTGGAAGCACACCCAAAATAGAACACTCACAAAGTAGAAGAACAAGTTGTAGAATTCTTGCACGCTCCAAGAAAAGACAGAAACCCCTTTTAAATAGGAAATCGTTAAACTGAAAAATCGAGAAATAGCACAAACACAAAACACTGCATAGAGGGAATTCAAAGCAAGTAATAGTCAATGTGTACAAATGATGTGGCACAATGGATTCTGCCTACAGTGAAGAACTTTGTTATACCCACGCCTCCCTTCCAACTTCCCTAGAAAAATCAATGTCTTTCTGCAGCACGTGAGCGGATTGCATAGAGATGGCAAGCGCTTGCTGAGCCAAATGGGGAATGCCAATGAGACTCCAGTTTGTTTTGACACACCGCCCAGTTGCACCTCTGAAGAAACAGGCACAGAATTTATCATCGTAAAAAAACTTTGGGGAATGAAAAAAATGCACGTCACAGTCCTGTTGGCAGTGCTAGCAGATGGCATGAAATGGCCACCATACGTGTTTCTGAAGCATAAAACAGTGCCCAAGGAACAGCTGCCTACTGGAATAATTGCTACGTGTCAAAACCAGGATGGATGTCTAAAGACTTAATGAAGGATTGGCTGAACGTTGTTTGGAATAGGTGACCAGGTGTGCTATTAACAGAAAGGAGAAATGCTTGTCCTAGACACGTTCAAAGGGAACCTACCACTAGCAGAGAGTAATATCAGAGAAGGTAATTCTGTTCGCTGGTCATAATGGGAGGAGAACATTCACAGCTGCAGGTGGCTCCATGTATTAGCAAACAAACCCTGTGAAGACCATTTGAAATCTATTCAAAATGGCATTAGAAAGGGGATCATGCTATAATTCCTAGAGAAAATAATGTAGTTTAGCACAAAAAGGGATTTAGACAGAATGATACCAGATAAATCCAGAAGCTGCAGTTGAAAGTTTTAAGAAACTCCATACTTCATTTTCCATGTTGGAATCAAAGGCAATTTGCTTGAGTTCAAATAATTTGAGAGCAGGGAAAACTCTGAAAATGGACAAGAAAGTGTATACAGGCAGGACAGAGAATTGATGGAAATGAAGAGGGATGAGATATATAAGAAATATTTTTTGTTTATAACCTTTTATTTTGAGTGAAGGAGATGTTGTTTCCTATTCAGACCTGTCATCTTTCCTGGTTGATACTCAGTCTCAACAACCCAGCGGTAACTGCACTGAAAGGAGGTCAGAGCTGCCTTGCAGAACCCCTGTGTACTGTGAGCTAGGACCAGCCACATGTCTGGGCACGGGACAACAATGCATCTTCTCCACTAGCTCTAATTTTGTTTGAACTAGTGAAATTCAGGTGAAAACAACTGCATTATCAGAGCACTCCTGCCTTTCAGATGAAAGACAACAGACATACCTACATCTCACACAAGAGCTCACATTTCCACAAAATGGGCTCACTGTTTCCTAAAAACCCAAACCCACACAACAAAAAAACAACAACCAACCCCAAAACAAAACCCAATCCTACCCCTCAAAATCCCACAAATATCCGCAACCAACCAAACAACTAATTCCATTTAAAGTGCCTCTCCACACAGGTAAAAAAAAAATTCAGTCAGAAAATATGATTATGAATTTGTCATATGTCCTCCTGAATTCTGGTGTATGATTCATGTCCTTTTTTTTTTTTTTTCCTCCCTGAACACGATTGCACTAGTGACTAGGTGACTTTGAAACGTCTCGGGTTTTAAATCAACAATGCACATAAGAATACAATTATGTGCTACTTCAGTGTAAATATATCTAGGCAGGTAGTTATAAACCCACAGGAGTCCTTACAAAACTTCAAAGCCTACACACAGTATTGAGGTGCTTTTTCCTCTTGCAACATTCAGAGTCGTATCAGTTTAAACATTCTCTTGTGATACCAGACATTTCTGCATGAAAAAGCTCCAGCATGAAGAAGAGCCTAACAAGAATATAATCGAGTCTGTATAAAGAGATCAACTGCTCCCTGCCATGCTTAATGTAGTCTACATTTTTTAATGACAGTTTCTCCCAGAAGCATCTAAAATTTCTGAATTTAAACACAGTTGCATGGGAAATTTTAAGACCTGAGGAGATTGACACAGTTCTTGCTCAGTTTTGTTGGAGTAGCACTAGGAACTGGTTCCTTATTGCTGCTTATAGAGCATCCATTTTTAAGAGTGTGCTTTAAAAGACTGTTCTGGAGCTGGATGAGTTTTAAATAGATTAACTGGGAATTTGTGTCTTTACTACTTCCCAGCAGTTATACTAATTTAGGACTAAATCTTTCTTGGACTGATTTACTTCACCCTCAGCTGTATCCTTTGTTAGTGCTGAGACCTCTTGGTAATTAAAAGAGCAGAGTCAGTGCCCAGACAATCATCTGAGTAGAGATATACAGAGACAGCTCAGCATCACCTTTGTTCACACATGATTTTGGTATGATGCTTACTTTGTGACATCGCATCCCAGACTCAGCCTGCATTATTTTAAAATTAGTTCTTAGATCTAAAATTTAGAATGAAATTAAGAGGGAAATAATTTAGCCTTGTGGCAAATAAGTTCAGCATTTGCACATGTTGAAAAGTATGAAGTTGCTATAGTAAAGTTAATTTAAATCTATCTTCAATATGGCTCATATTTATCACTTTTTATGACATTATCTATGTGAAAGAAGTGTACCTTGGCTTCTTAAATACTGCAAAGGAAAGATGTTTAAATTTATACCTCCCACAGAAGTTTTAACTCTATTCCCCTATGTGCATACTTTTTAACAAGACCTTTTGGTACATGGTAACATGATGTACATGTACATGATGGGAAACAGACTGCTAACTACTGCACATTTTTAGATTTATTGGGAGTGGGCTGGGAATAAGCGCTGCTTAGGAGGTGGTAAGTACCAGTTGTTTAAACAGGTCTGGCTTCCTGAGAAGTGATCTCCCCTTTAGGATCAATTTTCTATTAAAATACTTAATTCCACTGAAATCAAATTTCAGGCAAGTTAAACAGGTTCTTGGCTCACCTTCTCTATCTGTGGAATATATGGAGGATATAAAAATTATCTCTTCCAAACAAAAGATGTTTCAGCACACTGGCAAGACAAAAAGCAGTGCAGCTCACTGTCTGAAGGTTACTTCTGAAAATATTATTAGCCCCAGCCCTAACTCTCTAGCTTTGCTGGCCCAAAGGAGATAATGTATTAATTAAAAAGAGTTTAATATTTCTCTGACAGAACTGACAAGACAAATACTTAATTGAAAGGTTCCTTAAGTGCAATGTGAGATCACCATGAGATAGTGTGTGATGTGTGTGTTTGATAAAAGAATGAACTTAGTGACTACTGACAGTGGGATATTACTATTTCTAATTTATTTCTTCACACTTCTATGTGCAGCTAGTGTTCTAGGGCCAAAGTTTCATTTTTCTTGTATTAAAATTACTTAGAGGTGAGAAAAAATTTCACCCCTCCAAAACACTATTCACTGTTAGACCTCCACTTCCCTGACAGTGGTCTATGCGAAAGGAAATGTGGGTCTCAGTCTTGTTTCTGTCAATGTAAAATCTGTTGCAACTGAGTCTCAGTGGGCCAGTTAAACAGACAAAAAGTGAATTAGCATGGAGACAAAGGATGGCTCTGAACATTAAGTTAGTAACAGATTTTTTTCAGAATAAATAAGCATATGGTAGATCAAAATAACAGAGGCTTCAGTGTTGTATTACAGCAGACACGTGGAACTCAAGGAGATTCCTAACAGACTTAGCAATGAATGAAGACTTATCCTCAGAGAAAATAATATAGTCAAGATCTCAGTGTTCTTTCACAAAGAAATCATTTATGCCAACTATAAAAATGATTTGGAAGACACATGTCTTTGTTGTTTCAAAACTAAACATCAAAACATTTCATCTGACAATGATGAGATAAAATGCTCCAATTCCTAGAGAAAAAAAAACATAAATCAATTTTTTAAGACTGAACATTTGAACAGATTCAGGACAAATTATTTTCCTTAAACTTTTTTTTTTTTAGCAATCATCTCCAAATGCTGCTTCATTTTACCCATAAGCATTACAGACACTGCTGATCATGCTAGCTTGGTTGGTGAGGAGTATTGAAAACAGGAGCTGTAGCTACAGGGTTTTGTTTGTTTATTCCACACAAAAAAAGCCACAAAGCCAGGGTAAAACTATTCACATGGTGGTTCCTGTTCTGCCACTGTGGGAGCCCAGACCTTCAGGGTTCACAATTTCCCCCACAGATCCCCAGGTGGTCTGCAGGAACAAGCCCCAGTGTTGGGAAATAAAAAGTGTTTCCACATGGAGATGAAGCCTCTGTTGGAAGGCACAGTGCTGTAGCCCAGATTTACAGGAATAGGAATGTCTGCATTGAAAGCAGGGAAAATAAATGCTTTGTGATCCCAACTTGTGACTGTGCAGCAGAAGAGAGGAAAAGCTGGAAGTGAAATTGCAGAAGATGGTATTTGTGTAGACTCTCAGTATAGGGAAGGCAGCAGATCCCAAATGAGGTAAGTGGCTGTAGCCTGCAGGGATGAACTATGGAGCAGTCCAAGATTTCAGGAGCCAGGCATTGCTCTTGGGGCAGGGAGAGTAAGGGATTGAAGCAAGCTACCTGTGACAGGCCTGACACAGTCAGGAAGGCTGCTATCAACAGCAGAAGCCATGCCATCTAAATTTGGAAAGGATTGTTCAAACAGGACAGTACCTTGAGTTCTTTACAGAGCTCTAAACTCTGCGAGTCAGTTCCGTATTTGCCAAAATAGAGCTTGGACTTTATGACCTTGAGATCGACCTGTAAGGCTCGCAGAAATATCAGAAGTAGATAAATGCATTACTTCCCAGTGTTGCAGATGTTTTTCTGTCAATTGTCACTGAGCTATTTTCTCAGAAAACACACTGAAGTGTCAGTATTGTCTGCAAACCTCAGTAAAAACATCAGTCACTCTAATTAAAGAGCATCCAGAAATTCTTTCTCTTACATAGTGTTGATCATCAAAGAACACACTGGAAAAGACCATGGCCTGTTGTTGGGATGATGGCTGTTAAAAAACAGAAACCTGGCAAATATTTGACGCCATCAGAGCTGCCCGGGGGCTCACGGCATCTGGTCCGTGGCCGTCCCGGTTTACCCTGACAGGCCCGAGCCCTTGTCGAGGGAGCAGACTTCTCGACAGTCTGGCAGCTAAAGGGCGCCGGCGAAGGCAAGGAGGAGAGGGAGGCCTGCGGTATAGGATCCAAAAGGGTTTATTCCTCAGGAGGTTCCAGGGACCCCAGACCCCAACACAGGGTGTGCAGGGCTTTCTAACAAGGGGGAGGAACAATCTCAGGGCCAGCAGGGAAAAGATAGGGGAGGAACTCGGGGTGGAGTCACAGGGATACAATCCAAAGGGGAGAATCAAGGGGAGGAGGGACATTTGAACAAACCAATGGGGAGCTGGGGAAGGGAGAAATCTCTGGAGAGGAGGTGGGGAGAGGGGTGGGATTGACAACTGCAGGGGGCTGTACAGTATGCTCAGGGGAGGGGACCAATGAGCTGATAGACAGAACACAGGGATAAACCAGTAACATAGAGGAGCAAACCATTTCTACAAACAAAAGACACTGCAACATCTCCCCCTTCTTGTTTAGAGAATTGAGGTAGGTTGGTAGTAAAGCCGAGAAAAATGAATTCAGCTTTGTTAAACTTGTAGTGCCCTCCCATGAAGCTTGCTCTTCCACAGCTGCTATTGTGGTGGGTTCAGTGTTGGTGGTCAGGGAAGAGACTTGCCCTACAGACTTAATTAGTAAGCTTTTCAGGCACCTAAAAATTAGAATGAGGAAAACGATAACACCAATCCACAAGACAGTTCTGATTATAGAAGAGACCAATTCCGACAGTCCCCAGTCCTTAAATATGCTCCCCATCCAGTCTTCAGTCTCTACCTTGATGTCATTTATCATCCCCCTCATCTCTTGGATGTCATCATGGATACTCTGGCCATGAGACATTGTCCAGGGGGATACGACCAGAAAAAAGCACAGACCGAAAATTGCTCTCATGTCTGTCTGGGATGGTCTCTGGAGAGAGAAATTAAGACAGGATGAGAAAACTAATCAAGGCATAAAAAGTGAATCCCACATGAAATTAACACTAAGCCAATAAAACTGCAGGATCACAGGGAGGTGTAAAGTCTGAATCCTTTGTAGCCTCTCCACGGCACTGCCTCCAGGCTGGAAGGGGTGAGGGGTTGGGCCAGGATTGTTGGAGGGACCCGACGAGTAGGAGGGGCTCGGGGAAGGGAAATCAGGAGGAGGTACCAGGAAGGGGTTGCGGGGACTAGGGAGAAAAGGGTTCTGCGGACAAGAAGGCAAAGTGGGGGGCCACACCATGCGGCCGACGCCATTTTGGGCAACTTGAGGGAGAGCGTTGTAACTTTCATTTTGGGGAACTCGGGATCTTTCAAGTGGGGAAGAGGGAGCAGGGAAGAGGTTTAGGGAAGGATCCTGGGCAGCCACTGGCTTGCTGTCAGGGAAAGGGTGTTGGGGAGACCAAGGAGAGCCAGGAGTTGGTAGCAGCCCTGCGCCTGCTGGCACGTTGCAACTCCTGGTCTCTCCAGTTTAGGGAACACAGGTTCAGGAACAGAAGGTATGGGAAAGGGGACAGGAGGAGAAGATTGAACCTCTGGGGATGACTACTCTGGCTGTTCCCTAGTTTTCCCCTGATTTCTAAGTGAATCATAAATCAAAACAAACAAAGGGAAAAATCTTGCAACTGAGGTGTCCCCTCTGGTTCTTACTGGCTGTTAACTTTCTCCCCACTTCATCCCAAAAAGGGGGACTATTAGTATCTTCAAAGGACACCCAGAGAAAATAAAGGAACAGCCGTCTGACAAAACTTTTCAGTAACCCCTAGAAAACTTCTTCCCACCCCCTGAAAAGGGCTCCCACAACTTGAAAGTAAATGCCCCTCTGGTGCACAGTCAGTTTCACACCCATACTGGCACGAGCACCTCAAGCTCCTCCCTCACCTGCAGCAGAACAAACAACTTAAAAGAAAGGATCCGGGGACCAGGAATGTAACCCCCCCTCCCTGGGAGTTACTCACCTCAAAAACACACGAATTTGGTTCTGGAAAGTGAAACTGCAGGCAAGGTCCTCCACCCGAACCCGTCCTGCTGGTGCAGCCAAGGGTTGTCGTTCCTCCTGGGAGCACCACCGAGCAGAAAGCGGCGTGCTGCACACAGGAGCGGCGGGCGCCCGAAGGGATTCACACTCAGGGGTTCCAAACCCACCGAGGACGTCCGCTTCATGGAGTCTCCTCACCACCGAAACAAGGAGAGCCCCATGCTGGGCGCCGTCGGAGCTGCCCGGGGGCTCACAGTGTCTGGTCCGTGGCCGTCCCGGTTTACCCTGACAGGCCCGAGCCCTTGTCGAGGGAGCAGACTTCTCGACAGTCTGGCAGCTAAAGGGCGCCGGCGAAGGCAAGGAGGAGAGGGAGGCCTGCGGTATAGGATCCAAAAGGGTTTCTTCCTCAGGAGGTTCCAGGGACCCCAGACCCCAACACAGGGTGTGCAGGGCTTTCTAACAAGGGGGAGGAACAATCTCAGGGCCAGCAGGGAAAAGATAGGGGAACAACCCGGGGTGGAGTCACAGGGATACAATCCAAAGGGGAGAATCAAGGGGAGGAGGGGACATTTGAACAAACCAATGGGGAGCTGGGGAAGGGAGAAATCTCTGGAGAGGAGGTGGGGAGAGGGGTGGGATTGACAACTGCAGGGGGCTGTACAGCATGCTCAGGGGAGGGGACCAATGAGCTGATAGACAGAACACAGGGATAAACCAGTAACATAGAGGAGCAAACCATTTCTACAAACAAAAGGCACTGCAACAAATATTGACATCTTATGCTTATGGCAGAAGTTATCATTCCACATTCATCCACATATTAAATATTTATCCACACAGCTAAAGAAGAAACAAGAATCTTAGGACAGTATTAACAAGACAACAGGAAGTAAGACGCCAGTTAAAGGGAACTACTCTTAAAGAGTAGTCTCCTGCTGAGAATTTGTTTCAGAGGACATGTTGCCAAAACATCCACAGTAAAAAGAGCCAATATTTGCAATACTGTTCAATATTCACCACCCTATGCGTTGCTCTGCATATCCAGATTTTTAATACCTGGTGACAGTGGCACTTGGGTTTTGTCTCTTCCTCACTTACACCACTGGAGCAAATGGATGCGTCGTCGTTTCCTCCATCTGCTGAGCATGTGTTATCTAACAAAAGCATGGTGAATATCTGGGAATGACAGCATTGAAATTATAAGGAAAAGAAAGTCTCCAATTCTAGCATCAAGACAATATAGTAACAACAATGACCTTCAATGGCCAATGGCCCAAGCTAAAGGGTCAGAAATTTGGAGAAAACATGGATATAACATTATCCCA
Source organism: Picathartes gymnocephalus (assembly GCA_013390045.1). Taxonomy (NCBI): domain Eukaryota; kingdom Metazoa; phylum Chordata; class Aves; order Passeriformes; family Picathartidae; genus Picathartes; species Picathartes gymnocephalus. Next base: position 15,054 of record WEKY01046708.1, read on the forward strand.
TTTGACTGAAGTCTGCAAGTATCAAAATAAAAGGCAATGCCATTCATGTCATAGCAAATCTAAGTCCAACTCAGCAAGCTAAATGCCTTTCAAACAGCTAAATCAATGGAATATATGAATGGGATAATTAGATGCTGTTAGCTTTTCTGGATCTACTTCTTTGAAGGATGATTTATCTAAAATGCTTACATTATCCTTACATCTACCTTCTCTTCTTCACATTTTTTCCCAGACTAGGCAAATTATATGACGTAGAACAGACACACACACAAATAAAAAGCATGAGTGAGGTGAAAGGTCTTGTTCTCCAGAAGCACACAAGGAAATTAGTGACAGATTCAACACTGGCAACACAAGTCATTGCTTACAGCCACCCATAAATCATTGCACATGTATGTTGCTTTTTACAGAGTGAAGAGGGAAGATGATGAAGGGAGACATAAATAGGTCAAAAAACAAAGTAATATTTTAAAAATTCCTAACCTCTCAGTTTAGATTTCAGCCTTAGTTACTGAAACAAAACAAAAAGTCAAATAATTTCGATATTAATTTCAAACAATTTTGCCAGCTTATCCAGAATGGCAAGGAATAATATACAGGTACCTCTATATAGATCAGTTATTTTTCTAGCTAATAATTTTTCATGTTCATTCTGCTTTAAAAAATCAGGCACTAGAATGAGTTAGTTAGAGAGCAAAACAGCAATGTAACACTTAATGATGCCCAATAATTTTTTTCATTATCCTTTGTTCTTGCATTATACAGAGTCTGGTGCTAAAATAAATATGACTCCACCAAATTTTTTGCTGATTAAATTTGTTTATCCTTTCTATTTTAGAAATTTTCAGGTAGACAGAAGTATTCACACTGCCTTTTAAGCTAAAAGCACAGAGCAAAAGATACAAATAACTTCTTCAGTATCTGTTCTTTGAATTATTTGAAACTCCCTTGGCTTTTGCTCCTCAAACCTTGATTTTATACATAAAAATGTTCCCTTGGGTTTCACTTTAATATTTCAGTCATCTCAACTGTCACCCTTCAGAGAAGACAAATAAGCAGGCCTACTTATGCAATTTACCTCCACCATTCCCCAGTAAAGAGAGACAGACTTTGTATGTCATCACCACTTTTTATGGGATAGCCATGCTTTTTAATTATGTTGCCTAGCTTCTACTCATATTGGAGTTAATCCTACTGGATCATACTGTGTTATTTCCATTGATTACAACAGACTTTGGATCCAGCTAAAAGAGAAAAAATAAATATTAGTGTTTGGCCAGCATGCTGCATTGTTATGTTTTAGGACATTCTATGTAGAAAAAAATATCCCCAAATACAAAATCATCACTTTTGCAACCCAAGAGAATAGAGAAGCAGGGGAACCAAAGAAAGAGACTGAAAGCAAGAACAAGAGGGGAACAGTGTGAGAGAGAAAATAAACAAAAGGACAGAAGAATTTAAACTCTGCAGTGTTTCAGAGTGAAGGGACACAACAGGAAGGTGAATTTGTCTCATTTTTTCATGCAGTTGACAACTGATGCTTTTGGTGGGGAAGGGAGACCATTTCTTACTAACTTTAGTGAGGAAAGATATAAGGCAAAAATAAACTAAAAATACACCCCTTTAGGAACTTAAAAGATCAGTGAAGTTGATCTTGACAAATAATTAAATTATTAAAAACCAGCCAAATTTCTTAACATATATACGTGTGTATATGTACTGGTAAGGGTTAGTCCAAATTTAAACTAGAGGAATTTTTTCCATGAAATATTTTTTTAAATACTAAACTGCTTCAGCAAGAGCAAAATTTAGAAAATATTAACATTATCAAGAGCTGCAAAATAAAGATTTAAATTAAGCTGACCTTCCTTTGGAATTTACACTATTTTGGAGCTGCATTTCAAGGCTTTGCGTGTCTATGAGAATCTCAAATACAGCAGTGGATGCATATTCTCCTTCTCCTGGGCATCGGAAATATTGCAGCAAGGTTAAGAAACTATAACAAGTATTCAGTGAAATTACCTTTTATGTACAAAACAATTAACTACTTGTATCTCAAAATGCTGATAGAACTTGGAATGATCACAGCTTTCTCTTTCTATAAATCTAGTGGAGCTGAGTCTGTTCCCATCTTACTGATAATAGTCCAATGGGGATTTTGCCACAGGGATGAGGAGAGGCAAAGAATGCTAATAAAAACATGCATAAAATAATACAGCTACAGAAATACTTTACCTCTGTGCCATGGTTTAAACCCAACCAGTAACCAAACCCCACAGAGCCACTCACTGGTGGGTTGCTACAGGAAGCAGAGAAGGCCTTGGCTCCGTGTAAGCCCCTTTTCAGCAATAACAAAAATCTCTGTGTGATCAGCCCTGTTCCCAGCACAAATCCAAAACACAGCCACACCCTTACCAGCCACTGTGAAGAAAATTAACTGTACCCCAGCAAAAGCCAGCACACCACACTAAGGGAAGTGTGGCATCTATAATGAGGTACAAAAAGTTGTGGGATCTCCCATTAAAGAGATAAATTGGCCATGGACTGGATCTAGTGGAGAATTTCCGGTGCTTGACAAGAGGGCTGAAAGAAAATGCGTTTTCCATGGCAGTGCAAGGGGCTGACCTGTCTTGTCACCCCGATCACTTCATTGCTGATTTCTATGGCTAATGGCCATCTCTCAGGGCTGAAAGAACACTGCAAGCCTATTAATTAGACAGAGCACAAAGTGCTGCTTCATTTGCTGCAGAAGCAGCTCCTTTTGAAGGTTATCACCTTGATTTCTAAGGCTTTGACCTATGACCAGTATTTGCCTTTACTGCTCACAAAGAATGCTTATATTATGCCCTTGCAAAAGAATTCCTCTGAAGCATGGCTATCCAGTCCTACATGCTCTACAGGAATACAGAGCCTAGAAATAATCTCTCAGTATCCAAACTTGACAGCAATCTGCTGAATATTATGTCAGATCTGTCTACACAAACTGTTATCAGGTTAAGGGTACATATATTCTTAACTTTTCTTCCTTGTCGTGTAAAGTTATCTTTTTGGTGATGTAAGGAAATGCTGACATTCTTTTTCAAAATTCATTTCCTTTAACACAACACTATGAGGTAGCCTAGTCAAAGACAAACTGCTCTGCCTAGATATATACCACACACACACAAAAAAACCCCATTCTGTGTTCAGTGTATAGATTATTCTGGCTGTTCTAGGCCAAGAGACAGGTAGGCTTTCAAACACTCTCCCTAGTTCAGCTTTGCTTCTTGACAAGTGCGAGCCATCGGTGTGATGGCTACTGTGGCTCAGCCACAGGCATCTAACTTCCCTTATTCACTGTATCTGCATATGAGCTGCCTGGTCTGCCTTGGTAAATTTATACTTCTGGGTCCTTGCATTGCTGTGCTTAGTCTGACAATGACCAAGTCTCTTGTTAGTCTGGATGTAAATAATTTCTTTCCCAGCACACAAATTTGAATACATTTAGAAGCCATCCACCTTGAATATTAATTTAGTTAAGCAGAAAATAATGTATCACTATGTAATTGAGTTTGTGAAGTATATGAAGATCCCTCTACAAAAACAGAGAATAATGAAACTGTATCCAAAGTAAAGGAAAATGTAATTTTCTATCCATAGACCCCATAACAACTCATGAAAGGATTCTTTGGAGCAGTAAATAGATTTCCCTAAGTGATACTGCTTATGTGGCATTTCAGGCACAAAGTTCTGAAGTGCTGGACCTTGAACCCATCCACCCCAGGCCCCACCCTACTCCCAGGTGCCTAACAATGGATGTTGCAGAGGTAGAACCTGACAGAATGTAAGGTGAAAAGGCAGCAGCATGAGGACATATGGACAAGCACACAGCTGTATTCCCTCTGAGTTCTTCTTCAGCCTTCAACAACCTACAAATCTGATACTTAAAGCCCAGTTGGTAAAATCACAGCACCAACCAAATTAGCACAAGCTACAGTTAGGAATAGTTGTAGCAGAGACAGACCAGTAGAAAGTCTTATTTCCTACTAACAATTGGAGAGGTGCCTCAATAATCATAAAGTATACTTTTCTAACAACACCAATTTGACATTCACCTGTGGTCAGGTAGGATGTTCAAAATACTGGAAACACACAAGAACTGTGGATGTAACTATAATATTTTATAAACAGAGTGTGCATTCACTCTTTTGAGTGTTAAATACTGGTTTAGTCAGCCCACCTCCAAAATGATACAGCAAAATAAATTATACGAATGATTTAACAGGTATAAATCTTAAAATATTGTAATTGCTTAATGACCACTTAATAATGACAGTAAACAGAAATGGACTTTAGCCCTTCAAGGAGACAGAAAATGGAAATAAAATAGAGTTAAAACAGTCAGAGAAAAACTTGCATCCCCAAGAGTGATCACTGTTCTTCTATTGTTTCTTAAATTTGTGTATTACTTATCTTCATTCCTAAGCATCTCGTATTGGTCACAGTCAGGCCGAAGGCATAATGTCAGGTGGACTTTATGTATAAATGGCATGGCTTTACATTAAAATAAATAAATAAATAAATAGAGATTAATTTCTGGTTTTCTTCACAGTAATTTATAAGAGAGGCTGTAAACTAAATGGGACGATGCTGATATGGCTGTTGAGATTTTTCCTAATGTATTTGTTTCCTTCATATGACAACTTTGTGGGGAAAAAATAAAAAAGACAAAAAGTAAGCTGAGTTTTCCGGTTGAACTCCAACCTTCTCTATCCTATCTTGCAAAATCTGTCACATTTTTCAATCAGACTGAAGCCCAGGATTGCAGAGACCTTCGACCGATGAAATAGAGGTCTGCTGGAGAAAAATTATTTCGATCCATTTTTAGGAGAAAAGATGAAATACAGACAGAAAGTACTCAGTAATATCTTGTGCTTCACATCCCTTGTAGAAATGTGATCTTCTGAGTGACCTGTATTGCTGGAGATTCAATCAAAAGAAGTTTAATGGTTGGGCACAGGAGCAATGGAGCCGTGGTGGAAGGCAGTTGGGTAGGTGGTATTTGGTAGCTCATTACAGGGCAGGTGATGGTCCAGAACATTTGCCTTGCTTAAATAGCAAAAGTTAAGGCATTAACTGGAACACCTCTCCTATGAAGACACACTGAGAGAGTTGGGTTGTTCAACCTCAAGAAGTCTCCAGGGAGATTTTACTACAGCTTTTCAGTATACAAAGGAATTTATTAGAAAGATAGAAACAGATTTTCTACCAGTGTCTGTAGTAACAGAACAAAGAGCAAAAATTTTAAACCCAAAGAGGGCAGATGTACGCAGAGCAAAAAGGTGAATTATTTTATGATAAGGGTGGCAAGACACTGGAACAGGTTACACAGAGAAGCTGCAGATGATCCATCATAGTATGTGCTCAAGATTAGGTTGGATGAGGCTTTGAGCAACTCAGTTCAGTTGCCCCTGCCTATGGGAGGAGGTTAAAATAAATGATCTCTAAAGGTCCCTTCTGACCAAAACCACCCTATTGTTCTGTGATTCTAAAGGAATATCAGCACACACAAATATATAGTGATTCACAATTGCCTGGGCACCTGTACAGAACTGTCATTGGAATAAGAGGAAAACCCCAAACCAACCAACCCTGAAAGACAATCATTATTTTCACCAGTGGTTGCATACTAGGAAACCTCATTTCCCAAGCAGTGTTCGTGTACAGGCAGGCCTAATGATTCCTTGCTTGAAAATAACTAGTGAGAAAAATACCAGCTTTGTAGAGTTTTGTATATCAGGATGGGAATACTGAAGTTCTCAATTTAAACACTGTTTCTCTTTTGATTACAGAGAAACAACAATGAAATGAAAAGTAATGTGTGTTTTTGCTTGTCTGATGACAAACAAGGGGTTGGGAAATAACATCTTAGTTTTCAACATTATCCAGTGTGGGGAAGTACAAAGGAAATTGAACAGATGCCTTCCTTCTACTGTAGGTTCTTTTTCAAAGAACTATTTCTACAATTTGTAAGAGGAACATGAAAATCTAGCTTTCTGAGTTAAAATAAAAACCCCAACAGGTTTACTTGAGAGATTAGTCACTGGGTACTTTTCACTTATGGCACCAGCTTTAAGATGCTGCATTACAAACAAGTACCATGCAACAGTTAGTTTGAATCTCCTAGGATTTTCAATTAAATCTGGCAAAATCCCACAGTAAAAGCCTTTTATCCAAAGAAAGAGAGTGGGTTTATCAAAAGATCTTGTTATGACGCTTCAGAGACAGAGGGGTACGTGATTCTCCTCAGTACCAATTTTAGGGACATGCATAACCAGGTATGTAAGGCAGACCACCGTCATGGACTCAGAAAGAGCAAGATGGATGTAAGAGACTAACATTAGGTGTACAAGACTACCATCCAGACCTCAGACATTGGAAACCAAGAAGCCAAGCTTTCATGAGCTTAGTTTAGCCAAATGTCCAATGCTTAGGAAAGCAAATGCCATTTTAATGGCCAAGTCCACCAGTTCCTGGGCTCTAAGACATAAATTTGAGCCCCTCTCCTCCTGTACAGTCAGTGGAGAAAATTTCAGAAGGTAATTTAGTACATGAGTGGTTGAATATGGCTGTTTCTCTCTCCACTCACTGTAGAAGTGACAGTAGAGAGGCACAAACAATCAGGGGAGCTCTTTGAGCTCAGTCTCTCATGAAGAAGACAGCAATACAGTGCAATATCCATTTTAAAGACTCGATGAGGGACCTACACCACCATACCCAATTCAGTGTGAGTAACTTATGACTAACATGATTATGAGCAACCTAACAGCTTATGAGACCTTGACACGCACTTCAAAATTTTAGAAAAGGTCACAAGTTCACGAATATAATTTGTCATAAAAGGGCGGCAAAAGTCAACTGCACTGCCAGAGAACATGCTCCTTTCACTAATTGGGGATTTTTTGCATAAAAAATCCAGAAGACCCTGAACACCCATGCTACTGAGGAGCACAGCCTTTCCCTGCCTCCATCCCCACCAACCTGATGCAACAAATAAACCCCGACTCCTGAATCAGGTCACTCTGCTCTGGTAATATGAATTTGATCAGTGTTCTAGACATGTCATAGCATTAACAAACAGACCAGTAATTAAAACAAACAAACAAACAAACAAACAAAACAAAGAAGAACTATTGTTGTACAGTAAAATATGCTCTGGAATAAAGCAGCATCCAGAATACAGCCTCCAAAAAATTTCTAATAGCTGTCCAGAAAATTTTCCTGTCAAAATCTACTCCCTCTGTGCCACTTTAACAGCAGGAAGACCTGGATACCTAACAGAAATATTTTCTGGCATGGGGAGCCTAGCACCAGCTGACAGAAAGGACATACAGATACATAACAGCAACACACAGGCTTTGCCAAGGGACAAACAGGGCCTAATCAGAGCACGCTGCTCTCCAATAACTCTTGGCTGCAGAGCGTCCCCCTCACTTCCATCACAGTTTAGCACAATTTAGAGATGTGATTGAGTTGTTATAACTTATCCAGGAGCCTTCATCCAGAGATTACCACAGTAAAAATAAAACAAACCAAACCACAAACAACACAATCGAAAAACCAAAACTCCTGAAGCCAATCTTCCTATATGTAGCTCTTTTTTGTAAAAGAGATGTTGCAGGGATGATGTAAAAATCACTGAGTTGAAACACAGCCAGGGGAGGGAATTGGTAGGTAAAAGGATTTTGTTTCTGAAAAATTTTTGCACCTTCCAAAGACATACAATAAAAATGGATTGGTTATACTGGAAAGGTTAAAAAAAATTCCAGACATCATGAGGTGCATAACATACTTGAATTTAGTTGAGTCACCTTTAATTAAAACTACAATGATTTATTTAAAAAAAAGAATGTTTTCACTCACACATCCCAGGGCACAGAAATTTATGTGTTTCTCAAGTTACACATGAAAATTCCCACACCTCACAGTGATAATGTTCCCCGTAAATTCAAGTAGATTGTTACCCTCAGCAGATACTTCAGAACAAGCATTTCAAACCATATCAGACAAGTGTAAAAATTCACGGAGATTAATGAATTTAAGATTCAAAACAAGCAATGTGCCTTTGAATAAAATATATTTGGAGGTTTTTTCTATAAAGACGAGTTAATTTATTAGGCATATGTATGAGCTGATACAGTTCCTGAAAAATTTATTGCCATTTCTAACTAGCAGAACCTTTCCTTTTTAATAAGTCCTTCCCCACTAATATTGAGTCAAGGTTGGAAAGAGAACTGCTCCTTAACACGGGTGTGATGTCACAGCATACTAGTCTGTGAATGTGCTTTGTTCTGGTTAGGCTTGCTGGATGCATGATTCAAATTCTTTTCTAATTTTATAGAAGCAGGTGGTTACTGTTAGATTAACACAATGTTCTCTTTCTCTGAAGCTTGCTACCTGGCCATAAATATACAGGAGGCAGCAGGAGGCATTTTCATACTCAAACTTCATCACAACTTTTTGGGTTTGACAAAATGCTTTATCCTAATGGGCTTTTATCACCTGAATACATTTTAATTAAACAATAAATAACCATCAGCAGAACATGGATAATTACTGTAGGAAGGTTAGAAAAGAAAACCTCCTGCTATAACTGTCTCCAAGTCAATGAAAACATTCACTACTAAAGTGTAACTTATTAGAGATTTCAATAGTTCACACACACTTTTAATCAGTGGCAATAAAACAGTTACTAATGGAATCTCTGTGTGTAAGAAACTTAAGTGGCAAAGACAATTTAGAGACTTTGGTATATATGAAAATTTACCCTTCTTTTTAAATATAGTCTTCTGGGCTTCTTCATTTGTTACTGTCCTTTCAGAAAGAATGTTTCTGCTTAAAATCCATTTACCATTGCTGAAGATAAACCTCTCCACTATTCTTTATACCATACTGCAGAAGCATAGTAGCAAAACATCCTCCACCTCCAGCTCCTTCAGAGTGAGAAAAGTGTACCCATTTTGCAATTTCCGGATCATTGTAACTTTACTCCACAGTACCAAAATTATTTTGGAGTCCTGTTTGGGGCTTTCTTTTCTTCACAATTCAACACAATGATCTTTGGTACCACTCCAGTTGTTTATGGAGTCTTTCCTCTTTCAACCAAAAAAAAAAAAAAAANTAACACAAAAAAAAAAAAAAAAAAAAAAAAAAAAGACCAACACCTAATTCATCTCTTAGCTCTTTTACTCAGAACTGCCTAAATCTGAAAACCTATTTCTTCCCTTTTGCCCTTCCTTCTCCTGGTCAGGGAGCACACAGCTGATATTAACCAGTGTTTTCTTCCCTCTACAAATATCCTTGGCATTTGACCCTGCTAGCCTGGGTCTCCCTTGACCCTATCAGAAAGTGTTCTGCAGCAAGTCTTTAGTATGTTGGTCATCTTTTGGAGGGCAGCACCTTGCCATGCTGCCTGAGAAGGCATTTTTTGATGCCATGGGAATGTGGGTCAGAGTTCTTCACTGCTTAGGAAATGTTTCCAACCTAGTTCATTCAATAGAGAGGGAAAAAATATATATGGGCAACAAGAAATTTCCAAAGTCTGTGTAAGCTGTTCTGCTGGGAACAGATCTGGTCTTCAAAAAAGTAATGAACATGAACATCACAATCAATGTCAAAGGCTTTCAAATTCAACTTTATGTAAAGATCCCAAAATCCCACTAACACTTCCCTAGTAGCAACAGACAGGACTCTTCCCTGTCAGTGTTGCTCAAGTGCTTTCAGCCTAGTTGAGTGACACAAATATGGCCAACTCAACGCTAAAACCTTACTGTGTTTGGAAGGGCTTTTCTGTTGAGAAATTGATTCTCAATATGGATGCAGAATAATGCAACCCTTGCTGACACCAGTAGAATTTATTTGAAAGGAAAAACAGCTATGTAGAAGTTCCGGGAAACACATGACACTTCAGAAAAAAAACCCCAAAAAAATTACATAGTCAAAACTCCAAATTTTCTCTGAATAATAGACTCTAAGGAAGTTTTTCAAAGAAATTAAAACACAAGATGGAAATTTTTCTAGAGAATGTCTCATTTACTATCTCTGCACAATCTGTTTCCCTTCAGTGCTATATTTTCATCACAAATAGAAGTACATCTTAGTTCACCTTCAGCTATTAAATTCGACTTTTACAATCCCTGGCATCTCTCCACCCTGTTGAAATCACCGCACAAGTCTTAGGCTAAATACTCTTTCTTTCAATATTTCCTTTGGTTCTGTTCCTTTCAACAACCTCAACCAGACAGAGAACAGAAATGGTGAAATTATATTTCATGTAGTGGAAATTAGGCAATGCATTAAGAACATCTCTCTGAGTAGGTGATAATGGATTCCCATCATAGCTCTCAAAATTAGTCATCAAGTCACAATCTGAGGTCAAATAAAGAGCTTTTCAAAGAAAATGAGCATGAACTGGCATTTAATACATTTAGACTGGAAATCTGAGAGTTTCTAATTATAAGAATAGCGGGAATTTAAAGCAATTTCCTGAGCAATAATAATGAAGTCAACAGTCTACTGATTGCTGAGGTGAAACTTAATTTTTGTAATCAGATTGGCCATAATAGCAAGAATTGATTTCCTGGATGTGGTGATCCAGAGGATCACACTCGATGTTTATTTTTCTAAAAGATTATTTATTTATTGTGGTTCTGTGTATCTTCCAACAATATTCCAGCAAGGGTAATGGGAAGGCAGCTGAATCCCACTTTAAAATATAGAGAAAAAGAAATGAATAATGGGTCATTTTAAGCCTTTTTTCAGTTGAGATTTTTGACTGTTGCATAAAGCTTTATATGAAAAGAGAACTCATGATTTTCCAAAACCAGAAAGCACTGCTCAATATTTTTTAATGAAAGATTAGATTTCCAAATTCTAATGCAGAATTAATTATAGCCCCTTATTATTTATAGAATATAATTTCTAAAATCAACATGAGCCTAATGTTGAACACCAAATGGTATTTTTGTAAAGTAATCCAACTACACTGCCAGTAACCAGTTGCGTGTCTTTTAATTAGTTCTCATGATCAATTTTAATTAAAATGAATAATTCAAATATTACGCATTACAATCTCAAACATTCATCTTTTCAAGAAAGGTAAAGAACCTTAAAAGGCTATGATTTAAAACATAGTCTCCAAATTTGAGTTTATAAGCTTATGTGTGTAAGACTAAGGATCCACAATTTGGGTCGCCCCTCTTATGTGACCTTTTCCTGTGAAGAAGTTCCTTGGACAAACAAAAGTCCCCATAGGAATGAGAAAAAACTAAGAGCTCAGAAAATCATCTTCATATTTCCATAGTCATAATACAAGACACAAAAAATAAAAGATTAGACAAAAAAAACACTTTGAAAACTTGGTTTAAGCAAATATATTGTTGTAACCTCCAGGAGTCCTGGAGCTGCTGTGTGTTACAGAAGAAAATCTTCAAATTAGATATCAATTAGCAAGAATTAGATGATTGTAATTTAGGAAATCCTAACTGGGGAAAAAATAAAAAAAATCACCCAAAACCGCTTTACCCTGGAAATTGATAGAAAGCAGCTCACCCAGAACTAATACAAGCACAGCGTGAGGTTACAGTCATAATGCGTAACAATCCTGCATATTACAAGACTATCATATTTATGTCCAGAAAATAAAATATGGAGAGCGGCAGAAGAATTTTCTTAGGGTTTTTTTTCAGTGAAGATGCCATATTTTGTGTTTAAAATATACTGCGGCTGTATTCAACAATACAGTATACCTAAGTCTTTTAAAAACAGTTCAACATATATTTTGCCCACAGCTTTTTTCTATTTTCCATTAGAACGATTTTTGCCACTTGGCACATTCATATGGTACACAAGAGGTGCAAGGGTAAACACAGATAAACTTAGAAAAATAAATGTATCAGATTGATCTTCAACTTCTCTAAACTGGTGAACTTGTATTGACTCAGTGAGATGACTATCAGCTCTGCTCTGCAGAAGCTGCTCACAGCAATCTTCCCCAGATTCAGAGACGAAGATGCTGTATTTCAGAGACTTAAGGAGCCATAATCCCTCTGACCCCAAATGCATTCACCTCGTGGCAGTCTCCAACCTGATGTAATAGCTACAGAAGTTTCTGGTAGCAGCAATGTGCATTATTGGCGTACTAGTTTTGCCTCAAGTTATGAAGTCAGTCCTTTTTGTGCTTGCCTTGCGCAAGCTGAACAGTGGAAAACTTATTTTACCAAAGGAGAGCAAAAGGGCTTGAAATATTTACCTAAACAAAATAAAGAACCAGAAGACATACAGCTGCTACCCTTAATATGAGGGAAGAAAATGAGCTATTTCACCCTGGTCATATTACCAGCAACACTGTCATTGAAACAAATACATGTGAACTGGCCGAGAATAAATCCAGGCTGGATATTGAAAAAAGGCTTCACACCATCAGGGAAGCAAGACTCTAAAGCTCCTTTCTATTAGGAAACAGTATAAACGAAGAAAAAAACAATGATCATTCTTAACTTTTGGCAAACATGATTAAAATATGACATGATAGATCTGGGTCTGACAGCCCAAGACATCCTTAGCTTATACCCTGTATTCTTATGAAGAAAACAAAAAAATAATATTAATGACTCCTACTTTCCAACTGGAATCAATCCTACCTTGGGCAGAAAATTACAAATAACCCTTTTAAGTGTGAGTAATACTTGGTTCATTCTACTCCAGCTGTTTACCACATACGATGCCCTTATCGGCAAGTCAGGAAAAATTTGTGTTGTTTCTTTTTATTACAATGTTAATGAAAACATTTGTTTCCCCAAACCAGAGTTTTAGATCAATGCAAACTGAGTCCAGAGCAGGAGTGCATATGTGTGCATGCATGCACCAGTGAGTAAGGACTCAATGGAGGAAATTATCCAACTGTTCTCTGCCAGATTCACAGCGCTGCTGGCAGAACAAGTTATGGGAACTTCTTCATCTTAACCCCAGCTACCTCAGTTTACCTGGCTTGAGGTTGCTTAAAGATGCCTTTGCACCAAGTTGGTAGATTAGCGTGGCACGTACCTTACACACAGTCACACACACAGAATCAATTAGGTTGGAAAAAACCTCTGAGATTATTGAGTCCAACCTTTGGGTGATTACCACCTTGTTGACCAGACCAGGTGCCATGCCCAGCCTTTCTTTAAGCACCTCCAGTGCATTCCAACATTTAACAGCCATTTCAGTGAAGCTATTCCTCCTGATGTCCAAGCTGAACCACCACCTGCAAAATTTGATGCTATTTCCTCTTGTCCTGTCGCTGGCTGCCTGGGAGGAGTGGCCCACCCTCACCTGGCTACAAGTGCCTTTCAGCCGGTTGGAAAGTTTCAGCTGCTGGCTCTGCTGTTTTCTCACCTCCTTTCCTCTGCTTTGTTGTGCAACTCTCAGACCCCGGTCTGTAAAAGAGGGATGACAAAATTAGTCTAAGTCAGTTTTAAGGGGATTAGGAATCGCAATATCTAGACAGAGTGCAAGCCAAAGTAATTGATCATTTAAAGTTTATAAATGTAAGAGTGTTACCACAGCAGCTATTTTTGTATGCTAGGGCAACATAATATTGTTAATAAGAAAAAATGAGTCAAATGTTTAGCAAATATTAATTAATTGAATAGCAAACAACCAGCATTCTTTCTTGGCTGACAAATACTCTTGTTTGCCCAAGAAAATGAAGATCTCTATGAGCACCAGTATTCGTTCAAATTAAAAAAAAAGCTTGATCAAATGCTCATTAAAAAAAATTAAGAGACATACTTATGCATAAATCTAATGAGTAATTAAATTTTGAAATTGTGTTCAGAAGTATTTGCCAGTTATTCAATCAAACTACAAACTAAATGCTTCACTAAAAATAGTATTAAATCAACAAATTCAAGGACTAAAATATGACAAAACCTTCACACGTAAATTGCTCTTGTAATCTGATTTCTAACTTCTTGACCGTAGTAAAGTTTGGCAATGTGATATCATATTCTGGCATCTACAGAATTTTTATCATATTTATGCAGAGAATGAGTGATATTCAGTGAATGGTATTTTTAGTCAGTTTATTTTCTTCTACTTCTTTAATTCCTTATCTTTTCTTGGTTTGTTTTTTTTTTTTTTCAATTGCTCTGTTAGCATGGTGTGGCCTAATTCCTTCTAAACCCCATTTTTTTGAAGCCTGGTTTCAACAGAATTTTATATCTCTANTTTTTTCAATTGCTCTGTTAGCATGGTGTGGCCTAATTCCTTCTAAACCCCATTTTTTTGAAGCCTGGTTTCAACAGAATTTTATATCTCTATATAGCATATTTTATCACCTTAAAAGGCTTCTCTTACTATTTTCTAAAAATCTACAGCATGTCTTTGAAGTGAGGAAGCTCTCTGTGAATATTTCACAGATGGGAAACTGAGTCATATATAAATATAACATTTCAGAAATCTAATTTGGGGTGTTAGCTTGATGACAAGATATATATTTTACATATCGGAGACGCTCCCATGTTTGAACAAAATTCTAAGTTGTCAGCATTCCTAACAATTAGGATTCAGGACTGGTTTCTTTCCACTTAAAGAGATCTGAGTTACAGAGGACTATAGAGAGAGGAAACAGGCATCTAGGGGTCAGATATGTCATCCAAAGTTAAAGAGCAAAGATCAGCACAATTCATGTCTGAGAAGGACCAAGTTCTTTCCATCAGCAAAAAAAAAAAGAGTCAAAATACCAAAACTCACATATAAACATTTAAAATTAGGTGGGTGAACCCAGACCAGAATTCCCACATTTTTGACCCTTGACATTAAACATCTGAATATTTCTATTTGATAGTGAAGCATGTTTGATAGAGTGAGTTGTTCTCATAAATCTTTGTCCTCTGTCTGAGCTTAGATGACATCAGTACCTCTAGTCATTAGAAGGGACTGGTAAATTTAAAATATATATATTAATGTCTCTTGTCATTCAGAAATTTAAACTGCGTTGTTCAGTGGGAAAAGGAAGAAGAGTTAAACATGTCTCCAAAAGCATAAATTTGTCCAGTGAGATGTCAAGCCCTGTTATCTTCATGCTGCATTTGATGGGACAGCGAGTTCAGTGAGAGAAAGCTTGCTTTTACATCTCCTGAAAGCACTGAAATGTCTTGTTCTTTTTTTTTTTTTCTTTTTCTTATCAAAGACAAAATCATGCAAACCTTGGCTACCGAACCTTTCAGAAGACAGACAGAACACACTCATCCCCCCGGAGACTGTGATTCATTTCTAGTGGAAACCTTGTGGGGATGATGGGGATGTAAAGGAAAATAAAAGCCTTTT
>WEKY01046732.1:261-23906 GCA_013390045.1 Picathartes gymnocephalus
CACTGCAAAAGACAATGTAATGAAAAGGGAGACAACAAAAAGATAGAAAAAAAAAGTCATGAACAATACAATTGCTCACCACCTGCTGATGGATGCCCAGCCTGGCCCTGAGCAGAAATCCGAGCCAACTTCCCCCAGTTTATATACTGGGCTTGATGTTTTGTGGTGTGGAATATCCCTTTGTATTGGCCATGCTTCCTCCCAGCTTCTTGTGCAGTCCTCACCGGCAGAGCACAAGACACTGAAAAGTCCCTGACTTAGAGTAGCTACTACTTAGCAACATCTAAAACATCTGTGTATTATCAACATTATTCTCATACTAAATACAAAACACAGCACTGTACCAGATACTGAGAAGAAAATTAACTCTATCCCAGCTGAAACCCGCACATCTGATGAGTTTATTTAATCTTAATTACAGTGATGCTTAAGTAGATGCATCCTTGGACCTTTAATGGTCATCTAGCCACACCTCCCCTCCAATGAGCAGGGACATCTTCAGCTAGATCAGTTGCTCAGAGCCCTGTGCAACCTGACCTTGAATGTTTCCGGGGATGGGACATCCACCACCTCCCTGGGCAACCCGTGCCAGTGTTTCACCACCCTCACAGTAAGAAATTTCTTTCTTACATTTGGTCTGATATATGCATGTAGATAAACTCAGGAGAATTCAGCTATTTTGGAGTTACATTTCACCCACTGTTACTCCAATATCATTAGAGCTATGTTCGAATTTTCAGAGTCTTCTTTTAAATTTGGCTTTTAGGCTTAAACCAGCTTCACATTCAAATCCAAATATTATCACTCTCCATAACTGTAAAGCATATTTCTCTTTGACTGTAAGTGGAGACAGTTTCTCATTATTGTCTAGTGTGAGTCAGTAAACCAAAAGGGAACCATAAAAACTCGTGAAGCCAACAGGAATTCTCTGCAACCATACTGATTGCTTAAATCTCGAGAGCATCTTATGAACAAATGTGTATTCTGTACTGCAGACCTCTACAATGTAATGTTTAGCATGGTGTATTACAACTATGAATACAACCTGTATTCTAGAAGCAAAAATATTGAAATAATTGAAATTGAAGTAATTATGTGAGGCCAATACCAGGTGTATCTCGGAGGAACTGAACAGATCATATAAATAATTCTGCAATAACATGTTTTTCCCATCTAAGATAGATGCCAGTGCAATGCGCACCAAAATATATTCTGCTTTTAATGACATGATGCAATGGTAAAAGTGTACATGCCACTAGTTCCTGCAGAAAAGGCTTTAGAGCCCACTGTGTATTGCAGCACAGCAGCTATATATGATCTGCTGGACAGCAGCCAGGAGGAACTAGGGGGAAATGGTAAGAAGTGCACTTTACAGTAGTTCAGTGAAGGTTGTCTTCTTTGTAGGAAGATAAACCTTTTCAATTATATTGGTAGCTGTAAGAGTTTAACATGGGCCCCAGTGGTGAGATTTTGTTCCAGAGCTTGGTGCAATAGAGAAGTTCCTATTTTAAAAAATGTTGTGTCTTTCTCCCTCTTCACCTACACTAAGGGCTGGAGTTTTGTTCCAGTTGAAACATTAGCAATTTTCATAGCAATAAATGTGAAAAAACCCTGAGATTTAAATCTCAGTTGGTGCTGATTCTGTAATAAAAGCATAGAAACATTTCTAAAAGGCAATTTCTTCACTTATTTAATTTCTTCTGTAACTGCTTTGCAGTGATGACTTTACCAATTCTTACATTCATTGTGACCTCTATCCTCATATTAACTGAAAAAACGTTTTCTTCTGTTGTATTTGTCTTTGTCATTTTTTTTACCTCCCTGTTATTATTATATATAACATTTCATAGTAAACTGTCCTCTTCAAATTGACATAGATGATTGCAATGTTTCTTGCACTTTTCCTCACATTAACATCCCTGTGTCATTTGCCATTTTTTGGATGGGATGCCACTTTTTACTGTTTCCTCCTTGGATGAATTGTTTGTAGGAACTGCAAGTTTATGAATTGTTTTTCAGAAGGGCCATGTGTGACCTACAAGATTCAGTGTTGTCTCAGGATTTATAACATCTCTGTTGAGAACTGAATAAGGAATTTTGACTTCAGACCAGTAATAAGCAATTTGGTTTGATAAAGTAGAGCTTGGGTGTAGTGGGTACCAGCAGAATTGCATTATACAGTCAATTTACAATTAGACATCAACGACACAAGTGCTGCTGACAGAACAAATGAAAGAGAGTGGGAGGCATGCTCAGAGTTCCTTCTAAAAATCACACAAAAGTATAGTATGACCTGTTTCCATAGTTCACCACAGTAAACTTGTGACTAGTCTATTTGATGAATACATTGCTTGTCACATTTGATGTTGTATGCTAAGTTTTTTCACAGTTAGGTTCTCAATTGTTGATGCTGGTATAGCCAAGAATATTGTCTTACAGAGTCCATGTGTTCTTTCACAGAGTCTACCACTCTAGTTATTTATAGCAGAGAAGCCTGAAAGTGATGCATGTACTACACACAAAGTGTAATCAAAGCCAAAGACACACCTCAGCAATATTGCCTATTCTTGTTTGATGTTTCTGTCCAGTCTTGTCTGGATTCTGCTCCCATTGTACAAAAGTAAAATCTCAATGATGTCATTGGTGTTTTCGTGATGGAAACTTGATGGTCCATATAACATGGAAAAGTATAGTTATAATTCAAAATCCACTCATTTTGCTATTTTTCAGAATATACATAGGTAAGATATATACAGTAACTGAAATGTTTTTAGCCTTATTTCCTAAAGAGGGGAAAAAAAAAAAAAAAAGCATATACAGCTGTCTGTTCTCTGCCTTCCTAGTACTTTTTCAAATTTTTGACCAAGGCTCACATTTCAGAGAAGAATTGAGATCCTGAGCATGTCAAAGTTCTTAAAAATCTGGTTATGACTGGTCCTTCAATAGAGGAGAGAGATGCCAGTTACTGAGAGAAAGGCTGACAACTTTTGTCTGGCAGCCCAGGGGCAGCTTAAGGCTGGTGTCGATCCACATGGGCCAGTGGGCATGTGAAGAATGTCATGAAATCCATGGAAGGAGACATGGGAAAGGCTGGGGACACACAGAACCGTAAGAGACCATGGATTGATGTACTCACTTCTTAGGCAGGTATTTTTTATAGATGGGTCTTTCCAGCAGTCTCTTAAAATTTGGCCATATTCCTAGTTCAATGATATCCAAGGGCTACAAACTGTGATGGTTGTTGCCAGCTGAATTGCCTTTTGATCAAATGTATAACCTATGAGTCCTCAATGACTCAAAGAGTCACCTCTGGAGCCCAGGTGATCTCCTGAGTTGTAATGGAGCACACAGGATGAGGTCAGCCACTGCCTGCCATGGCTGGAAATAGAGTGGCAGCAGCTGTAGGGTAGCTGATGCAGCTTAGTTTCTTGTCTGAGGATATGGCATAGAGATACCATCTCACTGTGAAATTAATTTTTATTTCTGGTCTCTCTGGTGTGAAGAGAATTAATAGGAAAAGACACACTGTGCACAAGATTGGTCCTCAGTCCCAGAATTGACAAGTTGTCTGTAGCTTGTGCCCTGTAAGCACAGTCCACAGCTAGTTGGTTTGATAAGACTGATACAGGAAGGACAAAAATTATCCTGAAAATTCAGCCAGTGAAAAACAGAGTAATCCAATGAAGAGTTCAGTCTGGGAAAATTTCATGGTTAGATATATCATTTTCATAAAAGAAATAACCTGAGGAAAGAAAACAGAAAGAGTTGAAAACAGCTCTCTTCAGAACTGTTAAAATTTGGAAACAGGAAAAACAAACACATAACGAGGAGAAAAATTACCTAATTTTGTCATATGTTCATATCTCACTTAGAAAAATTAATTCATCTCATTGAGAAGTGCCTAATTGAGCAGTATGCTTTTTAAAACAAAACCTATGCTCTTTTATGCCTTGGTTTGAAGACATGCCTCGCAGATACATCCCCACTCAGTTAATATCCATCGTTCTGCAATGACAACTTGATGGCTGGGTACCCGTCTACACAGAGCTGCAACTCAGGATGCAAGAGACAAATAATGAAAAAATCTAAGAACTGGATTTTGGCTCAACAAAAATGTAGCTTGAAGTTTGCAATGACAATGCTGACAAAGCCTTAAAAATATCTGTGGTAATGGCTCTTAATCTTGTGCTATAGTAAATGTCAGGACAAACTTCATTAATTTGAGGGAATGAGTACAGAAAATAATAATAAGAAAGGCAAACTCTCTGATAACAGATTAGTTATGGGCACAATCTTACTTCTAGTTTTTAGTATTTCCCAAGTCTGGGGGAAACTCTGCAGCGGCTTCTTATATATAACTGTGATATGTTCAACAGTGAGAGAAAACCCGGGCCACCTTCACTATTCCATGAATTCTCATAATCAGATTAATCTGTAAATTACATCAGTGCTCCACACAGACCCCCGAAAAGGGTATAAGCTTTTATCACTGTAAAGGAATAATGGATTTTCTCGTGTAGACTTTCTGAGGCATTCCTTGGAAGTTTCTTCTTCTTGTACATTTCTGTACTTATGGGGTAATGTGACCTATTTTATTAGGCAATATAGGGATTGCCTGGTGTTTTATCTGCAGGAAGGAAATAGCTTTGACACAGATTATCTCTTTCATTTTTCTTCTTCATAGCAACATGCCTTCTGAAAATGAAAGTATTTCCAAGCAAAGTTAGGAATAGACTTATATTTGTTGAATAATGTTGAAATACCCCATGGAAACCCTGAAAACAGAATTCAAGTTATGAGCATAATTGTTTTATTACTCAGTAGTTAATACTTCAAAGGTAGTAGAAATAGGTTAGTTTTTGCTATTGCTAATTAAATATCACATTTTCTTCCCAGAGGCAATTCAATACTATTAAATTATTATTTTGAATGACCTGGCACATATATATGTAACTAAAAATCCTTTCCTAGAAATAGTTTTCAAATAAAAAGAATTCTAAGGCTATCCTGTGTCCTTGCAGTATAAATGAAGGGGTATATTTTGAAATTTTTGTAGCTAGCTAAGATAAAACTTAGATATAGGTATATAGGTACTTAGAAGCAATATATCTAAAGGTATTGATTTGTTAGGGTGTTTTTTTAGTAAAAAGAATGAACACAGTATTTTGAAAGAATGAACATAATATTTTGGAAAATGTTCATATTAGGTCTTGTAGTCAAATTATCACTAATTTAATGAAGCTCAGGGAATTTGTAATGCCATCTGTGTTATCTGTTGTATATTGAATATGGAAAGAAAATCAGGATTCTTGCTTCACAGATAGAGTGACGAAAGTACTGCTGAAGGCTGATGTGAAGAGATTTTCAGTAATTAATGGCAAGTAAACACAAAACCCACTACATGTGGTGTCTGCCAATTCAGATGGCAAAAGAGAGGTTTGGGGTTTTTTGCTTCTAATGTGTAAACTTCAGAGTAGAGACTATTTTTGTGCTTCAAAGGCATATTAAAATTAGCAGATATTTTTATTTCTGCTTATACGTATTGGAAAGCCAAATATCACAATTAATCTTTCTCTAAGGTAAAAAATGAAATAAAGACTTTTTCCAAGCAAACATTAGTAGCCTCTGTTAAAGTGTCATAGTGCCTTGGGTGTTAAGGATGAGAATGAGCATTTTGTGGAGAGATGCATTGTCAAAAGTCATGGTAGGTATGAACATGAAAGCTTCCCCAGTTTCTAAATTTCCTAATTTTTAAACTTTAATATTGTAGAACCCTGGCCTTGAAAAAACCAGAAATTAACTATAAGTGATTTGTAAATCACAGCATACAAATTGCTCTACATGAAGAACTGAGTTTTGCATTCTATAAACACCAGTGTCAATAAATAACTAAGCAGAGTTTTCATCTATGTTCTTAGCAGTATGATTACATCATATCAGATTAATTTTCAGGGATATAACTAGAACAAAACAAGTATATGGCATCTCTAATTTAGTAGTTTTTCCTGGTATTAGATCTGTTCCCTCTCTGGTGCCTGATTCCAGTTAGAATAAGAAGGCATGGAGGTGCTGGAAAGAGGTATTGGAAAATATCGCCTCTGAGCTTTGCTAAAGATACTAATATTTATTGAAATATGCTTTATGTTTTCTAAGTCATGTAAAAGTATCTTAGAAAGTACCTAGCCTCTGTACCACCGCATACTGAATAAGTTTTACCTTGCAGAAGAACCCATGGAGTCTGATGATGATGAATGCATTATTGCTCTAAGCACAATTTAAAAGGAAGATCCAAAAATAGCCTCCATCTGCACCTGGAGTGACTGCTTTAATATTCAACCCCTTTTTCTTCAAACTCACACTATTCTGTTCATGCCACTGTTAATGTACGGGCTTTACGTCCTCTGAAAAACTAACAGCAATGCTTTAAACTGTTTAAGTTTAGGGACACTTGCCATATACCATTAAAGAAATCATTTGCCTTCTTAATTGAAATGAGATATTGTACATTAGTTGAACAGTATTGTTGCTGGAGCCCTGAAAAACCTTTAAATATATCTTTCCTTAATTTTATGCCTAGCACTTCAAATATAAAGTAGCACTGAAAATATACTTTTCAATAAATCAACAGAAATAGGAGTGATTTGAGGAAGGTTTATATTCTCAGGGATCCACATCCTGCCATTTCAATTGCTTCTCTGGGAAATGTGTTTCCAGAAGGATGGTTTAAATGGTTGACAGGCAAATATTTTTTAAAAAATGTAGACTAATTAGACAGTTCTTCTTTATCATAGATATGCAGATACTGTTCTCTACAGAGTGACATGCTTACAGGCATATTGTCCTATTTATAGTCTGGTGATAAAAAAAAGCTTTTAAAAGAAATTACAAGGGTTGGTATTATTTAGAAGACACTTTAATTTATCAAGAGTTAATGTTACTTTAATTTCTTAGGGAAAACATAAACTGTGTTCCCAGGCTGGGCACTGATGGTTCTATTCACATGTATCAAATGACTGTATGCTACAGTGATCTGTGGGTGGTTCTCAGTTGTTCTGAAATAGAAACTACATTGCTGTATCTTTCTTCTGTGAGAAGTACAACAGGAAGTCAACAGCTGAACTGAATTTTTCTTATTTTACTTTTGTTTTGCTTTATTTCAGGCCCATGAGGCCTCTCCAAACATGTGGTACATGTCCCTTGAGAGGACGTTAGGCAGTTCCCAGGAACTGTGGTTTACTGACTAACAGAGTAGGCTCCTAGGCTAAATTAGGATCATACAGTTGGATGCTATGGATACCCTTTCTTAGTATTTTTATTCCTACATTCACACATCTCATAGAAACTGGGACTCACCTTTTGTCAGGGTACTACATAACACTTCGTAGGTGCTGCAGGTCATTAGCAGTGAAAGAAAAATGGACAAAGGTACACAAGAGCACATGAAGTCAAGTTTGCACGTCAAGCCACCACCAGAGCTAGTTTGATGCTTAATGAAGTATCTTGCCTGCTAAAGTGCCTTATACAGAACAATTTATGTTTACAGAATTTTGGTTACATGGTGAGACATTAGGGGTTACAATAAATATATATTTTTTCCTTCTAGTACATCAGCATTTTGTACAGACTTAAACCCTAAGATGGGCAATTTGGGGCCACTGAATGTAAGCCCTTAGAATCTCCCATCTTAATACATTCCTTGTTTCCGTGGAAGAATCAGTGAAATCTGTAAATATGCTTGGCAATAAAAAATCCCATTAGGCTGAATTATTTGCCATATTTCTTTATTTTCCAGTCTATCCAGGCAGAGCTGTTATTAAATAGCATGTTTTTCAAGTTCTTTATCAATTGAACTAAATCGGGATCTGAATTGAACATGCAAATGCAAGCCATGGGGAAAAATGTTCGGTTTGAGCCTGGATCTGAACATATCACTTCATTTCTTGCTTCCAGCTTGAAAAACAGCCCACTCTCTGAAATCATGCGCCGTTGATCTAAGGCAAGAGGATGAAGCTGCTTCCTTTCCACTCTCTTCCTTCCCCTCTTCTTCTACTAGGTAAAGGACTTTATGATCCTTCATTTGCTTGCTCTTACCAACTGGCAAGAAAGGTGGATTCAGATATAAGCAAAGTATGTGCTTCAATGGCTGACCTACTGTCTTCCAGCTCTCGATCTCTACTTACGCTCTTTCTGAAGTTCAGTTGCAGGAGGAAGATGCCACAACAATTTTCTGTAGTGTCCATGATCAGAATGGGTGAAATCAGGATGAGATTTTGCAATGAGGTGCACATAAAAAGAATCACATCATCTTCTGTGAGGTGGCTCAGAAGAGGAAAGTGAAAGATACGCAAAACCGTTTCAGGAGTGAGAGTGGAGGAGTAATGCTATAGAAGGAAAGGATGATTTTGGAAATATAGTGTTTTATACTTTCAGGATATTTGAATTATTTTAGGCCTTACAAAGCAGTCTTCAAAATAGGTAACACTGTATGTGAACAATATTCCAGAAGAAAAACTGTATGATATTAATTCCAAATCTATCACCTATACCCCTGTAAAACTCTTGTCAGACAAACAAGGAAATGGGTATTATAACAGAAAAACACATTCTTGAATATCCAGTACTGTCTCTATAAGAGCAGATGAAAATCCATTTTATTCTATTAGGAATTCTGCCATTCCTAAGAAAAGCCTACTATCCCATCATTCATGAATAGCGGAACGGTGGCCCAACACATTTATATCTCATGTCTTCAGTCCTTTGGACTCCATTGACAAGGTAAATGGTTGTGTTCAACCACATAGCAAGCTTTCTCCAAAACAAGAAAAATGCCCATTGCAATGGCCTGCCTTCCTTTCTTCCTTCCTTCTTTCCTTCCTTCCTTCCTTCCTCCCTCCCTCCTTCCTTCCTTCCTCCCTCCTTTCCCTTCCTTTCTCCTTTCCCTCCCTCCCTTCCTCTTTTTTTTCTTTCATTTTGTAATTTTCCTTTTTTTAAAAAAATTAATTTTATCATCTTTTTTTTCCAAGTGTGAAAGGTGAATAAAAAAAGAACTATGAACTAAACAGACTGTGGGCCTATAACATTATTAATTTAGATCAATCTTTTTAAAGTATTCGATACTCAACACTATCTTACTTTTTTGACAGTGTACCTACATTCTTGAGTATATAGGATAGGAGGCCAGCTATTTGGGTGTTTGTAATATGCAGTCATACTACAGGAACTCAGAAAGGTTCATAGTTTTTCATTCATGGAATGTCCTTAGTTTTAGCTTTTAATTTAGAAAATAATAAATGTATTGCCTTTAAGTAAAATGTATCATTTAAACCTCCACATGTTAATTCAATATACCCATGGATGAGGTTCTGACGTTGTAGAATAAGAGCTGTGTTGAACTTGAGGGCTTGTAGTACATGGACATTTTTGAAGTTTAACCTGACTTGTGTAGTGAATGTCTGCCAGTACCTCACTAGCACTGCAGTTTTCTGCTTGTTACTATTACCCCAGAGATCCCTTGCTTCAGTGCTTTCTACTCTTCAGCGTGTTTTCTATCTTTTATATGACCTGTCAAGTTTTCCTTTTTCTACTTTGCTTTTACCATTTTCTGTGATTACTTTTTCGTGCTCTCCTTATAGAGTGGTCCTTGTTTCTCCCTAATTTCTATGTCTTGCCACATATGCCAGGAGTAGTTCAATCAAATACACATAGGGATCTCTTTTCCTTTGAAATGTCCTTGGAAATATTCCCCTGCAAGTCCAGGAAAGCTCACTTGTATTCTGTATTTTAGCTGCCAGTTCCATGGAGATGTCTAAAGTACTATAGAGTTTCTCAAATAGCACTAAATGCCTCTGTTTCAGGAACTGAATTGTACTTACCATTTCTTTCTCATCCTGCTCTGTATTCTCCTCCTCTCCTAATCTTTCCCAATCTTTCAATTTCCTATAGTCTCACCTTAAATTGTCTCATCCTCTTCCTCAAAGATCTCCTCCTAGAAGTGTGTCCCTCAGGACCTCATCTCAGACTTCTGCCAGCAACAGTCTTTGTGCTAAGAACCATCATCTCCAACTTCTTCCTTTCTCAGACAGTCCCTCAGTAATCATCATAGCTGTGTGCTCCCATCAAACTTCTGTCTCCATGCAACTGGAAACAAATATAGGACAGAGAGGAAGATTAAGATTTTGTTCAAAGTACAGAGGAACCTGAGATTTTGAAAAAAAAATTAGTGTATGGAAAAACATGAGGAGGATGCTAAGTGAAAAACTAATCTTTAGTTATACAGCCATGACCACTTGATAATTCTCTTTTGAAGCCTGACTGGAAGAAAGAGGATTCTTCAAGGAAATTCAGACAAGCAGCCTGAAATAGCAGAGTCACTGGGGAATAGGAAGCAGACAACCAGTTGTTTGCTTTAGGAAG
The DNA here is from genome assembly GCA_013390045.1 of Picathartes gymnocephalus. Taxonomy (NCBI): domain Eukaryota; kingdom Metazoa; phylum Chordata; class Aves; order Passeriformes; family Picathartidae; genus Picathartes; species Picathartes gymnocephalus. The sequence continues at coordinate 10,675 of WEKY01046732.1, forward strand.
GAATGGAGGAGAATTAAAGACAATCAAGTTTGATACTAAGAACAGCAAACTAAAATCACATTGCACCTCCTCTCCTCCAGGGATTAACTGCCCTTGTCTGGTAACAAAAATAAAGCCTGTAAATGTTTGTAGGTCTAAAAGTACACCACACTTCTCTACGCTTCAGGAGCACTGAGCAATCAATGAAAACTGCTAAATGCAGCTGTTGTCCATATTTAGCATACATAAGGGTGTAATTCATACAAGTAGAGTTATGGTTTTCACAGTGCTTAATGAATGAATGAACTGCTAGTAATGGACTGTTTCAGTCTAAAAAAACCCAAAATATATTTGGCAGTATTCAGCTCTGCTGTTAACAGTAACCAGATCATGTTCATGAGGAAAAGGTTATGCATTTACTACCTTTTCCAACATTTCTTTCGTACAATGATGCTTTTGTGATTCAGGTCAATGCAACACTTCTGCATAATCAAGGGAGATGTTGAGGGGGAAATTTTAGCACAGACATTTGGGGGAAATAAATTTTAATCTCACACAATTTTAACTGCAAGACTGGGCACACCCAGTCTTGCAATTAAGAAAGTGTAAACCAGAAAGAAATACCTTGGCTGTCTTAGCGTGTCCATGAGAAGTATGCAAAAGGAACATTGATGTGCCTTCATGTTACACCTGGTCTTATGCAGTTTTCCAACAACTTTTGCTAGCAATTTTTAATAAGCTTTGCCTACGACATGAAGACAGAGAGTTGTTAGGTCACGACTGGGCCTTGTAATGAGACTCATTTGTACTGTGTCATAGCTTAGAGCAGATATTCCAATGCATTATTGCAACCAAAGATAATGATAATGCTGTGAATAGCTGTACTGAGTATGGTCCAAAAAATTACTCATTTTTGCAAGCAAAAGGCACCTTGATTGCTTGGTCACAGTTCTCAACCTCATCTGAGTTCAACTTGCCTGCATAACTGAATGTTTTGTTATTTGCAGTGATCAATGTTGTGGCGTGGGCGCAGGCTGCTCGACACCTCAACCTTCCTGCAAGCGTCTCCACTGGGGAGGCACTCCAGTCGGGGCGGAGAAGGCACAGCGCTCTCACACACACAGCCCGTGGAAATAAGGCTACGGAGCCAGGAGGGGTCTTCGTATGGGTTCCCAGTGGCGATTTTTAGTGGCGGAGGTCAACGCCTACACAGCGGCGAACCTCAATGCCCAGGCACATGCTGGAAGGGTGCAGGGATGAAGACAAGGAACGGTGGAGGGTCCAGGTTTAAGTATGGGTGCAAATGGGGGAGGAGTCAAGCAGCAGGGACAGGAAGGGCAGGCGGGAGAACAGGTACATTCACCAATGGGGAAGCAGGCTGGGGAGAACAGACAGAGGGGCGAACCCATGGGGAAACACAGAACTGAGAACTCACTAGAAACTCACCTTGTATGGTAAACTGGGGGGTGAGCCGGCCAAGGGGCTGACTGCCAGTGGGGTTACGGGGTACAGAACATGGCCATACCAGGCCATACCAGGCAAACGGGGGGAGTGTAACTGGGGTAACTGACATCTGGTCCTTGGGCTTCCATGGGAGAAGCCAAAGCCTAGGGGGCGCCCTCCCAGGGTATCCACAGACCAAGTTAGCAGCTTGTGTATTAATTTTTTAAATTTTATTCCCAGGGTAGGTTTTATAACCTCTATGTTCATGATATGTTTTTATAGTATGAAATACGTGAGTCAACTAATAGCATAGTTCTTCATCTCTCCCAGCCTGTTCTGAATCCTGCAATGTATAACTTTGCCATCATTAATTAAAAATGTAATAATTTCTTGGAATATATCATCATTATATAATAAAGAGAAATTTTTACTTGACTGTAAAAGAGAAATGAAGATACTAGGTATAGTCCTGCAAATTTTAATACAACACTTATTATTCTGCTTGGCAACATATTGCAGCAGATAATTTTACATTGCATATACATAAATAATGCTCTTCTAACTCATTCTCATGACCTTTTATCCCCTGCTCATATCCATAATAAAAGGAACAAGAAGTTGGGCTTTAAAAACTGTTTCAGTAACTTAACATCCTAATGCACATCAAAACTCACAAAAAGTTCCCACTAACTTCAATAGCGTGTGCCTTCATTCAGGTGGCCTTATACTTCAGGTAATTACTTTTCTCAGCAGAACTTACTAGGGAGAATAAGGGTGTATATGTTCTGAAGTGATCTGGTTTCTGTGGAAATGGCTGTGGTGTTGATGCTCTGTATTAGGACAGAGGTTTGCAGTGGTGCATGGATGCCCAAACAAAGAGCTGCCATTGGCTTTGCACCAGTCATGGACTAATTCTATGCAGAAATTCTTAAAGAGAAACTTACAATAAGAAATTGTCTAATAATAGTGGAAAGTTTTCATTTGGAATTCGATAGGAAGAAAATACGAAAAACTGACTGAAACATTTTGCTGTCTAAATTATGTCTCTAAAGATTTTGTATGCTGATGTCCCTCCTGATTCTTCTAGCAGGCACGTTATTTAAAAGCATTTGAGACTTTTAAATTCTTAATTTATGGCAGCATTTCAGACAACAACCATAAGTAATTATGCTCACATACATGGATAAAGGCAATTGCCAGTCCTATTAGTGTCAGACAGTGATGCATATTTGACAGTAAATGGCGCTTTTGTTGGTCTCATTTATGCCGCTGACAAACTGAGAAGTTAATGGTTCCTGGGAAGTATTATGAGATCTACTAATTGAGAGCTCTACCAAGCTTTAGATAATATTATTATTACCATTGTTAGCATTAATTATAGTAGCAAAAATCATAACAGCAGCCAGTCAGGAGGAATGGCAGTATGTGACTAAGCAGAGAGTCATTGTTGGATCCCTCTCCAGAACACCTGTGCTCATGCCTAATAAGAAACAACATAATTTATTGCAAATGTCTTGTGGTTTGAAGATCTTCTAACTCTGAAAGCATCAGATTTAAATTATACAGATGACCCTCAAACCTCTATTTTATACCCCTCCCCCCCAAATTCTCCTATGCATCTGAGATATTTCAAAGAATAATCAGAAAAAAGCAGTTGACATGAGATATCTACTACTACTACTACTACTACTACTATTAGCTAATTGAGGTACTCACAAAATAAGACTGAGCCTGCTAACCTAAAGGAGGCAGAACTGATGCTCAGGTTCTTAACAACACATTGAAAAGAAAGAAAATGAAGTTGCCAGAAAACATTTTGTGATTTGGGGAGTGATAAGTTTTCTCTCCATCATGGCAGGGAAAGTATATTCAAAAGGAAGAGGGAGATCTTGATTTTGGATTGCGGTAGGAACTCTAGGTGAAACCTTTAATCAACCAGACCTGGATCTCTTATGTTCTTACTAGCTCTGTGCCCCCAGACTTTTATCTATACCTTCACTTCCTGGCTGAGGGAAGGCAGGAGGCAGTGTGGGTCTCATAATTTTTCAGGGAATTAGAAGAAATCTTTGCTGGGGATTTATTACAGGTGTGGATATGTGTTTGCCAGTTTATTGGTCTGCATATAGAACTCAGAGACATGGTTTCATGGTGGACTTGGCAGTGTTAAGGTAACAGATTCAATGATCTTAGATGTCTTTTCCTACCTAAAAGATTTTATGATTCTATGATCTATTTATCTTTGCTGTATTCCTGATTTTTTGTTGTGTAGCATGAGCACATCCATGGCAGTGATGAGGAAGATAGCTCTTCTGGTCTGGGAGCCAGAGATCTTTTGGTACACGGTGTACTCACTTTCCAGGTGGGTTTCCATTAGGCAAAAGTAACAGCAGGAGGGGTCTTGCATCAATACCAGTGCGCTGAGATGGAGACCTGCTGAGTGTGACTGGCATTTTTCTGCCATGCAGCATGGAAAGGAGTGGAACAGCTGACACCAGGGATGGTGCACTAGGATTGACTTGAAAACTTTGGATCTTTCTCACCGACTCATGTTAGTGATTTTGGCCCAACAGCTATTTGTATTAAATATCAGTGAGTTGCAAGTTCCTAGCTTCTGTTGGCTGAGCTCACTAAGGTTACTGAAGGCAACTTCAATATGTGTTTCTTGCATGCCTTTCCAACTGTGGCCTCCTCTTACCTTTCTCCTTTAGAGATACCCTGTCTTCATACCATCCTCTTCCTCAGTTCTGGGGAATCTGTGTGGCCCCTCACCCCCAGCTGCAAACCCCAGGGAAATGATGTTTGACTCTCTGTGGCCCCATTTCTGTTTTGACTGTTTTATTCCCCATCTTCATTCCTTCTTGTCCTCCCCTTATATCCCTCTCTGCCCACTCCCTCATCTTTCCACTGTGGATCCCCTGTCAGTCCTGCACATGCCACTGTGCAAGTACACTATTTCTCCTGTCAGAAGGAGAGGATGTTCCTGAGATGCTGGCCCTAGTGTTGGTCTTCATTTTACTGTCTGCCATGAATGCAGAAGGCTGTACCATGATTTGGAAAGACATTCAGAGAAATGGCTGGAGGCTGTGACAGTTGCAGTCCTTTCTATGGAGCATGCTGTGGTGGTCATGGAACACGCTGTGGTGGTCATGGAACACGCAGCTGGCAGAGGGTTGTGGGGTGAGTTGCACAATATGAGTAACCTATTTACTGTGTGGTCCATGTGATGGAAGGCTGAGTGGACACAACTCCTGCACTGCAAAGGCTCAAGCCCTTTTCTATGTGCATGTCAGTAGAGCACGCCAGTGTTTCCAAGGACAGATATACTTGTGCAGTTTTTTCTGGCACAGAGAGACAAATAGCTTTTGTGAGTACCCAGTTTCTCCTCTCATGTTTTTTTGACTGTCACCACAATGAATGAGATTTAGCTGGTCATTCTCTGCATTTTTGACACTGATCAGATATAACTTTCAAAAGTTATTGTTTAATGAATAAACAAGAATACACGTTAGACAGAATGGAACATCTTGCCTCACCCAGTTGGTGATAAATTAGTGTACACTCCAGATAACATTGCTGACTGACACAGTGTTTGACATCTCAGAACACTGTTTTTTGCCAGAATAATCACGATTTTTTTATTCTTGTCATGTGTAGTACAATGCCAGTATGACTTATTGCACAGTTTTTCTTTGAACATTTTTGAACAGAGTGTTTAGAAAGTGTCAAATGGCCATATTTTCCCCAGAAGTGATAGTGCATATAAATTGTAAAATGGTTTTATCATTTCTCCTAGAGGTGAGCAATATGATCTTCTTTGATGCTTTAGCAATTTTGCCAGCATTAATTAAGGAGACTTTAATTAGATTTTAAAGAATTACTTAAAGCTATAAGAAAAACGTAATTTCTTTATTAAATTTTGCATAATTAAGTTATATTTTGCAAATCTTTGTAACCAACACCTCTTCACTTGTAAGCTAAAAGCATGGAGGAATTTTACAAATAAGAAGCTGAATTGACTGTAGAAATGCTCTTACTAGTTTGAATGTCCAGGAGCCTGAAAGTACTACACCAAATGTAGAGTCTAATCCTAAATGTATTCTGTTGTATGCTCAAAGTCATTATGATGCTTTGGGGTCAGTTCTGGAGGTCTAGTGGAGAGAAATTAAATGGCAGAAGAATTATTAATGTAACATGTCGGTGATGTAATTCAGGACACAGATTGTTAACAGCACAAAGCAGAATTGACTTTATTATCCTTGCATATAATAATTCAATCAAAAATAATCTTGAGAGGTACAAAAAACTGTAAGACCTCAAATTTTTGTAGGCATCAAATGGAAGTTAACCACATCAAGACCTCTTTGTTTTTGAAAGATTACCGCAATCTTATGGACAAATCTGGTACCAGGAAGCAATATAAGATGGGAGAAGCTGAATGGGTGTAGCATTAGGTAGCATAACCCTTTCTCCTGCATCACTCCATGTGGCCCTGGTTTTGTGGATGTACAGCCTATATACCCATCTGGCCCCCCAAGTAAGACTGAACTTGTATCATTCTTTGGGACATTGTACTGTATCTATCATTGCAGTAATTTGAAGCTGCATGTCTGGAAACCCTGAGTATTTAATTTTCATGTTGTATCTGGCAGATCCTTGTAGTGCAAAGTTCACTTTGCACTGTTTTTGGAAGAGCTCAGCAGAGGTTGTTCTCTGAAGCTGGTCGTCCTGAGTGCTGCCTTTGAAGTGGGATGGGGTGCTTGGCTGCTAGCAGGCAGGAAAGCCTTCCCTCTCACTAGTACAAGAACCAGAACTGTATTTGTACTTGAAAGAATAACTTAGTATTTAAATTAAGTAGTCACTTATATAACCTGTTTGCACTGTAACCCCCTCTGTATCCTTCCCCCTCGCCCAGGCTGGCACTGGTGATGTCCAAGGATCCTTGGCTCTACCTTGCATGGGCCAGATGCATAGCCCTGGCTCACATTGCTGAAGATACTGCCTTATGGGGACAACCAGCTATGAGAGGTCTATAGAAAAGAAATGTGAAATTGCAATCAGATGTAGCTTTGTTGAGGCAGAGATTGAGAAGAAAATAAAAGCCATTTTGAAAATATATGAAATCTAAGAGGAGAAAAATACAGGGGAGTTTTATGCTTTTTTTGGTCAATAAACAATTCTTTCTAGTTTAAACAAGGTATATGCATGCAGGGTCTCTCTGCATGTGGCTAAAGGTGTTGGTTGGCCTGACTGGGAGTGCTAACACCTAGGAGCCGTCCTTAGGAGCCATGACTTTTACTGATAGTCTGGGTACCTCAAGCCATTCCTCCCATGGATCACTTCCAAAGTGTTCCCCTTTAGCAGGCACTCTGTTGCTATTTATCTTGGGACTTGGCACTGAAGTCAAGCAGTATTGTTACTGCTTCTCATTTGAACACCTGAAATTTTTAGGGAGCAAATAGATGATGAGTAGCCAGATTACTAAGAGCAAGTACTGTATAAAGAAGAGTGAGTATACTTTGTTGTGTGCAAAGCCTTTGTGAGCATTTGCTAGGGAAAGATCCATCACGTTATTTCTGAAAACACTTGCCCAGTCTGAGTTCACGTGGGCTAGTGCTTGCTTGAGACTAAGGATGCAGCCTCTGGAGTTTACATAGAATTTTGCAAATAAATTTCTGATTGTATCATTCTCAGTCTTTTCTATTCCTCGCAGAAGGGATAATAGTGGTTCTTATGAATGCTATTAGGGCATCTGTACAGCAACTGATATGATCGCTGTCAGTGGTTCCAGAAGTTTGGAGTCATATCTATCTGATTTTTTCTAAGCATGAAAATTCCCATGAGTGGAATCCATAAACATGACATGAAAAAATTATGTTATATTTATTTCTGATCTTTACTACTTTAGAATTGTGTTTTATGTGGAAATGTTTAGATTTCTTTGCTGAATTCTGAGCTTGTGACTGATATGGTGATAAAGAAGGGATTTAACTTCTAGAGGAATATCATATGTAACTTAAAATTAATTAGCCCAGACATTTATCAATCAAAGGAAAGCTTTAAAATTAAAGATTTTCACATAGCAACCTTACAGTCAGCTAGGTCATAATTTCTGCAGTGAAATGCCACCTTTGTGAAGAAATATATGCATGTAAAGTTATGAAATAGTTATAATGATTTCTTTACTTGGAGGGTGTCCATAAAGCAAAGAGAGTTTTTATGTTTTTTTGTTTGAGAGGATTGGGTACACCTATCACTTTCACTGACAGATTTATTTCTGTATGCATCCATTCTACTAAACTGTGTGTATTGAAGTATGATATTTTCCCAGATGTGCAACAGATGTTTTAAAACATCACCTAGAGTTTTATAAATTATACAGCTCTATTTCTAATCATGTTAGAAGTACGATTACTGCAGTGCTAAAAAGGATTTATACGTCCTTAAGTAAATAATTAATGGAACAGTTGGTACTTAGGGAAGATTACACTGGTTAAAGGTACCCAAGAGTAGATACCAAACTAAACTTTGCCTATAGACTTTGTGTTAAGAGCCTTTGACATTGTGTTGAGAGCCTTCAAAGGCTGTCAGGAGTGAATCAGTTCTGGGTTTAGCTCTTAATTTTTGGTTATATCTACTTGTCTTCTTACAATTCACCTCTGTCAAATAGACTTGAAAGGTACATGAAAGGTACATCATTAAATTGCAAATATTGGGAACCAGCTGAGTCAGTGTCTGGCACAGGACTTATTCCCCTTTCAGAAATATGACTTTATTTTGCTGTGACTCCACCTACAAGGCAGGGTTTATATAGGCTTTCTAAATTGAGTATGTACACAAAAATGCCTCAGCCAAAAGGAATATTAAAGCCTAACTAGTGTAAAGCACTGATGCAAATCTGTTTCTAGCCTGTTTCCTCCACTCTTATCTCAAACAGATTCATGTTACTGGAAATCAGTACAGGAAGAGACTATTCAAGAGACGAAAAGAACTAATTACCATAGTTTTTCTTCTTCTATATTTCTGTCACATCAACATATATAAGAGTCTCACTGAAAAGCTTTCTGTTTTGTGGAATGTTAGATAGAGGGCAGACACAGTGCTGTCTTTGCTACTGAGGCTGCCTTTTATTGATTGGTTTTGGAGCAATGTGTTCCATCATGGTTAAAAAGAAGACAGGACAGCTCATTGAAAACATAAGCTGTTTGGCTGTTCTCCTCAGGAGGCAGCTGTAATAGGTCTTGTTTGCTCAACCAAGTGTTTAACTGCTGCAGAAGTTATTCTTCAGCCAGTGCATTTGTCATGTAATACTTCTTGTTAGAACCTCTGCTCATTTAAAAGTTGTGAATAATTAAAATAAGTTTAGATATTGAACAAAGCTGCCTGCTTGGCAGGTATATGGTGTTCAATACAAATTCAAGTCTATATCCTAGCTGTAAAAAGGAAATAATTTTTGGGATACATCCAAGCATATTCTAAACCTTGTGATGAGTTTTAGCTATAACACTTTCACTTGAGATAGTTCTAACACAGCAATTAAGAATTGCTTTTTGAGAAATAGGGTTTGGACATATTTTGGCCAGTGAAAGTGACTGATGATTTAACGAGTGATTTAATGAGCAATTTCCAGCAAAATACCTGTTCTATGAAATAAATGGCAAAGTTAATCTGGCCTGCTGTTTTTTCTGCCTTCATTCTCCATAATTTTAAAGAGAGTTATTAAAACCAGCATAAGTAACAAAGATGTGGACTGGACAGTCCCTTTTTTTTTTTCCCTGTTTCTGTCATTCAAATATTATTGAAAATTATTTTCTCTCAGGAGAAAAGTTTTCCCTTGAAATATTTGGTGATACTATATGCCAAGAAGGCCACCATATAAAAACATAACATCATTACGTAAAAATGTGGGTATAAAATACAGCAAGTCAGGAATTAAGTAAAAATAAGCTTGATTTTTGAATACAGAGGCAGTTATGAAACATCAAAGTATTTTATTTAGGATAGAGCTTAAGTGATGTGGTATATCTCTGTGGGTATCATCATGGCAAAAATGCTGATATATGCTTTTTTAATAACATTTCTTTCAATTTCAGAATAATCATTAAGAATATTTGGTGAAATCATGTCATCATGTTTGTAACTCTGGGCATAATTTTTCCTTCTGCTCTAAGTGCGGTACCACTATGTTCCTTTGAGTTTAAGAAAATTGTCGTTGCAGACAACACAGACAGATGACTTTCCATTGTGTACTATTTTCACTGTGCTACTTAAGTCTCATCATAATTTGATATCATAGTTCAACCATTTCACTTTTTGTTAAAAAAACAGGAACAACTATTCATCTTCAGCCCTCACCATATGGTGGAGATACCGATGTGCAAGAAGGCATTAGTCAAATTAGCATTTTCTGCAAACCATGCTTATCTGTGTAACTGATTCAATAACTGCATGTGTTCTTTTTTCTCTGCAATGAAACTTATCATCCTTGCTAACTGAAAAAGGCGAGGCTCCTTTTGGCAAATCCATGAACTATGAGCAATCTAGTTTTGGGAAGATGTTTTTAGGTTTTTCTTTGTGTTTTTTACTAACAGTTGATTTTTGGAGCGAGAAGGGAATCCAATAGTATAATACTAATATTGTATGTTAATATACAATGATCAAGAACTTTTTGTTAGTCTTCGTACAGTGAAGGCCTTTTACTATTTTAATGCATTTGTTCAAGGACTGGGCTATTGTTAAACCCCAGGAGTTTCTTCTTCTTTCAGGCTTACCCTTGAAACACTTTTACATTTTTATGTTTAAAATGGAAAAAAACCACTTTACTTACATATTTCTCCATCCTGCTTTTTTAAAATTTTTTTTTGTTTGTTTGATTTGTTTGTTGGTTTTGTCTTGTTTTTTAAAACTAGCATCTTTTGAGCAGTCTATCTTATGATGTGTGTGGTAACATGATGGTTGCATGACTTCTACGCAGTTAACTTGCTACTCCACTCATCAAAATGCTTTTGTTACAATTTCTGCTTTTGCTCCTACAATCCCAAAATCATCATCATAAACGTGGTCTGAAGCACACAGCTAGCAACTGAAACCTCACTAAGATAGTTCTGCTATTGTATGGTAAGAAGTCCTCAGCTCTTTGTTGTTACTAAACAATGTTTTGGATTTCTGCTTTTAAACTTTTTTTCTTTCAGTGAAGAAAGAAGATACAAAAATGTCTGTCATCTTGGGGCCAAGCCTTCACATTTAGCAGTGCTCAGCATTTATTGAATATAAGTGTCTTCAGAAACTAGATCTGACCTGAGAAGACCCAGGTCCTACAGGGTTCCAGGGAGACCCCAGAGTGTCAGCACTCAGGTGTCTGATGGCTCTTGGGGATTCCTCTTACTCCCCGGCCTATGGATTGTGGAGGATCCTCAGCTGATTCTGATATTTAGCTAGGATGAATCTAGGTCTGAGTTTATGTGGTTTTCAATGCCTTAGATACATTATCTTTGCTAGTTTTCGTTCTTTTTATTTAAGATTCTAATTCTAACTCACAGTACTTAAGAAAACCTGGATTTTTTAGCATATATCTTGTGCTTACCTACAAGGCAAGACTGATGTCCACCACCTGCAGAGAATCTATGGGTGGTACTGTAAGTTAAGAGACACATGAAGACACCATTCCCTCTGCTTTTGGAGTTGGTGATTTTAGGCTCACGTAGGAACAAGTTCACGGAATAATGCTGGCCCCTCCATGAGCGGTCCCAAGGAAGATGGACACATTTTCTTTTGCTCTGGTCTCTTGTTCCTAAGATGTAGTGGGTTAAAACTGCTCTGTGTACAGGTAGTCAGTGTATTTTGTTTTTTCTCCTGAGCTGTCCATAAGTTAGGAAATACAGGCAAACCAGAATGTGAGTAGAAGAGGATTCACAAACCTATAGGAGCATACAGTATAACTTTAAAAGATACCTCTTTAGAAAGAAAATCTGCAGTCCAAAGTGTGAAGAGTTTTTCAGTCTGGTTTTGTCACTTGAGGAATTTTAACTGTCCTTGCCTCTAAATGCCAGTATTTTGCATTGCCCTTTAGTCTCCTGCCCAATAGTCCCAGAAACTTACAGATTCCTTAAATGTAAGTTTGATGCTGAAGTCTATTTCACAAATATAGTTCTCCTCTGGGATTGTGGTGAGTTTTAAAGTTTTGTAAATGCTTGTTGTTCTGCAACCTTGCTGTGGTTATCTGGAGTCTGTAGCTGGCTGAATGTGCATAAGTAAAGGCCACTTGGATATACCTTGTTCCTCTTAGTAACAAATTCCTCGGTTTGCCTCTCATATTTAGTCCTAATATCTTGTAGTCCTTCCTTAAATGAATGGTTCCATTTAAAGGCAGAACACAACATAAAATATAGCAGTCCATTACAGCCTTACCACTTTGGTACAGATTTATCTAAGCAGTTTGGTTTCTATTATAACTCCACTCAGGATCTTCACACGCTCGCTTTCTCCTCCCTTATCTCACTTATCTTTCTGAGAACATAAGGTACAAAATGATAATTCAGTTGCCTGCTCTCTACCTCCTTCCAGGCTGTACCATTAGCTGTATCCTTAATGTCTCAAAGAAATTCAGTGGTCAATTGCATTTATTAATTTATACATACCAATCACATTTGTTTCCTGCAAAACACTGGTTATTGAATTCATTGCAGCACTTACACAAATGTATGCATGCACAAGGCAGGTTATGGATCAGGCTGCGCCTCAGTGCTTGCCTGCCCAGGGCAGAGCAGTGCTGGGAGCAGTTTTGCTGAGTTGGATTTTGGAAAAACCTCTGAAGAAGGTCCATTATCAGATGATGATGCTACCTTGGGGTGACAGGTTGCCCGGCCCCTCCCTACCTCTGCTTCTCCTGACTGCAGGGCACTGTGCTGCTCTCTGCCTGCGGTTTTGAGAGGGAATGCAGGATAGAGCCCTCTCTTCCTGCCCTGAGCTCTGTTCTCCTTCTGTCTCCTGTCCCCAGGAGAAAGGACTACTGATGTTTGGCAGCCCAGTGCTGCCCCATATATACAGCATCCTTTAACACCAGTCTCTCCCTTGTTGTGAAGACCCTTCTCCATGTGAACCTGACTTTGTTTGCTTCCCAGCCCCTCCTAGGAAACTCCATTGTAGACCACAGGAGAGCAGCAGTGCACAGCCACCTGATTCCCTAACTGGCATTCACTTAAATTGTATGTAACTGAGGGATCTCATTTTCAGGCAGTGCTGAACAGTCAGAGCTCCTGGGACAGTCAACATGAATGCTGGCCTTAAACCTCAGGAATAGTCAGATGCGTAATGATGTAGGGCATTCTTTAATTCTCAGGCTGGAGGTAGTTTTTATTATCTGTAGTAAACTGTTGCATACAATCAGAGCTGAAGGCATATTCATCTTAATGGAAAGTGAAAAATATACTTCTCCCTCTGTTGATTAAATCTCTTCTTGTGTGCTACAAACCTTTCCATGCCAGCTACCCACTATTATTGTCATGACAGTTCAGGTGCTCTAGGACAATTAAAGTAAAATCAGGAGGTGTCTGCAAATCAAGCAGTTCTATAAACAACTCCTTCTATATCAACTCAGCTGCTTCTGACATTCAGTGAAACAACTGACAGCTGCAATGTGTAGCAAGGCTTAGTCCCCATTTCACATTAAAAAAAACCCCAAACTTCTAGCATGAATAGTTATAGCCCAGGGTTTTGAAATTGAGAAGACAGTACTTTTAGGTCCAGTTGCAGATGACAGGAAGGTTAACTGATACAGCCATAAACTGACAAAAAAAAAAAAAAAAAAAAAAAAA
>WEKY01046733.1:279-12454 GCA_013390045.1 Picathartes gymnocephalus
CATTTTGTACATGGTAATTTCCATATTTTATTTAAAATACTGCTGAACCTGATGCATATTTTAATCACAATAAAATAGCAACTTTTTTTCTACTATAGTTCTACTCCTTACAAACTTTTAGCTTATATGAGCAAGTGAAAATACTAGCACTAACAGAAGCACAGGACATAGGTGGAATTGGATCCATATGAAGCTGAAAAATTTCAGGCAGGGTCTTCTCTGTATGTAAGGATCAAGATAAATCAGCATGTTCAAGTCGATCCTCAGAGACCTCCAAGAGAAGATGAATTCAGAGATATCAGAACCTGGTTCTTGCTTTCTGTATAAGAGTCTCCATCACCACTTCAAATGTCTTGTTCTTGCAACAAGTCCCCAGTCTGCATTCTCAGAAGCTGACCAAAGAACATAAATCTATAAAATCTGTTCTAGAAAATAGAGTCTATAGGAAGTCGAAGAGGGGCTTCAAATGAAGCATGTACTGTCCATACCACTGAAATATATCTTTTAACTTTTTGATGTAGGTGTTCATGGTTGGAATACTTTGGCAGGATGACATATTCTAATCATTAGAATTCATTATTATTATTGAGATTATTATTAATATTAATCTGTATTTCATCAGCATTTTTTATACATTAATCTGTATTTAATCATCAGTATCTGAAGAAGGTACTTGGGCTTACAGAAAGTACATCCAGAGAAGCACAACTGGTGAGTTACTCTTAAAGATAATTGTAGCAGTACTGAGACTATCAGATAATTTCCCATCATTCATCACTGCCGTAGTGTGTCAATTTCAATTCACTTTTTGAGGATCGTCTCTGATGTTACTTGATTTTGGAACCATTCTAACCTGCAACTGAGACACAACGAATTTGCAAAACTCCCAGTGTGTGATTCGTAGAAAACAGGAAAGAATTGATTGGCAAGCATCTGCTTCATTCTGTAAGAGTGCTATCTGCTTAGCTTCTCTGGGATCAGAAACTCCGAGACAACCCAGGGCTAAAGAATTTCTCCAAAGAAATACTATATGGTTGGGCTAGAGAAGTCTGTCTGTCTGCCTGCCTGTGTGTCCCAGGCTTGTCAGGCCACGGTTATCTACCTGCAGCAGACTTTTATTAACTGACCTTGTCATTGTAGCCTGTATTTTGATAATATAAACCACTAATATTTAACTACAATATGCAAGATAAATCTTAGGGACTGAAGACTTTTCATCCTTCAGGAACTTATTTCTATTCAGAGCTCCAGTCTCCCCCAGGGAGCCATTCAATGTAATTGCTTTTTGGATGGCTTCAGTGATTTTGCTTTAATAGAAATGCCCGCTAGGATGCTCCATGTACTTATAATTTTTCCATGAAAAATTCTTCATAGTTTCTGCTTGGAGTTTACTTTTTTTTTTAGAAGCTTATTTCTAGAAGCTAAGAAAAAACGAAACTTTTGATTCTATATATATGTCACTTTTTTGATTATGATTTACTGAGAATTCTTCTATAGATGGGAATATGTTTTCCAGAATGCAACTAGCTTTATCATTCATGAACAACTAAATTCTTCACTCTGTGGAGCTAATCCAAAGCTTTCTGTAAGATACTGGTTTGTCCTGAGGGATGAGGGCATCTAGTTCTCCCTGAAATGTCCAGGAGGATACAAATTTAATAGGAAGGGTGTAATTTCCAGGTCACTAAATTATCAGGGTCTAAAAAAATAAACCTGGCTGTTTCAATAGCTTGCCTGCCACATCCAGATCCTGAAGTGATATTTTCTGAAGAGTTGGGAAATAGAAAGAGAATGAATACCTGGGAGCTGTGATGGAGGTTATGACTTGGGCAGAGTGCCTGGTACCTGTAGCAGTGCCACAGAGTTGCTGTTGCTTTGAGGCAAATGCACAAAGCAATTTAGGTGTTACAGTGCTGCAATCAAAGGATCACACTGAAAATTAAAAACCACTAAAGACCAGTTCAAACCAGCCTAAAACTTGTTTTTGAATGTCTCTAAACTGGAGTGAAGCTCTTCATTGAACACAAACTGAAGCAAAACCTGCAGTAATTCTCCAGGACTATAGTTCAGCTAAAAACATGATGATTCTAAGGGCAGATGGTTTGGATGCTTTCTCTGTGTGTATATGCACTCCTGTTCCATAAGAAAAACCTTTCTCACAAGCAAAAATTTGCGTAGATGATCCTTTATCCTTTCTGTGGTTTTAATATGTTACAAAGGAACTAGTTCAGCAATTCAAATCTTACCGAGAAATTGAAAAATAGTGTTCAACTCTCAAAAAGTTGCATTTTTTCAGTTACACTGACAAAATTGAAATATCTTTTGTTGAGTAAAAATAGATACTTGTAGACTGAGATGCATCTAGAGAGCAAATCTGGTGCAGATATTTCCATTGTGAATAGTTATCTTTAATTTATATAGAACTTGGCTCTGGAACAGAATAAAATATTCTTTCAGTAAATGGAGCAGCTTAAGGATAAGAAAATGATATTATAATTAGGCTGAATGATAAAATGATGGCTAAGAGTATATAGCTTGTGAAACATAGATAAGAAAGTTTTAAATTTGACAAGTATTTTTATTATAGAACAAAAATCTAAAAATTGATTCAATTTTCAGCCCTACAGTGTGGGTTAACATATCACAACTGCGTTTATAATGACAAATTAAAAGTACCATTGGACATAAAAGCTATACAAAATGTAAAAATTACAAAAATGCATAATGAACTAAAAAAACCCCAACTTACCCACTGTGTATAGAGATTTTTTTATGGAGGTGACTATCTGCAATTAGATTTGAAATCTCACAGATGTTACACAATGAATTACCCACCTTCTCAACAAAAACCTGTTTAAGTTTTTATTTTGTTTAAAACATTGATAAAAATTCTAAGTGTTTCTTTAAGAATAAAGATGAAAACAATCATATCAAATAATGATAATTATAATAGCACAAGCACAAACTTGTTAGTAATCAACACTTAGACATTTGCTGCTAAATATTTTCTTAAAAGCTTAGTTTTAGCATATATGTCTGTTCAGTTATACTAAAATTCATGGTAAGATGGAATACTCTCTTTGCTTTCCAACATCATGTAATCTACATTTTGAATTATCTCAGAAAACTTGAGACCTAAACATTCTAGAAAGCACCAATTTGAACACAAGGCAAAGAGGACAGAACTAGGATATTTTCAGTGGTGACCAGTGAAAGAAGCAGAAGCAATGAGCAGAAATTGAAACACAACATGTTCTTTCTGACCACCAGGAAACATTTTTTTACTGGGAGGGTGACCAAGCACCTGTGTGAGTTGCCCAGGGAGGTTCTGGAGCCTCCCAACTTAGATATCTTCTAGAGCCCTATTCCTGGCCAGCTAGCCAAGGGTGGCCTTCCTTAAGCGAAGGGGTGAATCAAATCATCTCCAGAGGTGCTTGCTAACCTCAGCTATTCTGTGATTCTGTGAAACATCACCCATTAAATTTTTACAAACATGTTTAACACAGAAACAACCTTTTAAAAGCCAAACAACTGACTACATAGGCAGCTACTTGGAAAAATCAATGTAGTTTCACATGTACAAATGTGATGGGCTCATTCCTGGGAAGAAAATCTTGTAAATATCTTTAAAGCTTAGAAAACATTTGTAAAATTTTGGCAAGTTTTCTGTTAAAGTCTCTTTTTTTTTTTTTTCTCTGACTGATATAAACAGAAAAATAGACATCTGGCAGCCTAAGACTGGTTTAAGACTCTGGACTTCACCTCAGTTTTTACTTCAAGGTTTTTCTAGGGAATGTTGTGAGTAAGTAATTGTTTTATAATAATGAATTGTTTTATACAATGAAGAACAGTGATTTCATGCAGAGGTACCTTGAAAGTGTACATTTTTATCATCTCAAAAACTATTTTCTCAATATATCCTGTATTGTCTTCTGTTTCATGTTCAGCTTGTTAACTGATTTGGGATAGAGAATCTTTGTCCCACACTTGCCCACTATCAACCATCCTTAACATTTTAGCTCTCAGGTCAGTCCCCCAGTACAATTTCCATACCAAAAAGAAATGGATACTATTAGGTCATAAATCCCTACAAGTTCTTTTTCTCCATCTTGCAGAACTAGTACTGGAACAGAGATGGAGGCCAAGCCAGAGCTATTTGAATTGGCATCAATCCAAAACTAACATAAGAATCAAAGCAGGACAGTACTGATCCAAAATAAATCTGATGAGGAGTATATATAAAGGGAAAGAAAGAATACAGCTCTTAATGTGGATAATATTCTTTGGTGAAATGCAATACAAAGTCTCTGAACATGAACCTCACAAGAGAAATCTATTCAATATGTGAGGAAAAAAAAGTGTTTTATTCTAATGTGGAAAGGGTAGTCAAGTCATGGAATAAGTAATATCTGTATCCTGTAGGTTATGCTTAGTCAGAATTATAGAGAACTATATTAATCAAAAAGAGACATTATTTTAATCAGCATCTTAGATAATGCTCATATCAATGTGCTAGACTGATAACTGAAAATCTGAGTGGTGTGAATCCTATGCATATGTTTAGAGAAAAAAGAGATGTTCTATATAAAAATAAAAATAATTTAAAGTTATATTTCTTTTTCATATTGAAAAAATTGACAAAATAATGTCACTGAAAACAAATCAGAAATTCAAGAAATGTATATGCACTGAATCTTTGTTACAGAAATGGACTGTTCTGCAAAAATTTAGATCCCTCTTTCCATTGTTATTTTAAGAGAACAATGTGAAATAAGAAAAACAAACATAAAAATCCAGTCACTCTATCCCAAGTTCTCAAGCATCAAGTCTGATTGCTATATTTATAAAAGAAACTGAAAGGGATTTTCAAGTTAGCCAGAGAAAACTTTCTGTTTTCCCTGTTTTCTGTACATGGCAAAGATAATATATTTTGTTGAGAAAATAGCAAATCCATGGGCAGAATAGTAATTCATATATAAAGTCCTTTGTATAGAGGGTTATGAGATATGGCAGATGAAAACAAAGAGCTGTGCAAAGAGACTTCTGAAACACTGATTTGCTGTAGTCACATGTTATGAAATGGAAGTTGGAGGATAAAAAGGTATCAGTTCAACACATGCCTTTCTAAATCATGTAAACTAAACTTTTCATGCTTTAATTTTTTCCTGCTACAAACTCCGTCATGCTTCCTCTTTAATTCTTTTCCCTGAGAGAGAGATAAGTTATGAATAAAGACATATATACATACAAATGAAAATCTTGTTTTCATGTGCCAGATTAAGTAGTAATCTGATATTGACATAAATTCTGTTTCTATGCAATAGGATGATTTTCAATCATGCAGGAACAATCTGAAATTAGCAGACTGGTAGGACAATGTGATAGGAAGAGAAAATATGAATTCTGTGTGTGGTAGATTAGCTCTACACAGGAGTCATTAAAAGGGAGCTATTGAATGGAAAATATAACTAGTACAACAGAGTAGGCCAGAAACCTGAATTGAAACAGGGTAGTATGTCTAAGGTCATCATTAGAGTCAATTGAGCTAAAAATAACAAAGTAGAGAAATATTAAAACGTATTTGATACTGTAATTATATCACAAGTCTCATTAACAGCAAAGAAATAAATATGGATTATGTGTAGAAATGACAGAACTAGGATGCTGCTATTTTGTGGGTTATACAATAAAAAGAGATGGTTAGTCAGCCTAACAAGAAGAATTTTAGTGATTAAGATTAAATATTGTTCTATCATCATACATCTAAGTGTTATAGAGGATGGATCCTATACAGGATAAATGGCTGGTTGAGTTCTATCATCAGCATTATTTTCTGTTATATTAATAGATTCATAGATTACCCATCAAGAAAGGGTCATGTAGTTAGACCTTCTGTAAAGGAAAGAACATTCCTAAATTAATTCCAGTTTGAACTAGGACAAGTCCTCTGGAAAAATGAAATAAAATTTTATATCACTTTAAAAAATCAGAGTGATGATAAATCTAGTCTTCCTCTCAGTAATATGATCCAAAGGTTAATATTTTCACTATTAAGAAGAAAAAAAAAGGTTTTTTTCTCCTAACCTGAATATGCCTATATTCTACTTTCTGCTTAGATGTGTTGGCACACTGACATTTCTGGTCTCTTTGTGACGACTTATAGGCTATAATGAGGTTGCCTTTTAACCTCCTTCTTGTCAAGTTAAAGAGATAGAATTTCTGGAGTCTTTCACAATGTGACTTTTAGTTACTCTTTTAATCATTCCTGCAATTTCACCATGAACAAGTATCATCTTGACTACTCTTGAATGGAGGCATCAGATAGAGGCAGAAGATGTGGAAGTCATTGTCTCAGTGACAAATGCACGACTATGCTTAAGCTGCTAAAGATGTGCTGTCCAGGAGTGATTCCAGGCCTCCAAGCCAAGAGTTGCAGATTCTCCTGTGTCCATATAAGTGAGGAACCCTTCACCATGGGGTGCTGTGACACTGCACTGTATTGGACAAAAGTATCTTCTGGATTTCCTGTGGTAGACCCTTTGCCTCAGGATGAAGCCGCAGTGCTTGAAAATTAGAATTGTTTCATTGGGTTTCAGAAGTGATATTTTTGTGTTTCAGGTATAACATTAAGCATATGTAGAATATAAGTACCTATTTTCCTTTCACAAAGGAAATCTGAAGAATCAGAGTAGGCTTTATAGGCTAAGGCAGGGTGAAGCAGGCAGAATTTTGTGCAGTTTCATTCTGTTTTTTCCTACACAGAATAGTCCCTGGAGCAAAGTAATGAGAGTTCTACATCTAGATTATATCCAAAAGCTCTTTTGAAGGTTTGCTTCAAAAGACAATTCAGGAACGAACCAAGTTACACATAGAGTGGACCAAGGAATCAGACCCCTGGGAACTAAACCCTTCGACAAGGAAAACACATTCCCAATATCCTATCATTTATGCCCGTTCTTGTGTGTGCTAGAATGGTATTGGTCTATTTGCCCAGAGAGAAGTTCCACTAGAATTTAAAATATTATTGCTTCTCTAACCAGCATCTCACACACTGTCAGTAGACCCCAGAGAACAGTTTACAGTCTTCTACTGAGAAAACTGATATTCCGTGTTAGAGTCTATAACTATTTGTCTAATGGAAAAATTTGCCTAGAACATTTTCCAGCTGTTGTTAAATGGATCAGTCCATTGTGTTAGCCTCTTTTGAAGTAAGGTAAGATAGAAGAGCAGCTGCATTACACTTTTTCTCATTTTATTCCCAATAATGAGACCAAGTATTATTTCTGAGCTGAAAACTATCTACCTCATTCAAAATTAATATTCTTAAGCCTTCCTGTTTAAAGGTAGAACATGCTAAAAGGAGAAGCAAATCCTTGAGCTCCGTATATTTTAAGAATATATAATAATAACATTTATTTAGCTTTTATCACACAACGTTTATATTTATTTTATTGTTATTTAGCACAACATTTCCAGTCTTTTAAGCAGTTCAGTCATGTTTTTAGGTTGTGTGGTAAATCGTCACATACTCAAGGCTGTAAGAGTCTACTATAGTTCATTGAGATATCAAATAAAGAAAAGAAACATAGAAAATACTGGTTTATGGTAGTAAAATGCTCTAGCCACTTCAAAATTGAAGCTCATGGGGTTCTGTGTCAACTTATGTGACAACAGCTGACATATATGCCAAGGATGCCACAATCCAGCTTTATTGATGATGGGTCAGAAAGTTGCTTTTCCTTCAGCTTCATCAAAGGCTAAAATAATTTTGTGGTGAACCTTCTACCTCCTCCCTATCTGCTGAACTCAGAAGAGAAGTATTCAGAGGAGGTCTTGTGTCTCAAACAAAGAAAAAATTGACAGCAATATGTCCCTACCATAGCTGCAGGAATTTGGATTGCAAGAAATCCATTAACTATGCACATCAAAAAAAAGAACATCATTTTGCATATCTAGAATGAAATTACCTCTGGCATGACTGTCTGTCTCCAGAGCAAGAATTTTTTCCTTCTGTGGGAGCTTTTGTGTATTCCCTCACCTGTACAGCGATGAAAGTACATGTCTGAGGTTTGAGTTTGGATTTAGACCACATACAGATGCCTGCTTGTTTGCTTTTAAACCTGGTATTCACCACTTCAGTGTAATTTGCCTTATCTGCCTATTTACAACTGCTTTTTAATTTTACTTTCTAAAATAATTGGGCTCTCAATTTTAAGGACTTCTGCATTATCAGCAGGTTTGATTTGTTTCCCGTAGTACTGCTCTGTAGGTCATTTGTGTTATTTGAAGGTAACAGAGGCCCAAAGAACTACACCTGCTAAGTTCAATTACCACTAAACCAAGTTAGATACAATTTCTATTTTTTGCCCTGTTTGCATTTTCTAACTTATACTTCAAGCCCACTTTCCATCTGTAGTCTGTCCATGTTTTACCAGAAATGAACAATAGAACTGTGAAACTGTTAAATTCTCAGAAAACGTTGCATCAGAAGTATTTTCCTACTGAAGAAGTGAAACCTTTCACCCATATACTTCAGATTATTGGGTAATTAATAAAGATAAAAGACAGAAGTATACTTTTATGTGATCAGTTTAGTAAGTAGTCTTCTCATAGTTACTAGTGATCAACTCCTCCTGTGGTTTTTTTGCCTCAAGGCTTAAAAAATCAATGTTTTGTATTATTTTCCCCTTTCTGGTATTAAACTCTGAATTTTTAGTAATTTTTAGCATTTGATTTAAGTATATTAATGGCATTTTCTTGTTTTGAACCCTTGGCTTGAAAGTAGTGATATTTCAAAGCATTAGCTGTTCAGTGTCACTCTTTGAAGAAAATATGTCAAAAGGCAGATCCTATGCTCATATAGTAAGAATGAGTTATTTCCATACAATTTTTAACTCTTTTTATTCTTTTTTTCTCTTCTTGCACTACTTATGTTGCATAAATTATGTCCTTCTATGCCATTGAGTGAAAATTCTTTACTTAAATGTACTGTAAGATACATAAAGTATACATACACCCATAGATAAGGGTCACATACCGTTTCATAATGGATGCTATATTGCTCACTTGACCTCCTGGGGGCTGATCAGGAGCTTTACAGCAAAAAAAAAAGCAGATTTTTGTATCCAAATATCTCATATGGTCATTAGATATACATAAAATCCTATATCAAAGGGTCTGTTTCTTCTTCTACCTTATTCCTCTGTTAAAATATAGTTCTCCACTAAAAGCATCTCTTCCTCCATTACTTTTTTTCTTCCTTTGAGGCAAAAAAACCCCAATCCTGCTTAGTAAGACTATTTAAATAAAAGGTTTTATGTCAAATCCACTCCCTATGATTTGGCAGACATCTTCCCTGCAATCTTCCTAGCTTAGAAGTAAATTTACCCAGTCATATATATGTTTCTAGAATAAATTTATTTCTTTTAGTTTAACGACTGTCAAAACCCTTGGTACCTACAAAAAGGTTTGGGTTCTGTGGGGGGTTATTGGTGATTGCTTTTTATTTTTCTGTATTCTTTTTTTTCTGTATTTTTTTTTGTTTGGGATAGAGAGATAGATAGATAGATAGATAGATAGATAGATAGATAGATATAGTGAAGTTTTTTTCTTGCTTTTACTTTCCTTCCTGCTCTGCCTGATGACTTTTTTGCCCATTTTTCCTTTACAGAGCACATTCCTTTGCCTTGAAGAATGCTACAATCGTGTCTGCCCTCCATAGATTTCTGCTTTCCAGCTGGTGCAAATACTGATCAATGCTCCATGTCCTGGATAGAGATTTCTTCCACAGGATGCACAAAATACGACACAATCGATTCCATTAAGGAATCCAGACTGGTATACGAGGCACTGTGTTCCTGTTCAGACCATCCTCTTGTACCTCCTGGACTGAGCTCTGACCCTTGAGCCCAGCCAGTTGTAAATGCTGGCTGTCACAGCACCAGGCCATGCAGGAAGGACGTGGCTCCCTCATCCTCATTTATGGCTTTTGCACGCTTATCAGTGAGTTGATGAGACCCAGCCAGAGGGAAACAACTGGCACAGGATGAGATCTGGGCAAATGCCTCCTCTGCTTCAGCAGCTCAGACAGGACCCATTCAGTCCCCATCAGTACGCAGTATTTTTCCTTGGGGCAAGCATAGCTCTTAGTGAGTTAGAGGTGGGATTTATACAGTAGCTCAAATGTAAGTACACATTCCAATTTTACAGTGATTTAAATACAAAGCAATAAGGTAACACAAGAAGGAGCAAGTCTCC
Organism: Picathartes gymnocephalus; assembly: GCA_013390045.1. Lineage (NCBI taxonomy): Eukaryota > Metazoa > Chordata > Aves > Passeriformes > Picathartidae > Picathartes > Picathartes gymnocephalus. The sequence continues at coordinate 10,537 of WEKY01046733.1, forward strand.
ATTCCACCTGTTGAAATGAGGATACTGGTGCTTCAAAGCCCAGGGAGAGAACCTGCAGGAGGAACCTACTGTAAAGTGACCAGCTATAAGTTCTATACTGTTGCCTAGTGCTTGCCCAAACTCTGTAATCCAGACGAAGTATACCAATGCTATTTACATGTGAACTGAAAATTCTATGTCTGCTTTTCCACATGCTCTGTATGAGAGCTCTCTGTTCTCTATATGGTGCAATTCTCTTGCGTATTAAGAAGGAAACACCAAACATATTCATCTGAAAGAACAAATACCTTCTTCGTTGTCTACCAATGTTCTTGCTACAATATCTTAGAGTGTTGTTTGTAATTTTGCTTTTGTTCATATACCACAGTAAATAAAATTTTTAAGAGGCATTTTATTTTTCAGCATCTGCAGTTTTACAAGATTTCTGTGATAAATTAGTCACTTAAATTGAACTATCTTACAGTACAGCTGAGGCTGGTACTTAGCCCTATGAAGATACTAATGGTGCAAAGATGGAGGAATATCTCATAAACCATATTATGATATATTTAGCACTGTGGGAGTAGGCTTGATGTTGCACATTCTCTCATTGTTACATTTAATCTCATTTACTGTCAAAAAGACATGCTGGCAAAAATATCTTGTCCTAAAACCTATCCTAATCAAACAGCAAGGCAAGAGAGCTCATGTCAGTGGGTCAGTACTAGGTGTACAGGAGCTGGAAGCCTTGTCAGAAATCTCCCCCTTCCTGAGCACCACCGAGTGCTCATGGGTCAGAGCAGCCAGCTGAGGCAAGGGGTGCTGCCAGCTCACCAGTCAGCTCCTACACACCATCGGTAGCAAGGGAGCCCTGTGGTGGCAGCAAAAGCTTCCCTTGGCACTTCAATAAATGGAGAGGATAAAGCAACAGGTAGTACTGTCAGTCACTTAAGGTGTGACTGACGTGTGACTGTGACACATCAGCAACTACGGGACATGTCAAATTAACTCTACGTCTGCCCAGGTGAACTTACAATTAAGCGTGATCTGATTTTACAGACAGATATATGGGACTACACTTAAGTGATTATTTGTATATGGCCTGTGTACTAATTGCATCCTGGCCTGTATCAGAAAGAGTGTGGCCAGGATCAGGGAAGGAATTCTCTCACTCTACATGGCACTGCTGAGGCCACACCTTGAGTACTGTGGCCAGCACCAGGCCCCTCACTGAAAGGGAGTAGTTCATTGAAGTTCTGGAGGGTATCCAGAGAAGGGCAATGAAGCTGTGTAAAATTTGGACACAAGTCCTGTGAGAAGCAGCTGAGAGAGCTGGAATTGTTTAGCCTGGAGAAGGTTCTTATTGCTCTCTACAACTCCCTGAAAGGAGGTTGGGGTTGGCCTCTTCTCCCAGGCAATCAGCAACAGTACAAAAGGACATAGTCTTAAAGCTCCACCAGAGGAGGTTTAGGTTGGATATTAGGAAGAATTTACTCACAGAAAGGGTAATTACACATTGGAATGGACTGCCCAGGGTGGTGGTGGAGTCACTGTCCCTATAGGTGTTTAAGGAAATGTCCTGGTTTGAAGGACAGGTATGTGCTAAGGAAGGCAGGAGCCTCCCTTGGAATGGAGAATGTGAACCCCTTCCCTCCGAATTATTGTAATTTTGAAATTAAAGGGCTCTCAGGCGAGGATATAGGAATAGGAATAACAGTTCTTTACTTTATTTATAATAAAGTGAACAAACAACAACTCTTATGGCATTAAGAACAAAACAGAACCAGGAACCCGGTCCCAGCCCTCTGGGCCTCCAGGCACTGTCTCCTTGGGTGCAGTGACGGTCACAGCCGGCAGGGGGCGCTGGTGGCGCTGGGTGGGCAGGGCAGGTGCGATGATTCCCCCGCGGCTGCAGGGGGCGCTGTGGCGCGAGCTCCAG
>WEKY01046733.1:12524-34952 GCA_013390045.1 Picathartes gymnocephalus
CGGCAAGGAGAGGCTGGCTCAGGATCCCGGGCCCCCCGAGCAGATGGTAAAATAGGTCTCAGTTCAAAACAGGGGTTCACTCACGGCAGAAGAAGCAGCTCCACGTGAAGGGTCCAGCAGCAGCAGCAGCAGAGACTCCTCTCTCCCCAAAAAGGCAGAGTAGCTCCTCCGGTTCCCCTCCAAAGCTCAGCTCCAACTCCCCTGGTGCTGCCTTCACCCCTGCCTTTTATCAGTCCCTCTCCTCTGGGGCTTGGCCACAATCCTTTGTTTTTCTTAAGTACCCAGTACTTAAGAGTTCTTTAGCAACTGAATGAAAAAAATTCTATATGTTAAAGGGAACAAAAGGAAAGAAAAAAAACCTAACCCCCAACAGGAAAGACTGGATGTGACATTCGGTGCCAATTTTTAGTTGACATGGTGGTGTCAGATCACAGATTGGACTCAATGATCTCAGAGCCTTTTCCAGCCTAATTGATTCTGTGGTTTGTAGTTCATGTGTCAGAGTCATCTTTCTTCTGCCTTCCTCTCTATTCCTGGTCTCCTCTCCATCACTCAACATGACATGGAAAACTTATTCTTCTATGGTTTGGAGGCTTTATCACATCTACCTGGGACAGCCAACTGTCCCTTCTGTTTTTCCTATTTCTTGAAGCGTTCCCACACCCCCGTGTAGTTTACATAATAATCTGAGTTAAACGAAATTGAGGTATTTTTACAAGGTAAGTTTTTCTCTCTTCTCTACCTTGCTGCTCTGTGACCTGTTGTTTCAGGTCTGACAACACAGTCTGAATAATATTTCCTATTGATTAGGTGGGATTGTGATGTGCTGCAAAGACTCAGGGAATGCAAGTCTATAAGCAGAATCTTAGGAAAACTGGTAATCAGCGTGGACATGTTGGGCTGAGCAGAAGTTTACGTGTTTAGAGGAACCTGAGGTTGCAGAATCAGTGTCTCATACAAAACATTCAGCAGGAGTGCTCAACAGGCCTATAAACTCCTTTAGAGCTCATAGTCACCACACCATGTTAGGCAAATATAGCCTAATTCCCTCCCCTGTTCCCTTCAAGTGGGAAAATTGAATTTGCTGATTGAATATCTTGTTTCCCTGCAGATTGTTATAATAGCCAACCTGCCATAATAAAATAAGAATGCATACAGATAGCTACAGACTCTTTTTTTCTGCAGGTGGATATAGCTTGCCCTGAGGTGGATAATAGAGTTGCTATCCTCACCTGTTTGTCCCCTTGAAGTAGCTTTAGAACTGCCACAGCTAAGTGAACTGGAATTTAGTTCATGGATTTAGTGATTAGGAGAAGCGGAGTTTCTGAGGACAGATTGGTGCAGCACAACTATTTTGGTTGATTTTAAAATGCTTGGCTATAAACTTCTTGGCACTTGCTTCATAGGCAGCTCTGTCAAAAAACAGGACCAAAGAAATCCTATACCATTTTGATGCAAGTAAGCAGACCGTTCTTTATCTGGGGCACTGGGGACATGGGGGATAGCTTCTCTGAAATCAGCGTGTCCCACTCAACAAAAAAACCCATCACTTTTATATACTTTTTCTGCTAAATCATCTTTACATAAGTTTTTTTACATACTATGCCCATTCTTAAATTTAACCTTTACATTGATTGGTTCCAACAGTTAATAACTTCATCAATATTCTTAGCTTAAAACAATCATTGGCTATTTCTTCTGAGGTCTACGGATTGGAATCCTTGATATAAAAATCAAGATGGGAAGGATAGTGGGTTTCCAAGCAGCATAACTGTTGAGCATGACGATCTCCATAGTTTCTTAACAGAAACATAAATGTCCAGTAACTTCTTGGCAAGGTTTCTACAGTTACACATTCCAAACAGAGCACTCCTGATATTTCTGTGCCTGATACTTCACAGTTTTCTACTTGTAATCATAGCTAACACTTTTATGTGGTTTAATAGATTATTTAATCAAAATATTCATAACAGCTCTGTCAGCAGACAGAGGAACAAACAGAGATGAGTTGGAGTCTCCTCATTCTTCAGAAAGCAAACTTTCAGTCTCATGAGCTGCAGCTCTATCTTCCCTGATGGGCACATCTGGAAGGCAGGAGATCCCACTGTACTTCAGGGCCAGTTTGGCTTTGAAGCATGGAACATGTAACTTGCTTTTTGGTGGCTCTGACCTTGATAATTCTGCAATTTCTAGTTACAGTTCATTTCTCTTCGGATACCCTTGTCCTTTTTTATATGGAAATGGAGCAATGAAAATTGCTCTGAGTGACTGCATGGAACTGTGCCACACAGTTTTGGTCAGGGTCCCAACCCGCATTAATACACATAAAATAATAAAAATAATGACCTTTATTAATTTGGGTCACTTCTAATTACATTTTGACTCTGTATGTTTAATGAAAGAATACGCAAACTTTTTATTTTCTTAACAAATTTTATTAATTGTATTCATTTTAAGAAAAGAGTATGTAAAGCTTCAGCTTCTTATGCATCTTTGCTAGGTTTAACACAATTTTGTAAGGTACAAAAATATTTGTAGCATGAATGATTAGGTCTGGTCAGAAGGTTCAGAACACAGTCAATCCCATGTTTCTTCATTTTTTTTTTTCCCAGTTCATATTTTGAAGGGTAGTGCTAATGATATCTTTATTTAGAAAATTAATAGTTCCTAAACAAACACAGTGGATAAAACCTACAAATAAGCAATAAATAGGAGAGGATATACAGAGTGAGTTTAAAAACAAACACATAAATGTTTGCAATTGTTTCAATAAATGTTTTGAACATTTTAAATTATACTGGGATCTGAGATTGTAGCATTGTCTGAGATTGCTGAAAGTGTTCAGAATTTGTGCTCCTAACTATGCTTTTTATTTCATCACAGTAGCTACCAATTGCACTCTAGCAGATATTTAGTTCATGAGAGTTAAGTTACTGTTAATTTCATAGTAGTAATTTTTCAAAAATTTATTATAATCACACATATTTTTCAAGTATATTTGTGTCCATTGAATGAGAAAATGTGGTAGCACATAAAAATTTGCATTTTAGTTGAACTTTCATAATTTTTAATTTTGATGAAAAGGAAATTTTTAATCTGAAAAGAAGAATCAGAGTTCACAGGAGAGAGTTGTAAAAAAAATGTATTTTGGTCACTGAGCTCAATTTTTGTACCAAAAAAAATGACTTGTGTGTTTAATGCCCGTTTCTTATGAGGAAAGGGACTATGCAGTCGGCTAAAAACATGATTTCTTCTGAGCTGTTTCTGGAAACGCCAGGGTCAATGTTCATTATCCCAAGAGACCAGATAGTCTCTGACCAGAGAAACTGTGCGATGGGAGAAAAAGCTGAAAGTTCTACCCCAAGGGCTCTGCTCTTCCCTCTGTGTCAGCAGCAAACACAGCATCCTGCATCAAAGGTCATTGCTTTTAAGGGAAGAATCAGACAATTCTGAAAAGGTGAACAGATTATGGAAGTCAACTGTTTATGAAACTAGAGTTCTCTTGATAGCACAAAGGGGCTGAAGCTTGCTTTGCCCCTTTACTTCTCCAGATAATTACTGGTGCCTGGAACTCAGTGAGCCCATATCTGTTGCAGTGCTAACTGTGGAGCCAAGTGTGAAATGTCAAAGGATGGGAGGTTGGAGGAGTTCATTAAATTACCTCCCAGTTTATCATCTGCTCTACAGTTCCATGAGGCACTGTAGTTTCTTTGACAGTCTGACCTTTCTGTTTAAATAGGTTGGCATGCCATGGAGATGGTCTTCTGGGGCTTTTGAGGCCAGAAATATTTTGTGCTTAGTAAGACACTTTAAGATCCTTTAAGTTAAAACTTCCATTTGTAGTCATTCAGATTACTTTTAGCTGTCATTCACCCCTTGCACTTATCCTTGCTTATCCAGCCTTGCTGATTTCCTTCTTGATTTTTTTAAATGAATTTCTTGTCCAGATAACTTCCTGAAGAACAATCAGGATCAGACATGGAAAAGTGCAATGCCTTTAGGCAGTTTCTCTCTTTCACTTCTTTTCCCAGTTATCTGTGAATCAATCAAGATGTGCGTTCCCTCCCTACCTTTTCAATAGAGTGCTCAATAACACGTCCAGTACCTTTCCCAAGAGATTAATTCACCATTTTCAAACTCAAGAATTATAATTGTAATTTATATCTCACTTATGAGATAAATAGATCTATATACATATACATAAAATATTATTTTAAGACTCCATCTGTTTGTTTGCTTGCTTTTTAAAAAGAAAGCCTTGGCAAATGCCTTTGTCCTATGCTGCATATTTACAACCATCTACTTCACCAGGAAAGGCAGAAAAAAAAAAAGAAAAACCCACAAAAACTTGCAAAATAAGCAGCATGCAGCACAGAGTACAGCACAGAAGAAACAAGAGCAACATTAATTAAAATGTGGTCCACATCATTCCTAACTGCATCAAGTGTCAGAAATAGCAAGCAGTCCAATCACATTTAGAAATAATTAGTGGGAACTCTGCAGTAAATTAACATAATAAATAACATTGTAATTACAGGAATTATACATAAAATTACCAAGAAACAATCAACATTAGCAAGGGACATTTGTTACTGTATTTGTGTTTACATAATTCTCAGTTGCATCACTCGTTGAGAGTTATCCCAAGACAAATGGCAGCTAACCAGCATTAGAAAGTATCAAATCAATATCCTTGGGATACTAGGCAACCACAGTGGAGGTGAATGGTTGGGTTTTCCTTAGGGAATGGTTAATTAAACAAAAAACACCCTATCAAACAAAGAGTTTGGGTTGTCTCAAAGTTGCTGGGATTGAAGTTGTAGTAGTCATGCTTCTCATACAGCATTTCAGAAGGCAGTACTCTTGCTCAATTTAGGATAAAAATGTTACATTTTTAATCAATACTTCAACCAACCCCACCTACCTCATCCAAATGTGTCCCACCTTCTCTTCTTTTTCTGTGCAGGGATTGAGCTAGTGGCTCTAACATCTCTGTTTTATCTATGAAAACATTGTTTTTGTACTTTCTGTAAGTAATTTGAATGTATAAATACTGGAACTCAGTTTTTCTACTTGTGTGCTCTAATGTCAGGATAGTTCACTGCTCCACATGAGACATCTCATCCATACCTAATATGAAATTATCTGAAAGGAAAGACTGTTAAGCTGTTCACCTGAAGCAAAGGATCTAAGTTTAAATTTGTTCTTCTTCCAATGCAGGAGAGGGAGCAGAATATATATATATTTTTTTTACATTTTCTATATTTTAGTAAAATGAGTTGAGTATTACAAGACATAATACCCTCAATAATCTCTTCATGGAGTTTTACCTGTTCTGGAAAATACTTAAATAGTCATTCTGATACCTGTAGGAAACTGGCTGGACCCTTGTATATATTACTGGCATTTGAGTAAAATTCTCATTTCCCATCACTCAGCAACATATTTTATTTGCTCAAGGATTATGTATCTTCAATTTTCATTCAGTTCTCTTGTTATGTTGAAATTGTTTGCTTTCAAGACACTAAATCTAAAAGAATATACTGGAATTCAGCAGAGGCAAACACAGTGTCATTGGTAGTCTGTTCACGTCTATCTGTAAGGAAGTTCTGGAGATGTATAGGACTCATACCAAAAGCTGTAGAAGTAAGATTAGGTTTTCAGCTCATTATGTATTTAAAGTCATAATTAAAATGTTGTTCACCTTTATATTTGCAATGAAAGAATTTGGATTGTGAAGAAATAAAGTGGTTACATCCATGGAAAGACAATAGGCTTATGTGTGTTCTATATATAACAGAGTGACCTTATGGTCGACTGAATTTTCACACCAGGGAACTTTTATTAAATCTAAAATAAAATAAATGTGAACAGAGAATACCAAGTTAGTGTTGATGGAATTGAAAATGAGCTTTCCCACTTTGAGAGGAAGTCAAAATATGCTTTCAATTACATTAATGGGTAATATAATGCTGGTGCTCCTTAATAATTAAATCACACATTAAAAATTACCATGCTATGCTGAATTGCTCTGCCCACAACTGGAAATTCTCAAATGGTTTCTTTTGTTGCAAGAGTAGTCTTGTATTGTAGTCTAATCATTAAAAATATATGTTATAGAGTCTCCTGACTTAGTGGAACTTTCACTACCTGCTTTATCTAGGTAAAGCAGCCAGCCAGGATCCCAGCACTGAAGACACTCCACCTCAGGATCCCTTGAACCATCCTCTGCAGGAACTTACTACAACCTGCTGATGACAAAGGCTACAGAGAATGCCTTAGAAAATGGACAATTTGGATGGTCAAAACTGAGTGTTGTCAATGCTTATCCCCATTTCAACGCCTGACGTGAGCACACTGGCTCTATATACAACGAATGCCAAGTACCTTTGGAAAAAGCCTTGAGTTCCTGGTGTCTGTTTTTTCCTTGTTTCCCACTTCTTTTTCCTTGCAGTTTGCTAGAAGTGTAAAGCAAGAATTTAAAATAATTTAAGTGCCTAAAGTGTCAACCTGGTATCTAAAGGGATTTTCAAAAGTGTTTAATTGCAGTTGGAGTTATAAGATCTATCTTCAAAAGAACCTGTGAAGATAATTTTCCTTCAAATCAGTGAAAATCAGAAAATTCTTGGAAACCCCATGCTTTCTAAGTACCTAAACACTTTCTATGTACCTGAACACTTCTACAAGTCTATCCAACAGTCCTTTGTAAAGGTTCTCCTTTCATGCTGTCATATTGATGTTTTCCACAGACTTTGCCAGAAAACAACTCCAAAGGTGTGTAACCTCCCCAAGATTATTTTTAATTTCTAAGATGTGTTTCCTGTGAGAGCGTGGTATATTTAATTATATTTTTCAACAGCGGGATTAGAGAAAGATCAAAAAGGGGTCATCAACAGATTGAAAGGGGTTATTTCCTGCTCATCATGATAATGGCTGTGCACACATAACACATGTAGATCAAAAGCCCATTGAAACAAAACAAAGTTTTTGACTTTTCTGGGACTTTATGTTATATTTTGGATTAAAATAAAAACCAGTCTGTGTTTTATTCAAAACCAAATCAGTACAGCAAATCAAATACCTCCTTTCATGTGCCGCAATGAACTCCATGGGGGATTCCTCCTCATCAATGTGGTACATGATAAGATTCTAGGCAGCAGAATAATAGCTACACAGAAAAGACTATCAGTTCTGCTTGTTCTAACCATAACTAGTTAGGTTTGACTGTGAATTAATAGGAAAGTCCACAACACTGTTTCTGAAGAGAAGTCTTTCCATTCTCTGTAAAGAACTTTGGTAAATATAGGGCACCTCACCCATTCACCCTACTTTGTTTTTGACTTTATCTAATCCTGTTGCTGTAGCTATGAACATTTTTTCAATTAGCTTTGCAAAGAATAATCTGTCATCTCTTCTGTGGAACAGGATTGAGAGTTTGGACTTAGTTTCTGCCTAGAAAAATTAATTACTGTGATAAACCTCCTAGATATTAATTGTCTTTCCTGTGAGATCTTAAGCCTTCATTATCTCTAAGAGCACCTTATACCAGTTTTTGTTTTCTTGCTAACAGTTTACTATTGCCTGTCTGTGTTCCAAAACATTACTGGCAGAACAGTATATTTTATTTATGTTCTTAGGGGAAGAGCCAGTTTTGATACTCTAGCAGAGACATGCATCTTCTGGTTGTGTATCACTAGGCAGAATAGTCCATAAATTAAAAGTGTGTTTTAATAGTGGCTATAACAGAAAACTACTGACTTGCCCAGTTCCCTGAGTACAGCATCTTGTAGTTGACTTTAAGAGCTTAGCTGACACTCGATGTGAGGGAAGGCAGTCACTCAGCTCAGAGGGAGAATCTTAACAGTGCAGAACAGGTGCTGCAAATAGCAAGAAAACACTCAAGAATGGCCTATATTAGATCTACTTCATCCAAATTTAATTCTAAACAAATTGCTGCTGTGTAGAAATAATAGGAGAAGGACCAGGATTTAGAAGGATTTGAAGTATGATTTAAAATTAGTAAACAATATTTTTATTTTCATTAAATTAAAGGTGATATGTCTGTTGCTACTTACGGATGGCTATTTACACTGTTAATTTGTCACCACAAAAAGTCCCAGCTGTCTGCTTTTCTGTATTATGTTGACACAAAGGTGGGGAAATTGACACTCTTTCCATTTACCCTCTTATTCCAAATTCTTGTCTAGGGAGGCTTAAAATGCATCAAATTCTTATGTGTCTTGAACTCAGAAGAAAAACCAGCTGCTCCAGACAGTATGAAGAAACAACACTAACTAGTCAGTTACAAGAACTAGTTTCTGGGTAGGTGATGCAGATGAAAAGGGGTAAGTATATTTTTCTGCCTAGCTCACCTGTAAGTTCCAGAAGCAGCAAATTGTTCCTCATTAATTAATTTAAAAATAGAGGGAGAGGGGAGAAAGAAGTACTGATTAAATAAATACTGGAAGAGTTAATAAAGGAAAAAAAGTTCACAAAAATATTATCTCATTGCTGGAACTCAAAAAGCAGATGGAATTGAGATTCCAAATAAATCATTTTACAGTAGCCATTGGAGAATCTGCTGGAGAAAATAGGCTTTAGGAGGCAACGTCATGGTAACTTGCTCAGACAGAGCACAGAGAAGCCAGCTGCTGGAAGAATTATGCCAAAGGATTTGTGCTGCTACCATTACCTTATAGGTCTTTAAACTGCTAGTGGCTCCAGTTAAAAGCACAGAAAAAGCATATTTCTTTTTTTTTTCTTGTGGATTAGTGAATATGTGTCCTTTCAACTGGAAAACTTGAGAAGTAATGAGGCCTAGAAGTCCTCTGCTTATTGTGCACAGTTTAGTTCTATATAACTAACACATAGTTTGGGCAAAATACATAAGTAGAAAACTGTGTCTGAATTCTGTTTTTATCAACTAACATCACTCAGATTTCTGGGTTTTATCTTTTCTTCTTTTCTCTCTTAAGTTATGACTTGTGTTACAGCTCATTAGCTAAAGTCAACTCTTCACTGCAATTACTTCAGTAAGAAAACCCACATATTTTCTATTTTTTTTCCTTCCTTCTGCCTTTTTATGTGTACAGAAGTGATTAGTCCGATCACTGAAAATATTTTTATTTCTCCGTATAATAGATAAACAATCCTGTTTTACCTTTTCTGCCATACAAAGCTTTTGCTCGGGCTGGAAAGTAATTATCAGTGATGGATTTTTATTAAAGGTAGTCTATTCTGCTAGCAGTATTAAAAAAATTTGTTAATTAAATTCCTTGCATTCCTGTGTTCCTCCTAACCTCAAAACAACCTGAAGTTATTACTGTTTAGAGCAGCTTTGCAGATTTCTGTAGATCTCTATTATCCTATTAAGCCTTCTACCAATAAATCATTTGGAGGAAATGGGGATCTGCAAAGGAATTTTGCAGGAAATTTAAGATTAATATGTCTCAGGATTTCTGCATCAAACAAGGTGTGGAAATGTCTACTCTGGTGTCATTATTTCAGCAAAAGCTACTGTGGAAGTCCTTGTTTTGGAGTAGGTATTTTGATTTGTTTCTGGTAAACCATTGACTTAAGAGTGAGAGAATGCTCAGTTGCATTTTAGGAGCATTTTATATGTTCTCATTTTCACCACGATGAGGCGACTATGTGCAATAGATGCTTAAAATGGTCTGCTATATCTGCATAGTTCAAAAATCAGATCAAACAGATGTGGCAGAGAAATACCACAGAGAAGACACATAAATGGCTCAAGATTCAAAATAAAAAGATTATTATTCCACTGAATGTACATTCTTATTACTACAAGAATCTTGCATACTCCTCTGTAATCATAATATGAACCACCACTTTGTTAAAATTATGTTCTTTTCATGCCTTTGGGTCAGCTGGAGCTCATTCTATATGCCTGGTAAGGAAATAAAATGGGTTGTAAATTTGTGTTTCAATGTGTAGGTATTATGCTTCTTTGTATAAAAGTTAATGCACTTTTTATTAAATAAAAATAGAGGCAGGTGTTACAAAAAACTTGAATCATTCTTAAAAATGGTGAATAGAGCATAGTTTATTCTCCAAAAAATGCTTTTATCACTGGGGCAGAGAATCAATTGTCCTTGTGATTGTTTGTTCTTCCTCTGATTCCAGTTAATCCTCTAATATGCCAAGCAAAGATGAACCACTGCTTTATATATTTTTAAAAATATATTATAGCTTAATGATTTTAGACTGACCTTACTGAGTCAAAAATGTAAATTTAATTCCTGTCGAGAACAGCAAACCATTGGATGCAGGTACACAACTGCCTATCTAAATCTCATAACCGTTGAACTGCTGGCTAAAATCACTTGTCCTTCATTTGAAGGGAACACTTGACCTCTGTTTTTGTCAGAGGAGACTTGGGCTGCACCCTTCATGGGAAGCCTGAGTAACATAAGGACTGAGTGAAGTGCAGAGTCTTTACAGCTCAGAGATGCCAGAGCAGAGAGGGGAAGGGTTTGTGCAGTTCCACTAGCCAAGAAGGTTAACTTGGACCTCCCTTGTGCGACCTTAGCTTCTCCTGTCAAATGGATGCAACAGGAGCTGGTAGGATTCTGACCACACAGCAAAGTGTGTGGGGAAGATAGGGCATTTTCTGCTGGGGAGCAGCTGCATTCTTCCTTTGCTCCTCTGCAGGAAGGCAGAGTGGAGTCATCCTGGCACAATAGTATCAGGCTCCAGCTCAAGCCACGAGCTGGACCATGTTAGTAAAACACCTTCTGTAGCATTTGTTCACCATGTTGACTCTGCAACTCTTTTTTTTTCTGAAATACCTGATTCTTCCTCTGTATTGTATAAACTGCATAGCTCAGGGCTCTGGATTTTGCTTTTGTTCCCCCATCTCATTTCCTTTCAAAATTTAAATGTCAGTTTTCTTCAGAAGTTATAGGAGTTGGGCTTGTAAGTGCACTTGTTGCATCAGCTGTGCAACATTGTGTTACCCATGGAAAGAGTAAAGCTGCCATGAGCACCGTTAAAGAGAAGTATTGCTCATGGAATCATAGGATGGTTGGAGTTGGAAAAGACCTTAAACATCATCTAGTTCCAACATTCTGCCATGGGAAGGGACACCTTCTACAAGACCAGGTTGTTCAAAGCCTCACACAGCCTGGCCTTGAGCACTTCCAGGGGTGGGGCATCCACTTCTGGAGCCTGCCCAGCTTCTCTGGGCAATGTAATTTCAATGCGATTTCTTCTCTGGTATATAAGGAACAAACAAACAGATGGTAATTCTGTGTAATTCATGAGTCTATGGTAACTGTTATGGTATTATAGCAGTTATGACAGGATGTTACAACCATACTCTACTGGTATGACTTATCAGTTAATCTATACTAGAACTTTCTATATTTTGATTTGCTAGACAGTGATCTAAAGGTCTAGAAAAGTAAGAAAAAAGACCCATATAATTTCTTCCTTTTCCTCAGATTCTTGCACAGCTTCAGATTAGTCTTTTTTTTTTTATTATTTCTTATTGTAAATGAAATCATTTTTTGTCTCATTTTCTTGGAAATTTCTCTTATAACTTCAAACATAACATTTCCCTCACCCCTGTTTAAACTCTGAGCATGTTTTGATATTCAAGAAATTGTATTTTTCTGCTTTATGACTTGTAAAAGTGAGCACATCTTTGCACAATTATCTCATATCATAATACATATGCTAAAAAAATATATTAGTAGCTGACACTAATAGAAATACTCTATGCTGTTATCTTCTACAACACAAAGTAGTCTTGACACTAAAATTTACTTGTTTGCTACTGATTTTTTTTGCCTATAGAATATGCTATTCCACACACATTTTAAAAAAAAGAATAATAATAATGAGACCATTCCTAAGTCTCTACATTCATGCCATGTGTCTCCAGCCATTTCTAAATCAGTGGGAGTCTTGAATATGGAAAGTCTACAGCTCCTACTGAATTTTAAAATGTTAAATCAGTGCTATTTCCATATTGGTCTTGCCTGAAACATTTACAGTAACATGTTATTTTCTCTGCCAGAAATCAAATGTATTCCATATGGCATAATGAAGGACTAAGTGTGTTGATTTTAAACTTAAAAGAAATCGTTCCATTTGACACTTTGAAATATTATTCTGTATGTATGAACCAGCAGAATGTGGTATGCATAAACAGAACACTATCTTTGCCAAAAGATAATCACAAGCTTTGAAACACCACAGCAATAACTCTTTCCAGAATGTTGTGATTAGAGACCCCCTAAGTATTTATGGAAAAGAAAAAAGATATTACAGTTTACATGATAAATAATAATAAGTTCAATCTAGAATTGCTGAAAAGAAATAACCTTTTTATTTCTCGATATATATTTTAAATATTATGAAGTTGATGTTTATTCAGCTGTACCTGAAAAAACAAATACTGCTATTGCATTTCTTCTGCAACTAACAAAATGCCTTCATTAAAAACCGAGCTATTTTATCTTTGTTTTAGAATTGTGTAGGCAAATACAGATCCAAATTCTGTTGCAAAGCTTCAGTCCTACAGGCACTCACCATATCGCTGTTATGTGTGGGATGATAATTTCTTTCTGTGTATTAGCAAAGCTGTATGGACTGTGGACTTGGACAAGTTGCTCTTGTTTCTGTTCTTTCCTTTTTTAAATGAGCTCTTGGAAATACTCAATTTATATATATGGAGATGATACGGGGCAGTGGTCTAAAGTGTCCCGTCACAAAATTGACATCAAAATTTTAACTTATGGAAATTTTATTGATTTTTAGAGCATATATGTTGATGGAGGAAATACATACAGGAAAACAAGTGCCTTTAAAATAATGCTGATACTGACAGAAAAGAAGAGCAACATAGATAAATATTGATTAATTTCTGTTTTCTATCCAACTATAGTTAAGGAAACTTTCCTGGCTCCAAAATTACATAATAGTATAAATTAATAGTCATAAATTGTACAGACCTGACTATGGTGTATGCATTTTGTGTAACTATTATGGTTGCCATAACATGTGCAATATTCACTAAAGTGTCTTTATGCTGGGTAATGCATGATTCTTTCTTTTAAGAATTCCAATTTATATGTTAAAAGTACATACTGTAAAATGGTTTCCTAAGAGAAATTAGTTTCTTTCTAGTGTTATCAAGGCTCTTCATGATTCAAGCTTGTTCTGTCATAAATGAAGTCCTGAAAATAGACAAACATTAAATCTATGATACATATTAAATTATTGAACATTCAGAAACAACTTATAGTTGCTGTAGATGTATAAAATGACCCCATCCTTTATTAATAAGAAAAAAGTGCCACCATACTCCACAAGTGGGCTACAATATATCAAAGTAATTAAGTTTTGTATAATTCAAACTATAAATAAAAAAGGACAGTTGCTATGATTGCACTTCCACTTCACCTCAGGTGGCCATGTAAAAATTGTAGGAATAGTCCTCACCTGAGAAAACTGCAAAATTTTTTATGTAAGGATGTGTGGTCTGACAACCCATGTGTGGTCTGACAACCCATGTGTGAGTACTGCAGGGTACCAGCAACAGGAGCAAGACCCTGGAGAAAGCCCATGCAATCATGGTGCCAGTAACTGGAGTGAGGAGCTCAGAGTCAGCACCTGGGAGGCACATGGCTCATAGAGTTCCATGTTTGCTGTTGAGCAGCTGGAGGATTGCAGTGACTGGTGTAAGAGCCAGAAACCAGAGTTAAACCTTCATCCACAGGGCCCTTGTGCCCCTGGTGCCAGGCAGCTGGAGCAAGTGAGGATCCCAGCACCGGGGGAGCACATAGGATGGGAGCCATGTACCTGCAGGGCAGCAGCCACAGGGACCACTGCCTGCACAGCTGCCTCTGACATGGTGTGTGTGGGTGCGGGCCAGATGGCAAGTGGCTGGTCTCAGGACTGTGCAGAGGGTCCATGCTGGTATTGGGGGGGAAAATGAGTGTGGAGACTTAGACAAGTGGGAGAGTTCGTGTTTGTTTGCTAGACATCACCAAGCTGGCCCAGCCAGTGAGTGGGAGATCAGTGGAGCAGGTTAGAGTGTCTGGAAAGCCATGAGGCTAGCAATCAGACAGAGGATGATGACGCTCGAGGGATCTCTGAATGTGTGTGCATGTACGTGTGTGTAAATCCAGAGCACAAGGGCGCTTGTGTGAGCTTCAGGCCTGATTGGCTGAAGGGCTGAAGAACAGAAGTGGGCTGTGTAAGGCTGTGTGTTGCACCAGTTCTGGTAACTGACACTCGGAACACACGGGTGTTTTTAAATGCCACTGTCACCTGGCAGAGAGGTAGACAGCTCTGCCAGCGTCCTCCCCACATGGCTGTCTGGACCTGTAGATGGGAATGCAGCAGCTGTGCCCATCGTCCAGCTCTGGACAACCCTGAGCCTCAGGGCACCCAGGATGGGCACCAGCACCTGGGCAGGAGGAATCCCTTGGTCCTCTGCTGGTCCTTGCAGCATCCCTTGGCAGCTTTAACATCTATGGAAATGCAAATGATCTGTAAGCATGATAACCACTTTTCCATCAAAGAACCTTGCTTGTCAAGAAATCCCACTTGTAAGAGAAGCAGAAGCTATCTCATACCACCATTTGCAGAAGCACTTACCAGATAAAATACTGACATGTTTGCATGCAATGGATTATTACAGACTTGAAGGTGTCAGATTGGTTACACCAGTTTTTGAAAATGCCGACCCATTTTTTTACACGTATCCATAGCACATATCCAGGAAAGTTTCTGTATCTGTTTGTCCAAATTGTCATCAAGATGACTATATTGTCTTAGCCCTTGTTGCATACATGCAGAATTGAAATTTAGGCTGACATTAATGAAAGCAGGTTTTTTTGCTTTACAAAGGAAGCCAGTTGTAACAAGTTACAGAATTGCAGAATTGAATAATTGCATTTGGTTTCTTTGTCACTGAGAAAATTGATGAAGTTGACACTTAAAACTAGCTAACAGTTAATTTTTAAAGGCAGAAAATGTAGGCCAGACAAATTATTTGTGTTTAAAATATAAATGACGGTTGTTTAGTATATATACTCAGATTCCAAGAGTGGATGTGAAAATTAATGCACACTATGATGACGAAATTATTTCATTTTTAAAATAAACATACATATGGGGTAGTGATGGATATATTCAATCTCATGACACAAAGCACTTTAGTACAGCTTGCTTTATGAAGAGCAAAATGCTTCACTCTTGAAGTATTGTTTTAAAATGGTTGAATATTGTACTATTGGAAGTTTGATTAAGCAAAGAAGATGGATGCCAATTTATAGGTCTCTAATCTACTGTACTAAGATCAATAAAATAGTACCGATATCCCAATAAATGATTTAAACACCCTGAGAGCAGAAGTGCTTCTGTGGTTTGAACCAAGCAATAGGAGATTCACACTGTCACAGAAATAAGAGTAATGATCTCACTTGAGGTATGAAAAGCATAGCTCTCTATATTTCTGTAACATGATGCCCAGTTGTGGACTTTATTAAAATGCTAACAATAGCCTGCAGTAGCTCCACAATAAAATGTAGTGTTAGATTTCTTCTGTGTGTGGAATCCAAAGACAGATATAGAGACTTTTAAAATACATTTGTATAAAAGTGCTTTTTTAACATATATCTCAGAATTAAAATGTAACACTGTGGGCCTTCTCTGCACACCATTTTACCCCAAAAAAAAAAAAAAAAAAGAGTTGGACTGAGCAAAATCTACCACTCCTTTGTAAAAATTAAAATATCTTAAATCTGTAAAGAAGAAATGTTATAAACAGTTTTAATGCCCTTTGTAGGGGCTCATACTTATAGGAAACAGCCAATGTAACATGATGCATGTATATGGTTTATAGCTATGACGCTGTAGCAAGCTGCAATATCTGAAATTTCTCATAAATGCTTTGCATCTGTAACTGTGCATCAGAAAATGAAAAATGACACATAGAGTACTACTTCCACTGAGAAACTAGACATTTAAAATAAAACAGGAAGCCTTGTGGCTCTTTGACATTGCTAGCGTTTGAAGGGTTCTTCACTGTTTATGAAATTTATTTTCAAGTAAATACATTTTCCTCCAACTGCTGAGTCTTCACTTAATTTATTCATACTGTAATGAATATACCTGATGTGCAATTATATTTTCATGTGCCTTCATAGTGTTAGTCAAAATGACAGTTGCTGTGTCATAGATCTCTCTCATATAGGTGAAAGAGGAGAAAAGAAAAACCTTGGATACAACAAAATCAATAAATGATTTGCACTACTGGCAGCTAGGTGACTCATGAGGGTCAAGCACAAAAAAAGGGTTTTACTGCAGGCATTCTAGTTTGTAATCACTTGGTGACACTTTTTTTTAAGCTGTCCTTTTGCCTAAGGTATAGCTGCAGCATGGACATTTGTCATCACATAGCCTATTTTTTCTGACAAATAGAACAGTATATATGAAATAGAAAAGGAAAATTCACTGTACCACACTTTGAGGTCACTTGTGAGAGATTAACAGATCTTCACTATTTGATGATTACTTTGGAGAAAAACCAATCAGATAAAACAAAGGAAACACCAAACAAACAAAGGCAAAATCCTATTTGCTCTAATTTATGACATGCAGTAGATAATTGTATGTTATCAACTTTAGCTAAGTCTTCTTGCTGTTGCTAAAAAAAATATAGAAAATTATGTTCTATTAACTTTTAGTGAAGTCAGTATACCTTGAAGTTTAGGCATGTTCAGAAGAACTGTCTGTTGTGGTAGCACTGTGTTAATGATACTGTGCTGCCTGATTTTCCATCAATGCATTCTGTGGGAGCTGTGTTACTACTTCAAACACAAAACAGACAGGTCAGGACTTCACTTTTCTGAATATATTTCAGGCACATTTATAATACTGACTTTTGTGATTTTTAAGGAAAAATAATAAAACAGGTGGAACTAGGCAGAGGAGAAGAAAAAATACAGCCAGATTAGGCTATGCTTAATATGGTGAACTGATCCCTGCCCTGTCCAAGGAAAAATGTTGCAAAACCAACATTATATGAATATTTAAAATCACAGTATAAAGGCTCATAGTATTAAAAAGCAATAGGCATGCCGGGTTTGTAAAGTAGAGTCTTCCTGTTCAGAACTGTAGTTGTGACTACATTATACAGCCCATAGTGAGAAGAGACATCACATCATGATGTCCCTGAGTTTTCTTCCGAAGGAAACAGAGAAAGGCAGTAGAGAGAGGGTGATCCTTTGCTATGATGTAGCTCCCAGGATGGACAAAGGCTGGGGACTACAGTTCAGAGATGTTGATGAGGACACACAGCATTCATCCATGGATGCAGCAAGGATTCATTCTGAGAGATGTGATTTCTGTTTTGGTTTGGTTTGTTTGTTTGTTTGGTGGTTTGTTTGAGGTTCTTGTGTTTTTGGTTTTGTTGGGGTTTTGTTGTTGTTGTTGGTTTTTTGTGGGTTTTTTTGTGTATGGTGTTTATTAATTTTTCCAAACTGACTGTTTATGAACACTCTATATGTTGGAGAAATATATATATTTAAAATAATGTCTAGTTTATTTTTTAACTTCCTCAGAATACTACAATAAACCAATTACTGTCATCTAGCACTGTCAGCAAGAAAAAAAAAGAAATAACAGAATTCTCTATCCCCAGAAACTGGTTTGATAATAATGCAAAAACCAAAAGGTACAGCAGCAAAATAGAAGAAAAAATTTCTCTGTGTTGCCCAAAGAAACAGATGCGTGTGCTTTATAATTTTTTAAAAGTATGCTATGTTTATGCTTTCTTTGTATGTTCAGACTTCTGTATCAATGTTAAGTAATGAACAGGCTACAGGGCTTGATGTTATGTTGCTACTTATCCTATCACTATAAGATCAGGAGAGACAGAGGGAGTTTCTGCTTTTTACACACAACCCAGATAAATAGGAAACCTTACATAGAGCTTTGATTTCACCTTGAACCCAAGGCTCTTATTCAGCAGATAGGTAAGTAGATAGATAGACAGAGAGACAGACAGATAGATAGATAGTGTGTCCTTATGCTTCAACTCCTTCTGATGCTCCCAAAATTTAAATATATCGCTACACTGTCTTATGTGGGTTTAGGATTCTCTATCCATTAACATTTACATCCATTTTATGCATCATACTGAATTAAATTTTAAAGTTACTTCCACATATGTTCAAAAAAATTTTAATTTGGAATTTCTGATTTGGTTCTATTTGGTTGCTTACTACTTACTGTAGATGGTGAGGACAGGTGTCCTCCGTATTAATAAAGCTTCTGAAAATAAATACCATTGCCTTTATACTCCATTTATAAAGTTGACAGTGGTTTCATGATTTTCTAAAGAGGTCAAGGGTGGGGAGTAGAGATCAGATTTCATATGATATTCAGAGAGAGGCTTTTAGATATGCCAAGCAAAGAGGGTAATTTCCTCCCCAATGATTGTATGGCAAAATTGAATATCCTGCAGAACCAAAACTAGTCATACAGTTTTTAAAAATTATTTAGAATTAACTGTTCTCAAACCCATTTTTAAAATATCATTCCTTGGAACAATATAACTTCTTCAATTAAACATAAAACTGGTAATTTACAAGATCTAGGTACTAAAGAGGATTTTAACTATTTCATAGAGTTAAAAGCATAGGACACCTGGATATTTTAATCATAATTTCTGGCCTTTGCTAGCTAAAAAGTGATACAACTTTTACCTTGATTAAAGCCTGTCAAGGCTCAAATTTTAAATTGTACCATAGAGAGAGAAAATCGAGGACTGTGAAATCATGGTTTGGAATAAGATGCAGCCAAACAATTCAAGAAAATGATCCAAGTTTTGTCACTGAAATAGTGATCTCTCTGTCAGTCTTAAAGAAACATTATTTTCATTCACAGATTGGGATTTCACTATGATCATAACTTGCTGAGTCAGTCAAGGGAATGAAATTCTTGATATACTGTTTTCCACTCTCGCTGTAAACTTTAGGATAGTCTATTTGGTCTAAAATCTGTAATGTTTCATAAGGATAAGAAAAGAAAGAAATAAAAGCTGATTATTTCAAGTCAGTTCTGCAGGAAAAGAAGGAAAAATGATCCTGACTTCTACAAGAACTGAGCTGCAACAATGAAACACAAGATTTGATTATACCCATGTGTGTGTTATGTTCACTGACAGCACAGTATCTTGCGGCCATGTAGAAAACACTAAGAGGGACACAAATCCATTCACAGTAGTGAATGATAGAAAGGACTATCAGGAATACAAAAACCAATTCCAACCCCAATATTGTACAAATATTTTAAGTCAAAATTTGAGTCCTCTCTTTCTTGGGTGGGAAAAAATCATAAATACAATTTTAAATATTTCACAGCTCCTTTCCATGCACTTCAGTGAGAGGCAGTACAATTATACGCTGAGAACAGAGTTACGACTTTAAGAAGGATATGAGGATGCCAATGAATCCAGTGACCACACATTACTGGTTAATCCAGAGTTACTGGATTTTGTAACTCTTCCTTCTCAATATTTTCTATTCTTTAGTGTGTAATATCCAAACTTTTTCAATTAAGATTTTCTATATTTATTGACATCATAACAGGAAGTATTAAAGAGTCAACCAAATATCTTTCACTTAAGGATACCCAGCAGAAATGCCCCTGCTCATTATTACCTCATCTTTAACAATTATATTTTGAGATATATCAGTGAGACAATTTTCAGTCCCTCTGATGTGATACTGATTAATCCCTAATGTAGTCTTATTAATAAAAATGTTATGTAGAATTAAAATGCCTTGCAGGAGAAGCTGTGCCAAAGCAATAGAATTACTTTTATGAATGTGCAATTTTGCAAAAAAAAAAAGTCCTACCAAAAATCTGAGACCTTCCTTTCATGAAACCGTACTGGCTTTAAATCTTTATAAGTACAATGCAAAAACAACCATTTGGCTATTTTACACAGGAATAACACCAAAATGTTGTCCTCTGGTTTGTCCTCTTCTATCTTTTTATAGGATTATACATAGGTTACTAGGCTTTTATTCCTTAGCATTGTTCCGTTTGCTAAGACTTTTTAAAACTGAGTTGTGCAAAGAGCTCCCAAGGTAATAGCCTTATGATCCTTGAATAAAGTATCAGGGATTTTTGGCTTAATGGGATGAAATCTTAATATTGTATCACTTCTTCCTTATTTGTATAAGTATATTGTATAAATACATCCTTTTTATTTTGTCTGAAAACAGAAATCAACATTCAACTTATGGGCTTTTCCCACACTGTTTTTCCAGTGACTAAAAAATTTTACTCTGCCAGTGAAAAGCTTTCAGTGCTGTATTTGTCATTTTATTACCAACAGAAACAGAAGGGAGAAAAAGGGTGAAAGGGCAAACCAGGGGAACTATTGTTTTGAATTTTAATGTAACTAATAGGACTTCTAAGTCTTCAAGGCAATTTAGGATTTGTAATAATAAGTTGGAGGCTGAAAATGTAATTCAATAATCATGGTCATCATAACTTTAAGAAAAATAGGTTTGGTCTTTTTTAGTTTCCTAGAACAGATTTCAACATTGAGGAAACTTTATAGTAATAATTAGAACTAGGTAAACCGCTTTCACCTAAGGTCTCCCATATATGCTGCTATTGTCTCCCTGAGTAAGATTCTAGTATTTTTAAGATTCTACTTACCCTGAAGAGTATAACTAGCAAATGAAATGAGAAAAGCATCTATAGAGAATGAATCACAGGACCTGAACCCATTTCTGGTGATGTCAACCTTACTGTGTACAGTACTGCATGATTCTAACACAGGTGACCCAAGTACCAAAAATCATGTGGGAAAACATCTAAGACACCCAGAAAAGGACATCTATACCAAAGGAGTATTGCACAGCATATGTTAGTGCAGATCTTTTAAATATCACAAATAAGAATAATTGAAGAAAAAATTGGTTTGGTATTTTTTTTAATTTCACCACTTAAATGAAATATATATCAATACATGAAAAAATATTGTTACATAATACTGAGAGCTTGATATGATGCCTTAAATCAATGAGGATTATGTTGTGCAGCATGAAGATTCTCAGTCATTCAGACACCTTTTCAGGCATATTTGGTAGCATAATTTTCTGTTCCTGAAGGACTTAGGGCCTTGAAGAGATTTTACGCCATCTGTTGCATATGGTATGGTTTTTCTGCCTAGATTCAGCTTGATATTTATTTATTGTTTGAAACCACTATTAATGATTTTATTCTCTAAAACCAGGATTATTGTATAAAATGTGTGAAAAAAATAAATAAAAATGAAATGGTAAGAAGATCATCTTTGATTTGAGATACAGGAGCAGAACGTAAAAATGAATAATAAATGTGGACTATACACACACACACACACACACACACACACACACATATATATATAGTTTTATAACATAAAAAGAATATCTGATTCAGACTCATTTTATAATTGCAATAGTATCTATTATTTTGCCCTCCCAAGGGCTATCAATTTTTTTTGTCATGTGTTTACAGGGATCACATTCTCTTTTACTTTTGTATGTCTCTAAATATACAGGTAATAATGCCTATTCATTTGCAGCTCAACCTACTTCAAAACATTAGGAAAATAAGTGGTATTTAGGTAAACAGGTTCAGATCTTGTTTGATTAACAGAGGAAAGAGCAGAAGTAGTAACTCTGGAATGATACTTTCTGTTGCCTTCTTTTTGCTTGCTATTGAAGGTAAAGGTTTCAAACATAGAAGGAAAATTAGGTGCTTGGACTTCAAAAGCTAAAAGGTGTTTAGATAGTGATTGATAAATCTGAGGGCCTGTAATTCAGCTTCTAGTCCTTATGACTTAACTCAGTTCTGTAGTAAGAATTTTTAAAAAAGAAAGTGTAAAATTCAGATTTAAATTACTGGCAATAAATGAAAAAGTTGTTACTCGTTCCTCATTTAATTTCCTATTTTGTTCAAAGAATATTACGATACCTGTGTGCATTGAATTACATAAGTCACAGAAAATCATGATTTCACTTAAATCAAAGTATAACACACTTCTTTCTGCAAGGATGATCACTCTTCTATCAATACAAATTATACTCTGCTTTCTGCTTTCCAGTGCCAAATCCTGGGTACTTTATAAACTTCACTAAATATGACTCATGCAAAGCTCTCTAATAGAGATATAAACTTGATAAAAATTTTAAGACCACTAGCCTTAATAATATTATCTTGCTGTATCAGCAAAAAGCTTAAATGAAGAATAGATACAGAAGTCTTTTAAGTATGAATTTTCTTACCTGATTGGATAGATCACCAGGTCGATCTGGTAGACAGATATTTATTAATTCTAATTGTCTACCTAGTTCATGGAGATACATACCATAATTATTAACT
>WEKY01046742.1:0-32674 GCA_013390045.1 Picathartes gymnocephalus
GTCGGCCCGGCGAGGCAGCACCTCGGTCCCCGCCGCCTCCCCGCACAGGTACGGGAGTAGCGGCGCTCCGGGGCCGAGCTTGGGGCGGGGGACAGGCGGCGAGGAGGGGGCCACGGCTGGGTCGGGGAGTGCCTGTGGAGGACCCCAGGGTGAGGGGTCCCGGCCGGCCATCCCCGGCGGTGGGGGAGCTGGGCGGGGGCTCCCTGTACTGTGCGGGGTCGGACGGGAGCCCCGCACCCTCCCGGTGCCCTCCGCCGTGCTGGGGGTCCTTCCCCTGCGGAGCCCCCGGGGCTGTGATCCCGACACTGTGATCCCCATGACCCGCCAACAGAAGTTGGCTTTTTTTTTTTTTTCTTCCCCTCTCCTCTCTCTGTGGGCCTTAGGGAGCGCTGCCCCCCGCCCCGGGCCCCAGCTTTGCATAACTTGTCTCCCAGTTGACTGTCCCTTCCTCCCTGCACTTTGCCCTTGCCCGGTGGTCTGTGGCGTGAGGGAGTAAAACTATTCAAGGACTGGATTTTGTTTCTCTAGGGAAAGAGCTGGGTCACAAATAAGGCAGCCTACCTAATAATATGTATATTCCTTTTTTCCCCCCACAGCAGCCCAGTGTACAAGCAGGATTCTGTGACAATACAGAACAAGGCCCTTGGGTGTGATTTTTTTTTAGCAAACCCTGGAGCAGAGCTGCTATTAGCATGTAGAGTTTGAATGCCACAGGCAGTCTGTTGTCTCTTCCTGCTGAAAGAATAATTTAGAGGAGCAGCAGTGACTCATTAATAGAAAGTATTAGTTGCAGGAAGGCAAAACCGGGTGAAGTTTCTTACTTTACCACAGACTTACTCTATGACCTTGGATCAGTCTTTCTGCACCAGTCAGTCCTCTGTTTGCTTATGAGTCGGGAAGAGCGGTGCTTTCCTAAAACGTCCTGTGGATAAACATACTAATGACTGTGAAATGCTTATCTGCTGTAGTAATAATGGGTAGATAGCGATGGTATTTCTATTATAGAAGCAGAAAGGCTCTAGCCAGGATGTGAACTGTAGCAGCCACACTTTGATGGAAATAAGAGCTTGCTTAAAAAGACATTCAATAACCTGTGATATTGCATGATTTACACTGTGGTCATCTTGCACTTTATATTTTGATATAGTGTGCGCTTTCAAAGAGCTGCCATTCCACACTGCAAATACTTTATGGATGGCTTTTTTTCCCCTTCTGTTTGCTTAGAACAAAGCTGCTGTGGTGTCCTCTTCCACTGCTGAGGAAACCTCGTGAATTTCTAATGTGGCAGATTATCCCTGATAGTTGACATCTCTGAACTACATGGTGTTTTTGCAAGGGAATATTAAAGGGAGTGACAATAAGTTCATTATACCTGTAATGAAAGGCAAACCTAGTTTTAGGAACAGTATTTTCCCGCTCATCTTATAGGATGCTCTCTATGGAAAATCAGAATACTTGTAGTATTTCATAGGCAAAAACCTAAATACAGGAGTTCTGAAGCTGAAGGAGTTGACTGTCATGCTTCACACACTGCTCTGAAGTGCAACGACTGCAGTAACAAATGGAAGCAGCCAAGCACAGAGCTGGGAGTTGCTGCTGCAAATCCTGACCTGAGTGAAATAAGTTTTCTCTTTTTACAGTTTTGCTTAATACTGACTTGTGCAGCTAGATTGGTCATCTTTTTTTTTAATTTTTTTTTAATATATTGTAAAAGGATTCACCAGGAGGAAGCACTGTTTGCCTCATGCCTTGGGGATTTTTTGAAAGTAATTTGATCTATAGTTTATCATTTACCTACTCAATTTAATATAAAACTTCCATAATCAGATTAACATTAAATAGGAAAGCTTTTGTGTTGAGGAGGAGGTAAGTATAACCCAGTTGGGTTTGGTTTGGGTTTTGTGGTTTTTCTTTTTTTTTTTTTTTTTTTTTTTTTTTTTTTTTAATACACCTATTACTAATGTACANTTTTTTTAATGAACCTGAAAGCTGCTCTGGTAGAATGGCAATTCATTGTTAATTCTTAATATGTAGATGCCCTGGAAAAATCAAATACTCGGTTTCATAGCTACCCTTAGGCACCTTTAATTTATGCAAGCAGGGCTCACTGAGTAACTACTGTAAGTCTCATTGACCTTAGCAGGTTTGCAGAGGTCATGTTTTAAAATGGGTAAGTTGTTCTTGAACTATTTTCTCAGTAAGTATTAGGAGCAAGTGTTTGTGTACACAATTACACGCTTTTTCCAGTTCTCCATTACATTTTCTGTTTTTCTTTAGATTCTTGCTCATCTTAAAGAAAGCTCTTGTTAGAAAGAAACACAGGTTTTTGAAAACAAGTTCCTTTTCAAGATCTGGCTACAGCAGAGCAAGACTGCAAGGTTTTGCAAACAGCCAGAAAGGCCAGTGTTGGGTTCAGAGAAACTTGGCCAGCACAAGCCGAATGTACACGAGTGACATCAGCATTTTCTGAGCCATTTATGCTGTTCACTTGTGCCGGTTCCCAGCAGTGCCTTGTCTTATGTAAGCTCACACTGTACATCCTGTCCTGCTGTTCTCATGCATGATAATTCACTGGTGTTATCTTACGGGAGGGTTTGAGAGCTGCTGCTTGTCTCAAATGTCTGCATGCAAGGTTCCTATGAGCCAGGAGCATAACGGTGTCCTAGGAGACATCTGAGGAATAACTTAGAGTGAGACACAGCTTGTCCCCTGCTCCTTTTGGTAATGGAGCTGTAATCGCTGTGACAGGTTTTACTGGACTGAAGCCTTGATCTGTATCATACGTAGATGGGCCACTAATGCAGTTTTGATGGCTGGTGATAAAACAGCCATAAAACCCAAAGGACTTAAGTGTCAACAGAACCCTTGATAATACTAAGACTGGAAAATTAAGGCTTTTATTACACTGTCACTGCACACTTCTTGTTACAAGGTCTTTGGGAGGAATTGTGTCTTCAGATACTGATCCTTCAAACTTGTCCTTGCACTTGGCATTTACTCATGCATAATGAAAGTACTACCACTTGATGGGTGAAATTGAAACAAACCCTCCATTATAAGCACTAAACCCAAACATTTCTTCTGTTTATCTTGCTTGTTAAATCTAGCTGAAAGTTGCTGGCATAGAATCCTGCACTAAAGCAATGTGCATGATCTAGTTCTAAGTAAACGGAGCACCTTCTTTCAACAGAGTCTAATGTTTCATACTTCAGTCTCTTTTGTTAGTGCTATGGCAGTGTGAGGGAGCCAAATTCCTGATTACCTGTCTTGGTGAATGTGATTGTCCTTGTCTGACTCCATGGCTTGTTCGGAGCAGCTGGAAAGTTTCCTTATGAGCACTGATCTGGCACAGCTGTGTACAAGACTGTGAAGTTTATAGCTCTGCAGGGGAACCACCTACTGAGGGAAGAAGGATTGACCTGGAGGAGAAGTGCACCTGGAGAGGAATGCTGATGTTCCCTGTGGAAGTAACAGAACTCTTTCCTGTGACTTTCTAGAGTGATCTGCTCCATATTGCAGAGAACAATTTGTCATTGTAGTGGGGAAACAAGAGGAATGCAAGACTTGACAAGGGGACTGGTTACCTGAAAAGGAACAGGTGCAGTCCTTAGACACTGAAAAGCTAAACAGATTCATTTAAGCGAGCTTTCTTGCAAGTATAAGGACATTTATTGGCAAAACATCTAAGAGAAACTTGAGTTTCCGTTTGAGAAGGAAATTGAGTTATCACTATTACTTTTATTGACCAAAGATAGGGATGCATGGACTTTTCCTAGTGCTTTTGTTAGTTATGGAGAATATGCAAATCTGTTTTAAAACCATATATGGGAGAATAGGCAGCAATTAAATTGTATTTTAGAGACTTATAACAGCTGTAAGAATAAATAGCGTAAAAAAAAAAAAACAAACAAACCAAGCAAACTTCCCCCAAAGAACCTCAAACTTCAAAAGCACCTTCATGTAGCACATTCAGGATTCTGTTAATGATATTTTATTGCATGGCAGATACTTACGTGAATATAAAAGTCTACATATATGTTGCCATGAATCAGTAGCTTTTTTACTAGATGTGGGCAAATAAAATGCAGTCTGGATGCTTAAATCTACTAAAATATTTATAAGAGGGCTGGCTCTTGGAAAAAGTTTCCCACAGGATGCAGTGGGTGTCAGGTCTAAAGGTCAGCAGCAGAGAGAGTAAAGAGAAGGCTCTTTGCCGTTTATTTTTCTCTAAATTTTTCAAACAAGCCTTGTGTAAAGAAGCAGAGAATCTCTTTCTTACTTCCTAAATTTCCAAGTGCTAACAGGCATTTGCAGGTTTGTTCATACTTAAACTGTTTGTTGCAAATTTTTTCTTTAAGAGAGGGGAAAAAATCCCAAAACCCGCGGTGCAGTTAATACATTCATGTTCTCTTAGTACGGAAGTTCCTGGTGTAAATCATAAAAGCCAAATGGAGTTTTAAGTGACTGTCATGTACAACTTGGGGAATGAACATTCCTGATACTAATAAAAGGGCCAGATTGGAGCTACATAATTAATCCCAGGGTCCTTTTCAATGCATGATAAGATTTGGCTACAACGGCCAGGGAGTTAGTAGAGACAACTATCAAGTCCTATGAAGCAGTGGATTGTTTGCCTAAAATAAAAATACCTGTGTGCTTACTCTGGTATGTATCTTCTGGTGATTAGTGCTCAAATAGCAGTTGAAATAGGGGAGAAAAAGAGTGTGAGTAGTGACTGACATCTTGAATCTATTTCTTATCTTAAATATGTATGTAAATATATTTATACATATATTCAATATGTATAATTATCTGCGTACATATTATATATATATATGTCTTTAAAGCAAAAGATAAGTATTTAGGGCTTTTTTGAGTGTTACATGGCAAAAGCTTTTTCTAAATTGGAGTTGATTTGAAATGAAATGCCTGGGGAGCTTCAGGAAAGAATCTTACAATGAAGTTTATCCCCTCTATGTAGCAGTGTCCTGAAGGAAGTGTGCAGAAAAGTGCTAAAAAAAAAATCTTATGAGATGGCACAAAGTCTGTGTCAGAGACAGACAGGAGGAGGAGTGGGCAGATGGCAGTCAGTACAAAACACGTGAATAATCAGATTGAGAACAAGCTGAATAGACTGTCAGTATGCTGGTTGCATGCTGCTGCATTTTGGGTTTGGTGAACGTACTGGGGATTTTCTCTGTTGTGATCAGTGTTCCATACTCCAGAGAGGTAAAAATCTTCAAGCTGGAAGCATATATGATGGTGAAGGCATGCCCACCATAGTCAGGGACTTCTGGGATGAGGAAAAGGTCAGTGCTTTCAGAACTGTCAGGACTGGAACACATTAAAAAAATCTGTTCAGTTTGTTATAGACTCCATCTGCATGTTTATTCAGATCTGCCTTTGGCCTGCATGTCATGGAATAATACTAAAATGATCCAAAATCTTAGTGCTTGAACTTGTGTGATGATAGATGTATTTCTTCTTCTGAAAAGGTCTAGAATGTAGTAAGACTTATTTGTGGTAAATTGTTTACGTAACGTACTTTCTCCAGTTTATTGGAAAACTCTTTGGGTAGTTGTCTGGCCTGACTGTTCATTTCCTGACTCAGTGGTCCTTTCCAGATTGTTGTTTGGATGCACTTGTTGGAGTGTGGAAAGAAGAGCAGGAAGGATGGCTGCACTGGTGAATGATTGATCCCATAACCCTCATGCAATGCTAACGATTATAGAAAAAAATAAATCCAGAAACAGAACAAAAGTAGGCCACCTTCCCTACCAATTCTTACCTGAAAAAGGTTATAATATCAATTTATAGTAATAATAAGGTATACACATGGAAAGGAGTGTGTTGAGATCCAGTTGATCAATAGTAACTTGGTCCTGTTTATATCTGTATCAAAATGTTCCTGTTTTTTTTCTTTTTCAGTAAGTTCCATAAGCTAAAACAGTAGTGAACTAATCTAACTGGAGAATGCCCTGTTTCCCAAGAAAGAGGCACTTCTTTTTCTGAGCTGGCATTTGAATGGAAGGATACCAACACACCTTGCAGTTTAAAATTGATTTAGTACAGATAATTTTGCATTCTTCAAGTTATCCTTTAGTAGTACCAGTTTGCTCCTTGTACACTGTCTTAGCATGCCTCAGTCTGAACAACAGCAGTAAAGAGTTTTACCAGCACAAGAAGGTAGAGCAAATTTGGTCTATATTTCTGTAGAAGTGAAGGTTAGCAAGATAAAGGGAAAATGATTAAAATATTCACAAGAAGTGCCCTAGATAAGATTGTTTCGTGTCTGAGGGCATGATGAATCCTGTGGGAATGAGGAAGCTAAAAGGCTGTTTAATTCTGATGTTTCACACAAAATCAACATGTTAGATATCAAAGTGGTATTAGTGAAATTTGTAAGAACATGGGCATTTTATGTAAAGAATATAGAAACAAAATAAGTTAGTCCAAACCAAATCCTTTGCTGTATCCAAGCTATGCGGAAAATGAACATTGGAGGCTTAACGTGAATGTAATAAATCAAACTGCCAGCTGAGCCTCAGAGGGCTTTATTCATGCACTTCATTGTTCTCTCTGCAGATACAGCAGTGTTGAGCCAAACGCAGGGTTGTCATTCTGCAGATGTTCAAAGTGTTTCCCGGTGTTCTGAAGACTGAGCTGGTGTTTGTGCTGTTGTCCAAACTGCTCAGTTCACTGCTCGGAGTGACCGTGCTCTGAATTTCATGGGCACTTTCACTTGCAGAAATCACAGCATGAGTTTGCAGTTTTGGGTGAGTGGGGAGCTATGTTGTGTACTGTTGATAACTCCCAGAAAAGGCTCAGTTTTGTAGCTTCTGGAAAATACTTTTTGGCAGCAGAAGATGCCTTGCTCACCCTCTGCAGCTTGGCAGAAACTGTTCCTCAGTGCATGAGCTTCCAAAGCACCTCTCTCAAGGTACTGCTTGGGGCTGCTGGCACAGAGCAGGATTTTAACCTTCACCAAACCGTCTCCTTTCCCCATATCCTCAGTACCGGCCAAACAAAATAGTGAAACAGGAGGCAGAATTACTTAATAAGATTGAAATGGGAAACAAAAGGGTAAAAGCGGAACAGACAAAGTTGTGTTCTGGTTTAACGTGTGGTGACACATCTGGCTGTTCTTACCAAGAGTTCTAAAGCAGGTCTGTGCTGTTGGGCTTGGAGAGTCAGTAATAGTTTCTCATTAGTGTTATCTTTAAGTATTCAAAGTTAAAATTGCGGAGTTTTCCATCACATCTTCCTTTCTTTTAACTCATCCTCACTAGGGCTCTCGCTGGAGATGGGCACCTTTGTGTTGAAAGAGTTGCTTTTTCATTCTGTCTGTATTCATTTTGCTGGCTGACAGGTCCATATTTGATATGCATCAGTATTTTAATGAACATGCTTGCAGCATGCTCTTATGATTAGTGTAGTGTGTTTTGTTAACTCCATGTTTTCTGAGAGTATCTGGAGCATTTTATGGGGACCTCATGTGATATATTTTTAGCCCTGCTGATAAACTTTAAATGATCTGATTATATGCAGATTATGCTTGTAAATAAATATTCTTTCTCATCTTCTTCCTAGTCTGCTTCTTTTGGAGTTTTGCTTATCTTAAATTATTGTTCAGCAAACTTAACCAGTAAAACTTTAACTTAAGAGCAATCAATATTGCACTCACTTCTCGAAGGATAAGTAAACACATTTTCTCCTATCAAATTAGGTTAAGATAAGAAATACTACAGCTAATTAATTTTTAATACTAGTTTGACAGGTGTATACTTTTTCCCAGTGCAACAAAGGCAGTGTTCAGGAATGTTTTTCTTGGTGGTGGTTTTGTGAGCATAACCCTGTAGGTCAAGGACAAATTTCACACAGCCCTTTGCAGTGGCATAACTAAGATGTCTGCTGACGAGATCAGGTACTTTCAGGTCAGTGGAACATTGGGAATGTTCTGGTATCATGGAAGCCAGTTTTTCTGCAACCTTCCCCTCATCTGTTCTGAATATATCAAGGGAGTATTCCAAGGAAATGCCAAGGCAGGTAAAGGTGACTTCTAGGGCTTTATGAAGATTGGTGCGCATATCTCCAGCTGAACAGAACTTGCAATGTTCAAACTTAATTCAGCTGTGATACAAGACAGATTCTTTAACAAGGAAATCTGTGATACTTTCTTAAACTACTCATCTGTCCATTTTGACTCTTCTTTTCTTTGGATTCTTTTTTCGATTACTCTGACTTGAAAAAAAGAGTTGCCACATTTGATCCAATGCTTTTAATATTATTAATTACAAAATAAATGTAGTAGTTGATATCCTGAGATATTATATGATTAGGCATGATTGTTTGGTCTTGCATTCTTCATTTGATTTCAGCTTGCATGACTGAGTTCAGAAACCTAATTAAAATTTTATGATGAGTTTTTTTGCTTTGAATATGGTGACTGAATGACTTGTCCTGATAAACACACTAGTTAGATCAGGGTCTGCTAAGCTGATGTTCCAGTTAAGAGTCAGGTTATGCCAAATATTAACTAGAAGCGGTAAAATCTCATCAAAGTATAATGAATCTGTGTACTTAAACATTCCTTGGTTCTAACAAACTGATGGAAGCTGTGATTCTGTATGTTAATGTGAAGTTGCATATTGCAAGACCAGGGAGAAGTGTGGTGTGTTTGTTGCTCTTTCTTACACAACACAAACTTCGGTGTGAAGTTCCTTCTTGTTATCGTTAATGATACCTGACTTCTTGCTTATATCAGAATTAAAAAACAAGACCTTTATTTGCACAGCTTGAATTGCTGTAATGTGTAATACTACTTTTAAATTTCTCTTGAGAGTATCAGACATCCCAATAAAACCAGACCTCTCCTGCAATTTTCAAAGACTGTTAATCGTTAATTTATTTGGGGGCTGGGGGTGGGAGAAGAGGTAATGTTTTCTGAAGTTGCATGCTTTAAATGAGAAGGTGACTGCTAGTTTTCTGTCAGTTTACTGGTGCCCTACAAATCTATTTCTTAATAGTTTAGACAGTTTATAATCTGCTGGTAACTTGACCTATGTGGCTGTTTGCTTCAATCATTTATTCCCCCTCTGTAGAATAGAGTTATTTTAGCTGTCTGGTTAATCTTTGCACAGATGGGACTTGAAGATCATTGGAGACTGAAGCACTGTGCTGTATAGGCTGTTGATACTTCTGTGGTGTTTCCTGTCTTTCAAGCTACTGCTTTAAGTTGTAAAACATAATTAGTTTGAGGTGTTGCACTTTTAAGTAATATTATAGTTAAATTTATATTTGCAAGATTAAATACTAAATTTCACTTGTGTACAGGGCTTGACAGATTTTGCCAACTGTCATACTCTGTTTCTTGCATTTAAGTGGAGCCTAAGGCAGCTGACTGGCTTTGTGCAAGAGTGATGAGTTTTGGTGCTTGAGTTTATTGTATACAAATGACTGGAAGCCTGTGTTTACAGCATTTCCTTACGTGTGCCTTTGTTGGTGCCATTGTACAGGTTAACTTTTAGCAATTTTTGCAGAACCTACTTGTTCTAGAAAGGCTATTGCTGATGCATTTTACTCTAGCATCAGTTATATTTCAATTCTTCACATTAAAGAAAGATTACAAATTGCACATGACATTGATGTTTTTAAAATAAATCCTCAGAGGAATTTCTTGGATATTTTTACATTTTTGTTGAGTTAATATGGTCTCCACTGACCTCTGCTTGAGATGCTACAGTTACAGAACCACAGAAGGGTTTGGGTTGGAATGGACATTAAAGACCATCTCGTTCTAACCTCCCTGCCATGGTCAGGGACACTTTCCACTAGACCAGCTTGCTCAAAGCCCCATCCTGCCTGGCCTTGAACCTCCTGACTGAGAATTTGCAGTTGGTCACGCAGACAAAGAGTAGGGAGAGTAGGCGTCTCTAAAAATTGCTTTCAGTAACTTGTCCCACACCTACAGGTAAACACCATGGAAGAAGCTGTGGAAAATAACTGATTACAGTTTGGTCAGTGTCCAGACACCTTGGGAGTTTTCTTCAGTTACCTGTCATAGTTTGTTTGGCTTTTAAAAAAGCAATTGGTAACTGTTGTGGAAAGTTAAGTGAACTTTTTAGCTCTTTCAACAGGTGAAGTAAGTCTTAAGGACTGTAGCATCCTTGCACTTCAAACCTCTTTCAGGCAACATCATCTGGTTCGTGAACTGAGTATGGCAGGATTCTTCTGAAGAGCCATATGTTTGCTTATTTTTCTATTTTTGTGAACACATTTTTCATATGCCAATGTGGTGAAAAGAAGTGGGCAGCTTTAATTATTTATTTATTGTTTCTGATTTGTTTTGGTTGATGCCTAGCCTTTGGGCTCTTATGTATAAAATGAAATCCTTAGAGTAGAAATTCCAGATTTAATGACATTTTTGGGTGGGAGCTCTACTCTTGGGCTTGGCTTGCATCACTCATGCTAATTCTGCAGAGCTGTACCCTTGACCCCCTGAAGTAACTGATGCTCATGTGTCAGCAGCACGTGTGTCATTTCCAGTCACTGAAGGAGGATCGAACCACATCCTCGGGTAGAGGTTTTCACAGATAATTTTTAGGAATGTTAGTACTCAGAAATGTGTTATACCAGCAAGGTCTTCAGGGGAATATTTGCCTGAGGTACTTTTAGATGCTTCTGGCTTCTCACAAAGATTTTAGTTTATTCTTGTGTTCTTTTGGTTTGCCTTGGCCTACCCAAGGGCCGGGTGCTTTCTGGACTAACCTGCACTGTACCAAGTACTAGCAAGTGGAGCATTGGAAACAGAAAACAGACTTGGGATTCCTCTCAGCATTTAGGAAAAGTGATTGCTGTGGAATTGCTCAGCTGATTTCCATGGAGGTGGAGTCTGCTGACTGTGTTTGGCACAGAAGCCTGTGGGAAGAGCTCCATGTTAATGTGCAGTGTTAACAAAAGAGGCTGAAGGACAGTGTTCAGACTTGCAGTGGGGGTGAACTCTGATGCAAAGAGTGAAAAGCAACTTGATGTTCCTCTGCTGATTTTTTTTTTTTTTTTTCGTTTTTTTTTCTAATGTTATGTTCCTCTTGCAGGGAAGTATTGAGGCTGCATCTAAATAGTTTCAAAGTTAATATTACCTTTAAGGAAGTGTGGCTTTGCCAAATTCATTTTTTGTTGTTTATTCTGTCTCTGAGATCTACATCTTGCTCACATTACTGTTCCCCACTCAAAATGTTGATATCAAAGGTCTTAAGTATTTCTGTCTTTCTAGGGGGTAGGGGGAAGGGAAGGTTCTGTAGTGGTTAAACAATTCACCTGTCTTGGTTTAGCCAAAAAGGCCACCAAAACAGGCAGTCCTGGCCTATGCAGTACCTTCCTGTCAGTGCTGGGGTTCGAACTGCTCTCCAGTGATTGAGATCATTTGCCCGCTGTTGCAGAAAACTCATCTTTTTTTCTGGTTTTTTTTTCCAGGATTATTTTGCAGCTAATATAGTAGTTGTCTAAGTAACTTGCATCATGAAATCCA
This sequence comes from Picathartes gymnocephalus, assembly GCA_013390045.1. Lineage (NCBI taxonomy): Eukaryota > Metazoa > Chordata > Aves > Passeriformes > Picathartidae > Picathartes > Picathartes gymnocephalus. Next base: position 11,528 of record WEKY01046742.1, read on the forward strand.
AAAACTCCTGCAGCAGTAGAGGAAGCAGGAATCTCTCAGCTGGAAGACAGAGAACATGACTGCCCTTCTGCCACAGTGCTTTTACTATGTTCAATTTAAACCATCCTGAAAGTGTACCAGTAGTCAGACTCTGTGGTGTGAGTATTCTTTTCATAGTTTTGGGACAGTCTTTGTGCAACAGCCTCCCTCATTAAGATAATTATAAAGCAATACTTAGTTGCATTAAATGATGTTCTTGTTGTGCAGTTGTTTTCTGTTTGAGGTACGACACAGAATTCAGATGCATGTAGTTATGTTCATGTATTACTCTGTATTTTGCAGAGCTATTAAAAATTGCCTTAAGATGAACTTGAGAACAACTGTGTGTTGTTATCCCCAGAATGCCTGTCACTGTAGGCTGGGTACTGGCATTCTTTGCTGCTGATCCTGCTGAACATGCAAGTCATGTTTTGGAAGAAGAAGAATTGAAGCATGTGCTTCTAGACTTCAGTGATGGGTTTGGTTTATGGATATTTAGACCTTAGGCAGGATTAGAGCCTGTTCTGAAGTGAGATCCCCTGGAATATGTGTAGTTTAAATATTGTCTTCAGCACAAACTGTTTGATTTCGCAGATCTCCTCCCGTTGCAGTACGCTACCCACTAATGTGGGCAGAGGGTTGAGGTTTGTGTTTTCTAGAAGACTACTTTAGTTAGTTAGCCAAAAGGCGTGAAAAGCATTAGTCAGTGCAAGGAAGAGAGTTCATTTTACTAGTCTTGACAAAATTGAGTAGCTCTCATTGTTAGTTTGAAACTTGGTGACAGTGTGGGAATTTCAGGTTTGCTGCACCAGAAGTACCCAAACCCCAGGATTTTAATGTCAGGTAATGATCTAGGTTTCCCCTTCACCGAACTGTTTTGTCTGTTGTATTGAATTGTTGCTTAAACTTCATTGTTGTGGGAGTGAGTTGTAGGAACCAGTCTTTCTACTCCTAAACTGTTTGTTTACTGTAAGTGGTTTGATTTCTGATTATTACTGAAGCCCTGCAGTTGTAGGGTGACTGAAGGACAGTTTGGGTCATATTGTCCATCTTCAGTATTTAGTTTATGATGGTTTGAAAAGCTGTATTCAGTACTGGGAGGAAACAATAATGAGGTTTGCTAGTGAAAAATAGCGACTGAAAATCAGTAGTCCATCCTTAAATGTAAGGCATCCCTGAGTACTGCTTCAGAGTAACATTTTAAAGTTTTCATGTTCAAAATAGTGTATTGTAGGAAACCTCCTGCTGCTTTTTTCAAATTTGAGGGAGTTCCTGCATGCAAGCTAAGTAAAAATATCTTTCATATTGCTTCTTCTTTAATACACTAGCATAAAATTATAATCTTGAAGGATTCTTTTTCTGGAAGAACATTGAGTCATCTACAGAGGTGACCATGGGATAGTGTTTGGCAGCATATTTAAATACAATAGGCTTGGGTATGCAGCTTCTATTTTCTCTGTAATTTATTTTTTTTAAATATTTGGCATCAGCTGATAAAAGTAGTGTTAGCATCAAATATTTGTGATTTCTGAACTGTTGGACCTGCTGGCAGGTCCTATTGATAACACCTGGTTATTTATAGAAAAGACTGTACTGATGCACTGATGCAATCTATGGATAGTTCTATATCCAATATTGACTTCATTATGTCTGAGGACAATTATATAAACAAGGCTATAGTTGTAGGAAGCACATCACAGGAATTAATGAGATTATGGAGTTGCAGGTATAATCGTCAGAAGAGGCTTCTGGATGTCTCTGGTCCAACCACTCATTCAGGGCAGGGGTAGAAGTAGCACTGGGTGGAGTAAGTCATGGCTTTGACCTGTGAAGCCATGAAAACCCTCAAGAACAGCAAACATGGCCTCTCTGTGAAACCTGTGCCTGTTCTTCACCACCCTCCGAGTGAAAAAGATTGTCATTGTGTTCAGCCTGAATTTTCTATGCTTCCTTTTGTGGCCACTGTTCCTATCCTGTCTGCCAGGGCTGAGAGCGTTTGTCTACACTGTCTTTACAGCTCCCATCGTGGTGTAGCTGTAGACAGCTCTCAGATGGTCCCAGCCTTCTCTGTACCAGAGAAAACAGGCCCCTCTGCCTCTTCCTGTGCATGATGCCCCTGAGGCCCTTGACCACCTGGGCACCCTCAGGGCTGGACCCTCATTGGTTCCTCAGGCTCCTGCTGAAGTGGGGTCCCCACGTGAGCACCAGGTGTGTGCAGTGGCCTTGCCAGTGTCTGGCCAGGCAGGGATCACTCCCTTCCTGCTGGCTCCTGTTCCCTCTGGTGTCTGCTTCAGTGCCTGGGCCCTTTTCGCAGGGCTGGTGCTATGCCAGCCCTCCCCAGCCTGTGCTGGTGGGTATGGGGCTCTTCTGCTCTGGGGCACAGCTTTGCTTTCCTGCCCTGGGCCTGATGAGGTGTGTTTTGGCCCCATCCTTGGGCTTAGCCATGTATGTTTATGTTTGTGGAAGTGCTGCCATTCCCTGTGTGAGCCCTCTCTTCCCTGCCCCCCTCCACTTTCCTATCTCCTGCCAGTTTGCTGAGGGTGCGCTCTGCCCCATCTTCCTGGGTGCTGGTGAGTGTTTGGAGCTCTGGGATGGCTCCTGGAGTCCTCCCTCACCAAGTTTTGTCTGTGTGATCCAGAGATCTGGCCAGTTTTCCAGGCCAGCTTGCCTTCTGTTCATGGAGCTCTGGGCTCCTCAGCTTCCAGGTGAATCTGTGGTGGGAGACTTGTCCTAAAAGTTGTCTTGAAGTTGAATAATGTTTCCTGGGCCATTCAGCTTTCATTGGAGCTCCCCAGCAGTTGGGTACACTCTGCCTTTGATAAATATTTGCTAACTACTTAAGATAATGAAAATGAATTTCATCCAGACTTTTTCCTTGTTCCTTCCAGAAGGTGATGGAACTCTATACTTTTGAGTTCTCAGGCACAAGGATGGTGGGAGCCTCCTGTGAATGCCATGGTGCTTTAGTAAGTGACAACACTCACAGGCAGCTGGTGTGATTCATGGGGTGTCCTGTGCAGGGCCAGGCATTGAACTTCATGATCCTGACGGGTCCCTTCCAACTCAGCATATTCTATGATTTGATGAATCTTGGGGTAATTCTGCGTAGAATATAGAAAAAACCCAACTAATTTAGTAGTCGGTAAGCAAAATTTTTAACAGTCCGTATGAAAATCAAAAATTATTTTCCTTATTTAGAAAAAAAAAAAATTCCTGCTAAAATTTACTTGTGTCTTCTTCAAAGTTGTATGCCTCATATCATAGTCCAGTAGCTAAATTTTAACTCTTATGTTGTTCCAAGTAGGGAAACATAACTTAAATTTATCAGTTATATTCCCAGCAAATTTTCAAACTAGGAAAGTCTGTTTTAATTCTTTTTTGTTATAAATTATTGAAGGAGGTGGCTTGATTCTGGGGGAGATGGTGTTTGAGAGGCTCTGAAAGCAGTAATTTTCCAAGTCTATTTATCAGATCCTATGTAAGATTGATTCTATAATATGGAGTTAATATTTTCGAAATGAGCCACTTGGCCAGCGCACTGTGTCTGGTTCCAGTTATTGTCAGTAAGTCCTGAAAATTATTTTCTGAGAAGGACTTGGTGAAATCTGCATTTTAAATAGAGATAATCAGTCTGAAAGTAGTTGAGAGGAGTTCTGTATTATTTCATGCTGAATGGTTTTGGTTTTATTTTTGAGATTGTTGATCCTTAAGTGGATGCCATGACTGTTCGGTTCTGGCGTGGCCTGTTCCTCTGTGGAAGGATTATGAGTGCTTAAAAGAATGGATCTCCTGGGTAGTATTGCAAAACAAGTAATTGACTTTCTTTAAGAAAAAAAAAACAAAACAAAAAACTTGTGCAAAAGAACAAAGATGTTTTGTAAACCCAAGTGCTGTGCACTTACCTGATGTTTGTGACTTGCATGCTTACTGAGTTGATCTTATTTTCTTTGAAGTCATTTTGAAAAGTGTATATGCTCTGGGAGCAAGGTTAGGATTGATACCAGTGTATAGATTGCTTCTCAGTATGCTATCCTTCAGGATTTAATTGCAGTGGAGCAGCTGAGCCCTCTTTATACAGCAGGGAAAATAGGTGGTTGGGACACTACTTTCAGCGGAATCTACAGGCTGCAGCAGCAGCCTCCAGATTCTGCTTTCAAAATTCAGTGTGGTGATGCTTGGACTTGTCATATTTGCATCTATACTCATTTGGAAGGATTGGAATACATTCAGAGAGGATTATCCTTAAAATGGGAACATTCCCTGTGGACCTCTTGGTGCCCTGGCCCTTACCAGCTTCTGCAACAATTTAGTAATTACTGCAGATTTAGTTTTTGGACCCTGCTGTTAGCAGACTGTCCAAATGTGCCCTTGTTCAGCAAGGTAGGCAAAGGGACTTTGAATGTCTGCTTGCAATTCTCCACTTGTTCGCTCACAGTGTTACAGAGAACTATTGTGGGCAGCTGATATCACCAGAGAATTATAATTGCAAATGTGAGTGAAAAGTCATTAAGTGAAGGAGTGTGCTAAATGTGTCATTGATTGGAGTCTGCGACACTAGACTCAATTGACATCCACTCAAAAGAAACCCCAAACAACCAACAACCTACTTAACAAAAGACATATTTATATAGGTTTTTTGGTTTATGTCTTTTTAGGGAGGTTTTTCCATCCATACTTGGCCATATGAGTCAGCATGTGTGGAGGACTTCAGTAGTGAACTTATTGCAAATAATTCAGTCTTTACTGTTCCCGGTATTTAGGTTATTTTTAGAGAGCACTGCAGTGAACTGTAGGTACATCTGTTAGGTGTATTCTTCATTTCTGTTTCTTGTCAAGTGTTAAGGTTGTTTTTTGCCCTTGTGCTTCTATCTTCCACTCTCTTAGAGCAATCAGATCAACTTTTTTGATGAACTTTTGTGTATTTTTTCAGATCAGAGAATCTTCTGAATCTTACGCTTTAAAGATGCCTTTAAAATGAAAGAGCCCAGTTTTTACAGGCAGCTTTGTCATCTTGGATCAGAGAGATTGGTTACCTTGGAAGAAGAAAAGACAGATTATGGGCCCACTTTAGGAGGTGGAAGACTTCAGGATAACATGGAGATATGTCATGTAGAGGTAGCTGGAAGTACTTAGTGATTTGTTTGAATAACTGTTATTAAGTATCTACAAGAATCTGTCCCACATTGAGCAATCTAGTTTCCCTGTAGCTCTTTACCAGGAATGAGGGGAAAATTCCTTTCCTGTAAGAGGGACAAATAGAGGTAAATAGCTGAAACTATGAAATTAGAACTATGCCATGGACAGCAATAATGAGTTACAATGTTAAACCTATTGAGGTTGTATAATCAAAATGTCCTTCTGACACTGAGGAAGTAATACTTCAATGGAAACTTTAGGGAAAGGATCAAATCTTTATGTGAAATAGTGAAATCTGTCATAATACATTCATAGTATTCACATTTCTCCTAATTTTGTAGTTCTGGTTGTTCAGGTTTCTCTTGTGCATTGGGATGAGGCTGTCCTGCTGGAAAAGTTTAAAATCTAGAAAGTGAAAATAACAGTCCATGCTGTTGTGTGTCATATAGCAATATAAACTGCTGGATAACTGTGTACTGAGGAAGAGAAATACAAGAGTGGTAATATTGTTTCTTTTTTCTGTTCTTGATTGCAGGTTAACCTACTGGTTGGGACTTTATGAGGGTAATTCATTATGATAACTTCTTAGTGTGGTAGATGAGTTTTAAATTTTTTTAGCTCATTTTTAAAGCCAAATGACCTTGAATTAGCCACTTTCCCTACCTCCTGTGGTTACTGTGGAGATTACCAGTTACTGCAGAACTTCCCTGAAATAAAGACTTAATTTGCCTGAATAACATCTTGGGTATGGTACTCCACCCAATGGAGAGCCAAGATGCTCTTCCATAAATAAACATATGGTTTCTTTAGGCTGAGCTGTGTTGCTCAGCCAGAGGCATATGAGACTCTGGTGGGGAGGAAGGGGGTGTCTAACTCCTGCCATCATTCTTAGGCAGAGCACACTAAATTTGACTTTTTCTGACTCTGTTCAGAATAAGATGTGGGGCAGTCTTGAATCAGGATCTGAACTTCGTTTTGACTCACACCATTATCCTTTTGTCAGATAAAAATAATTACTTTACCACACAGAGTTCTCGTTGTTTTTCTGAAATAATTACATATGGTGTATGCATCTAGCTCTCACTGAAATTCCATCTGAGGTATGCTGGTAACATTCTACTTTCATGCTTTCCCAGACATTTTTAAAATACAAAGACGCTTTTTCCCTTTCTTTACAACTGGTAACGTTAGATTTAATCTCTTTCATTGTACTAGAATTCATAACCCAGTTTAAAAGGTCTTTTTCCCTCTTGTGCTGAATTTGTTAGTTGCACTTTGCAAGTATTAGTGATCGAAAGAAGCTGAATGTGTTTTTCTGAAAATACACAGGAAATGTAGTGTTAAAACTACTTGTGTACACTTCCTACTTCATCATAATTCCTCATGATGGGTGTTGTTAACTTGTAGTTCTACAGTGAACTCTGTGTGGGTGTCAGAAGTTCACTGCATTTCACAGTGGAAGCTCTTGATTTCCATTGTGAAGTTCTTCTGAAGAAACTCTTTCAATTTGTGTGCAGTTCAAGGATCCCTTTAATAATTAGGTTTTAATGCTTAATTCTCAGTTCTCTTCTGGTCACTATGCGTGACTTTAAAAAAAAAAAAACCTCATAGCAACAGTGAGCATCTGTCTGCCTCTGGCATTTCTCATCACTTTATGCTTGCATCAGGCATCTGAGGCTAAATTGCTTTGACTAACAAGACCTTGGCTCCAAACACACACATGAGCATGCACACACAGACTCCTTGGGCTCCATTTACATTTCACTATTTTTCTGTGGCAACTGAGGTCCCAAATACAATGAGTTTCAGTGGTGATGCTTGTTGTAGAGTGAGGAAATCTTAAGATGTGGGGGAAGAGAAGGAAGGTGGCTGTTTACCTCCTCCCTCACCCTCTCCCTTTCTTCCTTTTTCCTCCTTCCTGTCTTGCTGGAGTTTTTGCTCGAGGTGCTCAGGAGAGGTGCAGTAGAAGTTCAGTATGACTGGAAAATTAATGATGGAAGCTTGGGAAAATGGCAGTAAGGCTTGGTGATCTGCATGGCTTTGATTTGGAAATGGTGAATGAACACAAACAGTACTGTAATGGTGTCTCTTAAATCCTGACGTTTGCCATGAGAGCTTTTTGAAGTCGTGGATATTGACTAGAAGAGAGTTGAGAATTAAACATTAAATCCTAACTATTAAAGGGATTCTCGAACTGCACACAAATTTAAATACAGTAGGAAGAACTTTACAATGGAAGTCAAAGCCAGCGTCCACAGATTTTCTGGTAGTTAAATAAGGATTTTGTTGTTGTTGTTGTTTGGGTGTTTTTTAGTGTGGTGTTTGTTTGTTTGTTTGTTTTTCTGGCATATTGACAGCTGAAGAGCAGTTCCTAGGCAGGTGATCTTACATTGCTATTATTGACAAAGAGGTAAATTTCAGATGTCAGAAGGACTTTGTGTAGTACTAAAGTTCTGAATCATTCCATGTGTTCTCTACATATGGAGTTAGGAGGGGACTTGACACTTCAAAGAACGGTATCTTTTATTACTGTTCTCAATAAAAACAGTTAAAAGCATTAACAGAAGCCAGCACCCAGTGTCCTTCAGCTTGTGATGACATTAGAATAAATCCTGGTTCTTTTCAGAGCTTTTAGTCTTTACAAAAACAAGTGGGCTGTGCCATTTTTTGTTTGAAAAGAAGAAGGTGGTGGGGAAAATAGACGAAGATGCTTCTTAATAAATGTTTGGCTTCAGTTTTGATTGAATTTTTGTAGAAATTGGTGTCTTTCAAGCATGTAGTTGTACTGTCACCTGTAATGCCTCTGTCTTTTTTAACACCACGTTTGAAATGAAAATTTCAACTCCTTTTATACAAATATAATTACTTTGTAAGATGTTATGCAAGTATTTATAGTCAATAGTGAATTCAGTAAAGCAGCAAGAGATTTCATTGTCGTGTAAATTGGCAATTTTGTGATGATGTACATGATAAAACAAGGTTGTGGAGAGTTTGTTCTCTTTGGGCAGGTGACATTGTAGTAACCTTCATTATTCCTTAAGAAGTGTTAAAGGAAAGCAGCTGAAGAAATGGCTCATTGCAACTTAATGCTCAGCAGCCTAATTAGTCAAATACCATGTGCCTACCTCTGCATGAAATAGCCTATTTCTTTCCAATGTAAAATAGGAATTTTCAGTTTTGGAACAGCCTGAAGAGGCCTTTGTTGCAAATGACCACTGGCTTTTTAGTTATTTATTCTCAAAAATAATGGAGGTCAGCGTGGTATCCATAGTGACTGCCTGCAGCTTCCTTGTTAATCTTGGCGTGCTGCTGTAATAATGAAATTCACTTACTAGTAACAACTTTTCGTGTTCCAGAGGGAAGCCTTCCTTTGAAAACTGGATGTGATTGGGTTTCTGTAACTTGAGAAATCTTGAATACTGTAGTTTTTCTTCGGTTTTAAACTCCTTGTCATAATCTCTGGCTGTATGAGTTGCTGTGGAGGTCTAAACAGAAAACAAGCAACCTTAAATTGCTGAAGTTTACGTATAATCTGGCACTGGAAAATTTGTGACTTGAAAAATTATTTTCATTTGGAAGTGATAAGGACTGCTAAATGGGGAATATAACATTCTGCTTGCAGTTCTGTTAGCAGAAGGGAGGCATTCTGCTATAAACTACAAAATTAAGACTTCTAAGAAGTATGTGAATATGATCAAGCCAGAATGGTTGAATGCTCCCAATTCCACAGCGTGAAATCAGAGCGTTAGGAGAAAGTGTACATTACACCAAAGAAATTTATTTAAAGCATTTCACTCAGTTAGTTGTTGCACTATTTCCTCTTTGAGTATTATATAGTGTAAATACTAAATGTTAATGTTATAAAGGTTCTTTTAACTTTAGGAAATACTGTTGCAGAACTGAATGCAAGTCTTGTGGGAATTTTGATAGGAACTTGAAGATGGGAAGTGAAATGGTTCCATCCTGAGGTTGCTTTCCTTCCCACCCCACCCTTCTCCTTTAATGCTTACCCAAAAGAGTGGATTTGGTTAGGGTTTATTTTAATTGGTGGTTGTAATAGAGCTTTAACCTGATCAGGCAGGATTCTGACCTTGAGGGTAAATATTTTCAGAATTTTGTCAAGTATTTGTTTCTGGTATTCCTTCATTATGAACATGGCTTGTTTTTGCTTCTGTTTTTAATTTTGTATAGAGCTGTATTTAAAAGCATAAATATTTATGAGAGGATAGCCATTTCCAAATTCATGGGAAAGTTCAAAGTGGAAGTCTGTTTTTGAGAGCTCCAGGAATGAGCCTACAAGGAAGTAAAGTCAATGTATCTTGAAAATAATAATTACTTTATGTCTAATTTAAATGTATAAATGTAATACATATTTATAAATAAATATAAAATAATTTATAAATAAGAATTGATCTATTTTAACCTAAGGAGGTCTTAAAATGCATATTAAAATTGAGGATTTTTAATCTAATTGTTACGTTTAGAAATATTAATGTAAGTTGCGTGTGAATCTAAAACTGTACTTCTGCTGCTGAATGTAAAAATATGTTTTCTTCAATATTAGCTGCACAGTAATTGGCTGGAATGCTACAGAATCTTGTCCTAAATCCTTTCTATTTTATTTCCCTCTCCTAGAGGTGACCAGCTGCTCTGCACCAGGGCCCTCACAGTGATGTATCGTAGTCTGTTGCTGTAAACATCCCCGACTGGAAGCTGTACCAGCTCCAGCTTTCAGTCAGATGTTTGCTGCACCTGGCTATGCTTGGACAACAGCAGAAGGAGCAGCTGTCATGAATACATACGTGCATTTATATTTGTTAAGCAGTGTTTCTGTAGACAAAGATGAATTGCCTCCCCATGAATTATCCTGGATGGTAGGTGTGATTTCCTGAAATCTAGTCTGAAATGGAGATCCAAAGCTGGTGCATGAGTCTCTCAAAGCTGAGCTCTTTGCTGGTTTGTGGTACAAACTACAGGATTAGGCTTGCTTGGACTGACAAGGGGTGGTGAACTTCTACAGTCACCCCTAAACCCCTCCTTGCTTTATCAATTGTCTTAGCAGCTTCTGTTACTTACGGCTATGAGGACAAATTATTATGAGTGCTGTCAAATACCTGGCATCTTATCTGCTATGCCTTGCTTTTTGTTGTTTTCTCTGGAATTCTGTATTCTGAGTCTCATTGTGAGTAGGTTGTGTTCCTAATTGTTTGTAAGCTGGACATAAAACCCAAGACCAAAATAAAGGTTAAAAACATATCACCCAGTCTGTGTTTTTGCTGTAATTTTGCATAGCATATACCCTTGTCTGTGGTGTGCTTGGTTTGTGGTGCCCCCCACCATGGCACTGCAAGGGTTTGCTTTTCATGGCAATAACAGCTTTTGCAGGTATTCCTTCAGAAGTAAGTCTTCACTGATTCAGTTCCTGAACAACTTAAAACAGTCATGTCATCAGGAACACTATCTGCAGAAAAGCTTCAGCACTTTCCACTTTTCTCCAGTGGGATCTGCACGTGCTGTTGCCTGGATCTTGCTTGGGATTTCTTTCCTTCTTTGTTTCACTCCAGTCTGCTATTTTTAAAGGGATGGCCTATGAGAGTAGCTGCTACTAATACAAAAGATATTCTTGCGATAATTTAGCTCTCCATTCTTTCACTTCCCAAAGTGCTTTTTTGGTTTAATTCCCTAACACTTAAAGACTTTGTTTAATTTAAATGTTAGTATACCAAACCTAGGTGTTTATTTGTTCTGCTTCACTATAGTGGTTCTGTAAAAGATGATTATGACCAAAAATACAGATAGTTTTAAAAAGTAAAATATTTTCTCCTTAATTTATCAGAATTAAAACTAGGAGGACTTCTTAGTCCTGGGAAAGCTGAACTAATAAGCATTGGAAAGGTGATGATTTTGAAGCTATCAGTGAATGACCGAAGGAGAACCAAGGACAGCCATTATTCTGTGATGGTCCCATTGTTGTACCCATTTTGTTTCTTACCCTGAGTTCTGTCTGGTGATATAGAAACATGTGTGGGATAGAAGGTTGTGAACTTACTTACTGATCTAATTCATTGCTAGCACTTCTGCAAAGATCTGTTTGTAAAGCAACTTGCACACCTAATATAACTTCAGTTAAAATAGCTTAAAAATAACTGTCTGTTTGGTTTGATAAATCATGGTTGTATATTTATAAAAAGGACTTTGATGCAGAAACTACAGAGCTTGATTTCTTAAAAAAAAAAAAAGCTGGTAGTTGTTTTCCAAGCTTGCTTTGCTGTAAATATTTAGCATTTCCTAGTTCTAGATAGTATTTGGAATTAGAAGAAAGGAAGTGTTTTTTGTTAACAAACTTCTCTGTTCAAAGTAAATGTTTTATAATTAATCTAGTGTTCCTTTTGGTTAGTACTGTCTTAACCATTCCACATGCCAGATAAGTGCTGCCTTTTTTTTTTATAAGCTTAGTTCATGTGCAGTTTGTCAGTCCAGTCTTGTGAAATTATACTTGTGCATACATTTTTATTCTACTGGTGTCTAATCCATGTACTCAAACACAGTTGTCACATGTCAGCTCATGAAAGTAATTTGAAGTGGCTTGTAACTGCCATAAATAAATAAATTTAAAAATCCACATTATATATATATATTTTTTTTCCCCAGTATTTGAAATGCAAGGCTCTGCTTTTTTTTATTCATGAAATAGAGAGTCCATGTCTCAAACGTGGCTGTTGTTTGCACCTGAAGAAGGTGGGCATCCTAGTGTTGTCTGAGTGCATTTTTATGCCATAATCCCAGGTGAGTTTGTGGTACTGGGATATCTGGGAAGGGATGATGGGGATTTGGCCTGGCAGCTGTGCAGTTCTGCTGGTGGGGATGAGGAGTTGAAGCAACTGTTGCAGAGTGAGGCAGGACAGCTCACAAACAGAGCAGTGAAGGTTGGGAACAGAAGAGGCAGATTTGACATGTCAGCCTGCTGACCAACAAGCAAATGACCTAATCTCTTTCATGTGAAGCCAGCGACCATTGCTTGTGTGACGTGGATCTGTCCCTGGTGTTTTGCAGCAGAGGGAAATAACACCTGAATGAAAACCAGGCTGGGGATCCAGAGTGACACAGTGGCCACACAGCTACTGCTTTTGGGTGGCTGTCATTAGCTGTATATGCAGGTGCAAGGTGCAGCTGCCTTTGGTGATGGAAGCTTGTGATTAATACAAAGGTTGACCCTTTCTGAGTAGGTGGAATGTGGAGTGTCTGTGGGGTCCAGTGTTTGGGGGTTGCCTGTCGTGTTCCTCTGAGTGCTTTTTGTGACCATTTATGAGCAATACCCCAAAGTCCTTGGTGACTTTGGAGTGGCTTGGTGGAGCACTGTCTTCCCTTGCTCAGAACTCACAGCTGCGTTCAGCAGGAATGCTTGAGCTCATGTTTTCCTTCACATAAAGAACAAGCTCATTTGAAGGGCTTCCCCCCCCTCCTCTATGCATGAAATAATCTGCATCTGTGATTCCTTTTACCCAGTCAAGCTGCAAACACCTGTTCAGAGAAACGCTTGGAGAAGACTGAGGCTCAGCCTCTTGACTGATGGGGTTCATCGAAGTTTTCTCTTCCTGCACTGCTGAGGTCTTATTTGTTCAAGACTGGACATCAGATTAAACACACCTGTAAAATACAAGATAAGATGCTGAAGCTGAGGAGTGTTCTGCTCTTTTGCTATTATGATGACTTGTATTTCTGAGTAGCTGAAACTGGAGGAGAAAATAAGAATTAAAAGAGTTGAAATAGTAGAAGTGCGTTAAAAAAGTTCTGGAGGAGAAATGGGAATTATTTTAAGAACATAAAAATATATGTACAAACGTTGCAACAGATGCTGTAAAATTTAGCACACTAAGGAAACTGGAAATATAAACAAAGAGTTGGTTTTGCATGGGATTTGAGATAGATGTTTTTGAGGTCTCACAGTTTGTACCACCCATTAATCTCCCATATATATTTTAGAGTTGAGTTTCAGTTTTAAAAATTGTTTGAGATTTCTAGAAGGTGTGTGTACTGAGCATCAAGGGCCTTGGCAGCTAGGTGCAATAGAATGCTCATCTAGAGAGGCTGTAAGAGAGAAAGTCTTATTTTTGCTTTTGGACCTCTACAGCATCAGGGATTGTACATGGATATTACTGTATTGTGATATTCAGAAGATTAAATGTTAAAATGTATGGATTGACTTCATAATAGTGAAGATTAATAAGGATTGCATGTACAAATACACCGAAGTATGTCTGTGCAGATTTATTTTTTGATATCTTGAAAGGTACTGCTGTATTTACATAGTTAAACTCATTTTTAGTTCCTGTAAACATCCTACGCTCAGCTATAACTGGGGGCTGGAGGTGGATGTTTACTTCTGCTGACTTGGAAAGGCAGCTTTCCTCAATGACCAAGTGACATTGGCAAGCAAATTTTTCAGTAGTACTTAAATATACTATTTTTCAGTAGTACTTAAAATAGTATTGTAAGCACTGATTTCTGTGGAAGCAGTATGTATTTCTAGAAATCTCTTCATACTCAAATTATGATTCTGGCTGTATACAGGCATATGTTTATTGGGAAACAGGCTTTAACTGATGGGATCTATATCTTTCTAATTGCAAATAAACTGTGACAATATATCTTTGCTTGAAAACCAACTTCTGATACCCTGATGACAGAGAAATAATCTAAAACCTTATATTGAATGTTCTCAGTAGCAGCAGTGATTTATTGCTTGTTATATACTTAATCATTGTCAAAGGATGAATAGATTTACAGGGTGCTGTAAAAACAATTCCCAAACCAAGAGATCATTAAAGTAGTAAAACTACTAAGCTTTAACCATTTCTGTTGTCCTTTATATCTTACAAAATGAGAAATATCTTTGATAGGGAAAATCTGCATAGGAGAAAAAAGAAGACAAGCATCTTTTGCTTTCCTAGTAGCTCTTCTTCTGTCATGTCTTAGAATCACATTCCTACTGATGATGGATGTGTTGTTAAATAAAGTATGGCTTCAGCATTTGGGCAATATTAACTACGAAAAAATTTTTAAAAAGAACTTAAATATTTTTATTCAAATGGAAGAATGGGGGACGTGGAATTTCCTCATCTTTATGAAGCATAACCTGGCTTCTTGAGGATCACTTTTACAATCTGGTGTTCTTGTTAATATTTGAAAGGCTCAGACTCTAAAATGTAATATTTTTTACTTATAAGGCCAAATACATAAAAATTAGTGAGAGGATTTTTCCTCATTTAAATTCACACCCATGAGCCCCATTTTGTTATAATTAAGCTTTTTTTTGTGCTTTTGCTTACAAACTGAGGAGGTCTTTTTAATATGTAGAAGTCCTTTTGGGCAGGTTTTATGCAATACATGGCACTGGAGGCTATTGCATGGAAGAGAACACATGTAATTCTATATTTGAATATCATCTGTGTCTGTGTGAACACTGTAGTACAACTATGTGTTTGCTGTGTGTGCACTCCTGCATGTACAAAACTGTTCTAGATTTTATTCAGTGCATCTGTTCAACTGGTACAAAACACCAGTTGGGATGAACTAGGGAAGTATGAGAGATACGTGTTTTCCTCCGGAGAGATTATGGAATTAAAGCCTTTGAAAGCCTATCTCCAGAAAGAATCTGCATGTCTGTCTATTGTATTCCATTTCCCGGAATCAGGTGCCTCGTGGTGTCGCTGACTCTGCCTGAGAGAACTTCTCTCAAGTTCTGCTGGGTTTGCTCCACCCATCCTGCCATGGGTTGCCATGCTCTGGGAATGCTGGGTTTTGACAGCTGTGCTGAAGCACGAGCAAAGTGCCAAGACAGAAAGATTTCCCTGTGAGGCTGTAACATCTTGCAGCTTTGCTGTCACTTGTTATGCGGTGGTGAATGCTGACGCGCACCCTTGGCCCATCCTACTGTGATTTCGGCCCTTGCTCACAGGAAGGAACACACTGTAACTACCACAGATACCACAGGGGAGCAGTGAAACGCTCTCGCTGGCCTTCCTCATGCTGGATCCATGCCCTCGCTTGGTTTATTGTGTGCACCGCAAGCCCATGGAGCCATGCAATAGTGCAGTGACAAAACAAGAAAAAAAAGTTTGGTGGCAGGAAGAAATCCTCAAATCAACAGTTACTGCCAACCAAAATGTCTAAGATGCATCTTTTCAGCCAGTGCCTCTATGTGGAGCTAATTTCATTGGTAGCACTGACAATGAATAAACAATCTGAGCAGATCAGATGTGGAGGCATATTTGGTGTTTCCGCAGGTTTGTCTTTGATTTTTTCTTTAATGCATTTGAAATCTGGAATTCATATTGCAGAAACTCAAGTATGATCCAACTAGAGACTTACTGTTGTTTTATTACAGAAAGAACAGTTCTGAACACTTTTGATGCAGCTCTTCAAAACTCACTAGGAATAAAATATAAAAATAGTAAACCAATGAGTCTGTTGAAGCTTTAATTAATGTATTTGAATAGCTGGGGTTTGCAAGAGTTTGGGTTTTTTGTGGTTCCAGGTTTGGGGATTTTGTTTAGCTACTCCTTGGTTACATAGGCAGTACAGTAGGTTATAATGATACTGTATCAAATTATTTCAAATAGTTTGGCTCCTCCTAAGGGAGAAAACACTCACTGATGAGTGTCAGGACCAGCATTTGGTGGGGGGAGGGATTTGTTTTTGGTTTTTTAGTGAGAATTTGATAGGAGAATGAGTATTGTGCCTGTGTGCACCCTTCTATGGGTTTGGCTGCACTGTCAGTGTTGTGCAAGTGCTGATCTGTTTTCCTTTCTGTGAAAATCTTCATTTGAGAATCAGACAGACTGATTTTGGTACTGGTCCTCCTTGTTGAGGTAATATTTGGCATTCTGGTTTGTGCTAAACTAAAGCTAAACTTCTAGAATGTGTGTTCGAGAATTCCAAGCATAAAATAACCCTGCAGAATTTGAAACTCTTGTTTTAAATAGTGTAGTTCCCTTTTTTCTCCCATTCTGTTGGTGCTTTTTAGATAAACAGTGATAATCCAATGGCACCAGTGATGGCCTAAAACAAAATGGGATAAATATATTGGTCAAAGAGTGTGAATGATTTATAAGGTTGTCTGGAAGTTTTTTATAGATATGACATCAATAGTAAGTCACTTAACAGTCAAAAATTAAATTTCTCTTGAAAAACAGAGGCATAGTTAATGTGGATTTTTTTTCACAGCAGTTTTAAAAATACACCTTTACTCACATGTCGGATTCTTCCTGGGTTTGTCTTCTGCTAAAAATAAAGTATTTCAATAGATGTTCATTGATACTTGCTTTACTTGTCTGTTGTGTTCACTAAGACTGTTCCAAAATTCAGTTCACTTCCTTTTAACCAGCTACGCCAGTTCTGACCAGCTTAATTAATGTTTTCGAGAGGTTCTGTGTCTGGGGAGAGTACAGACAAAGTTAAAACTGCTTAAAACTTGAACTTAAAACCAGGATCTTACCTCTGGGTTTTTTCTCTTAAGGAACAGCAGATCCCTCGCTTGTCCACCTTTGCAGCCAAGGAAAGCCTGGGCCCTGGAAGTAGAAGGAAGGAAATGCAGTTTATGTCAGTCAGAATTGTTTGTTGTCTGATAACATCACTGTCTCAGCAGGGAAATCATTTCCTGTAAACAATATGGCTTTATCTGAAAAATCTGCCATTTTAATAAAGTGAAAAATTATTTTTCCAAGCTTCACACAAGCCTTATCTTTGTCTGACAGGAAAAAGGGAAGCAGCAGGGATGAAAGATGCTTTGTGAACTGAGCTGTTTACTTAACGCTATGGAAAACAGGCTGAAAGCGTATACATTAAGTGCATAGCTTAATGCATTTTTTTAATAAACACATTTCCTCACATATTATTAAATTAGTTGAATTTACTAACTACCATCCAGTGGAAAAAGATCCATTAACCATCTTTTTCTGGATATGTTTCACACTTATTCTAAGGAATTTTTAAGATAGCAAATCTCTAACCTGGATTGCAGTCCAGTGTTGACAGTGTTTTTAACTGTGTGTGATGTTATGAAGTATTTTGCCCACTACACATGAAGTCTGGTTCATCCTGTGAACTGTCTGCCATAGTTACTGTGGGCTGATTCCTGCCTGTAATGGAGACATAACACACCCAGGATTTCCACTGTCACAGCTACTCTGGTTATCCAGGCAGAGGCACTTCTTGGATGCATCCCCAGCCAAGGCATTGGTCTGACTCTGTCAGACACACAGACTTTGTACCTTCGGAGAAGTGTTCATGAAATCTGGCTTCTGCTGCTAAACAAAGAAACACCCCCAACACCTTCCTGCTTAAATTAGTCTTAGAAAAAAGCTGGTTTTATGGGATAGAGACAGGAAAGCAAGAAGCAAACTGGATCTTATCAGAAGATGGAATCTTTGAGGAGCAAATAGAGGGAAGATAATTTAGTAGAGTTTTCAGGTCAGAGGCACTAGTGTGTACATGTTAGTTCTTTCTGTTCTGCAGGAATTTGAACAGTGATATTACATCTCCCACTAGTAAATGTATTTATATCTGTGTTTAGCTCAGGCTTCCTGACATTAGAAAACTTAGTGAAAACTAAATTAAGAAGTTGTCAGGAATTTCTTCTATTTGTGTTCTTTATGCTATGATGCTTCTTTGTCAACCTAATTGATTGGTGTTTTGCAGATTTTTGAAGCACAAATTTCCCAGGTTTGTATATTTTTTGCTCCTTTCTGAACTTTTTTGGGTTTTTGTTATATAGTATTTTTCCTATTTTTAATCGGTGAATTCAGGAAATGGAAACTTTAGCCATTTCACATGCTTATGAGCAGAAAATAAATATTTAAATAATCTTGGATGGTGCTTCATGGTAAGAGTAAAGGTTTTGATACAGTTTTTAATATTTTTTTTAATACTAGAAAAATTAATTGCATGTTGAACAATCAGAAATAATTTCCATACAGGTGCTCATCTTAAAACTGTTTCTTCTATTTATTTAGACTGCTTAAAGTGCAGATGTAAGGTATTGTACCATAAAAACTGTGTGTATGTGTATCTATAGATACAGTAGTGGTAAGAACAATCAAGATCAAGTGAAGTTTTTCACAGGGCAATGCTGATAAGAATGTTTGTTTACTAATGCTTCAACTGATGAGGCAGTAGTTAGTATTGTGGAATGCAGAATGAAGGTTGCAATTCCTTCCATCAAAAACATCCTTTTTGATGTAGATGTCGTTTTGATTAAAAATCCATGTGTGCTGCTGTGTGACCGTGACCATGTGGAGGATTGTTCGGTGCCAGGCTCTGACCCACCATTCACTGGCAGCTCCGGTTCTGGAGCTCTTGCAGATGTGGGCTGCATACATGGGAACCACAGGGGACCTGAAGGTTCTGCTGGTCCTTGGCTGGACGTCCTCCAGTGTGTCCAGATGGGATATTGGGAAATCCTACAGTACCAAACTTCCCTGAAATTTTGTTTGAGCTGCAGCATTTCTGATAGAAAAATAGGCAAGTAAGGTCACACTAAAGTAACAACTTCCAAGGGCTTGATCTCAGTGACAGCTCACATCTGTTAATTAAATTTGATGGTTGTTTTAATGGCAGAGTAGTGCTGCTGATGTGGGAGTGTGTAATCTATCTAAAATGGTTGTGACTTAAG
The DNA here is from genome assembly GCA_013390045.1 of Picathartes gymnocephalus. Taxonomy (NCBI): domain Eukaryota; kingdom Metazoa; phylum Chordata; class Aves; order Passeriformes; family Picathartidae; genus Picathartes; species Picathartes gymnocephalus. Next base: position 30,354 of record WEKY01046742.1, read on the forward strand.
GCCAGATTCTGACTCCATTAAATCCCATAACATCTGAGTGACTTCACAGATTTCTAAAGTGGTTTTTTTTTGGCTTTCATTAATATGAATGAGATTATAATCAGGCTTCACTTATGGTTCAGAATGTATCAGGAGATAATAAATATGAACAAATGTAAACAGTCATAAACCACGTGAAGTGTTCACAATACATACATAGGTTTAATAATAAATGAGTTTTACAAAACTGACAGCTGAGCTATGGCAGGGATGAGTAATTTCTTAGCAGAGTTTCCTTGTACAAACATAAAACCAGAACTCATATAGTTTTATTGGATGTTTAAGTAGTAGTGTCTATGTTACAAAAATAACCAAACCCAAACCCTTGCCATGGTGTACTAACAAAAGGAGACTGAACAGATGGTTTTTAGGGACTGCACATGTTATGCAACTGTGCTGTTCTTCCAGAGAAAGAGAAGTGAGGCAGAAAGAAGTCTAGCTAAACCTTTAATGCTTAAATTTTCACTCATTGTTAACACAGAAAATGACTGAAGCAAGCTCCAAAAATAGAAAGAATATTCAGGTGTGCAAGCTACAAAATTTATTTGATTTTATCCTCCAATTTGAGCAATTACTTCATTGACCAGCAGAGTTACAAATTAAGCACCCTCAACATGTTTTTAGCAAGGAGGAAGGGAAAAGGAATAATAAATCATTCTTGGATGAGGAAAAACCTTGTAGCATGGCCAAGAGAACAATGCCAGACAGAGTACAGATTTGCTTGGGTTTGAGATACTGCCCAATGAAACCTGAAGATGTGAGCTTGCACTAGAGGAGTAATAAAAAAAGAAATTCAAACAGCTTATTCCAATTAAGGCATACAACTGGAGCCTCTGTCAGCCCTCATAAATTGTATTTAGAGAAGTGAAATCACCTTCTCTTACACAGATTGCCTGTAGACTATATAATTCAATGTTCTTGTCATCACATTTCAGTAGCTGGAGTATTCAAAAGATGAGCAGTATTAGTGATTTTTAGGAAAACTATGAAACTGTAAATGTTCCTTAAAACATTTTGTGGTGTAATCTCTATACTACTTTCAAAATTCCTCTGTAAGAGAGAGGGGGAAGGAAGGGTTGGTTAAAATACCCACGAACACTGTGCAGTGCATGTGTTTTCCTCCTTGTAAGGAGCAAAGAATGAATAGGTGGTGATTGGACTTTTGGTCAGTCAAGAAATATTACTCTGAAAAAGGACATATTTACAGCTTTTTCCTGTTAATGGATTTTTATTCTATCATCACTATTTATTATGTCAAAGAGGGAAGTATCAGGCTGGGATAATTGTGGAAGTTGCAATGTAGGATGCAAAGACTAATGAGCAAATCAGTGGTATCATCATTACACAGATTAGATCCCTTAGCTTTTTAATTTTTGTAAGTAGGTATGTGCTCCTTTAGAGTTTTGTTAACATAGTCACAGTGGTCCCATCAATCTCCTTCTATAGTCACTGGGGAATTCTGGATGCTTCTGAGGCCCTCTGGAAGCTATAGGCAGACAGACCTAGATAGTGAGATCACAGAAGGGTTTGGGTTGGAAGGGACCTTAAAGGTCATCTAGTTCCAAGCCTCCTGCCATGGGCAGGGACACCTTCCACTAGACCAGGCTGGTCTTATCCCACCTGTCTTTGAACACTGCCAGGCTTGAGGCATCCACAACTTCTCTGGGCAACCTGGTCTAGAGTCTCACCATCCTCACAGCAAAGAATGTCCTCCTAATATCTAACCTAAATTTCCCCTCTTTCAGTTTGTACCCATTACTTCCTGTCCTATCACTACAGTTTCTGATGAAGAGCCCCTCTCTGGCTTCCCTGTATCCCCTTCAGATAGATACTGGAAGGTTGCTGTGAGTTCTCCCTGAAACCTCCTCCAGGTGGAACAGCCCCAACTTTCTCTGCCTGTGTTTGTGCGGGAGGTGCTCCAGTCTTCAACTTTATGGCCTCCTCTGGACTTGCTCCACAGTTCCATGTCCTTCTTATGTTGGGGACATCAGAACTGGACCCAGTTCTCCAGGTGGGATCTCGCAAGAGCAGAGGGGGAGAATCACCTCCCTCAGCCTGCTGCCCATGGTGCTTTTGCTGCAGCCCAAGACTCATTTGGCTTCTGGGCTGCAAGCACTCACTGCTGGCTCATGGTGTGATTTCCATCACCCATCACTCCCAACTCCTTCTCCCAGGGCTGTTCTCCATCACTTCTCCACCCAGCCTGTCAGTGTGGCTGGGATCACCAAGACCCAGGTGCAGGACCTTGCACTTTGCTTTGCCAAACATCCTGAGGTTTGATT
>WEKY01046742.1:32859-57293 GCA_013390045.1 Picathartes gymnocephalus
ATCCATCCATCCATCCATCCATCCATCCATCCATCCATCCATCCATCCACCCATCCATTCAATCCATGTCTCTCTAATTTGGAGACAAGGATGTTGTGTGGGACAGTCTCAAATGCTTTCCATAAGTCCAGGTAAAAGATGTCAGTAGGTAGTGGTGGTTCTCATTTTCCTGGGAGGGAACTTAATGTATGAAGTATTTAATAACATGTCAATCTTGCAGAAAATAGATGAAGATTGAGAATTTTACAGCAATCTACTGAAGTCAAACATATGATGCAATGTCTAATCAAATTAACATCATACAAATCATGGAGAAACTGTCAGATTTGTATCGTTTGGGCATATCATGGTTGTCAAATTCCTCCTGTACAGTTAATAATCAAACTCAGCATGATTGATGCTGCTTTTCCTCTCTGTCCACTATCTTATAAATAGCTCCCTGTTCCATGAAAGCAGTGGCAACTTTCCCAGCAGAAATACGATAACAAAGATGTCTATCTTCTACACCTCTCTTTGTGCCTTTTTCAGTACCACTTAGTGGTGTGGAGAACATGCTATTTGTGCTATGAATTTACCTTTTTTTTATTTGGTGTGTATATATATTTCCTCTTGCCCTGAATTACAGTAAAGGTGAAGAGAATGAAATCAGGGTGCTGTTTGGATATTGTGCTGCACTTTTTATACATAATCATAAATATAAATAATCTTCTGTTTTGACAGTGCTATATTTTGTAAAGCTTCAGGCAAAGTTTGCTTTCTCACATGCATTTCTATCTCAGTCCAGCTGCACAGTGTTCATTTTGTACTAGACTGAGAAACAGCACATAATAGCATTTCTTAACTTTAATTTTTCTAATATAATTTCTTGACTTATAGGTCCCTGTGTAAGAAAACAACCCCAAATCCAAAAGTACTTAAAAGAACAAGGAAAACCACCATTTAAACCTGCACAGTGTTCCAGCTGTGCTGCTGTCTCCAGCTAGTCTGACATCACCTACCAAAGGAAAAACATGCTGTACAGTTGTAATAGGATTAAACAGTATAAACCTGCAAGCAGAAATGTGATTAATGCAGGGTATTTCTGAGTCCTGCAGGGTATTTCTGAGTGACTATAATGCTACACTGAGAAAACCAGAATGTTTATTAGAAGCATTTTCAGTATGTATATATTTTTCTGAAGTTATTTATAATTGTTGCCTTTCTCTCAGCCCTGCAGGAGATGATTTTTAAATTAACTGTGCAGTGTAATCAGTATCAGTAGACTATACAATCCTGAGATGTCAAGAATTATGATAAGCCTCATACTAAGCTCTGGAGAGATTTGTAACTGTGTAGTTTGCACTGCCCCATTTTTATTAGCATTTTCATTATAAAGTTGTTATTGGAACCATAAAGTTAATGTTCTGTAACAAGAAAACAGCAATTATGCAGTCCTAAACAAGAACTCAACGTTAAACATGCCAGATAAAAATAACAAGCAGATACAGTTACTGCAGACAGATAATGTGAAAAAAAAAAAAAGTAGCATTTACAGGAAGGCAATGGCAACTTTTCTTCCTTAAGCATGAAGCTGGTTGCCAAACAACCCCCTATAATTTCTGAGCATTCATCTGTGCATTTTCAAGTAGAACTTCCAAAAGCGCAGAGCATAAGCTCAAATTGTTTTCCCTTTGAAATCAAAAATAAAAACGTGATAAAAATATATGTGCCAATTAACTTAAAAAAGTTCTCTTAAACCAGTGTAGCTTTGGAGAATGCTCTCTTCTGTGTCCTCCTCCAGAATCTATATTAAATGGATACTGTTGATTACCTCCACAGCTGTAAATATGGCTCAAGTTTTCCCTTAGTGGAAAAACAGTTTACAAAACCCAGGAAGAACTGCTTAATTACTTTACAAAGTTTAATCTTTGATCTCACTAAACAATGGTCCCTTTTCTTTTAAAAATAATGCAACACATCCATGGGGCCGGATGGGATCCACCCCAGGGCAGTGACAGAATGGAGGAAGAGCTCATCCGATCACTCTCCATCATCTATCAGCAGTCCTGGCTAACTGGGCAGGTCCCAGTTGGCTGGAGGTTCACAAATGCAACACTCACCTACGTGAAGGGCTGGAAGGAGGATGTGGGGAACTACAGGCCTGACCATGGTGCCAGGGGAAGTCACGGCACAAATCACTGTGAGTGTCACCACATATAGAACAACCAGGGGATCAGTCCCAGCCAGCACAGGGTCAAGAAAGGCAGGTCCTGCTTGATCAACCTGACCTCCTTCTATGACCAGGTGACAATGTAGCGGGTGAGGGAAAGGCTGTGGCTGTTGTCTACCTGGACTTCAGCAAAGCCTTTGACACCTCTTCCCACAGCATTCTCCTGGAGAAACTGGCTTCCCATAGCTTGGGCAGATGCTGCACTCTTTGCTGGGTTAAAAACTGGCTGAATGGCCGAGCCCAGAGACTGGTGGTGAATGATGATACATCCAGTTGGTGGCCGGTCACTAGTGGCATTTCCCAGGGCTCACTTCTCGGTCCAGCCCTGATTAAGATCTTTATTGATGACCTGGATGAGGGGATCAAGTGTACCTTCATTAAGTTTGCCGATGACACCAAACTGAGAGGGAGTGTTGATCTGCTGAAGGGTAGGAAGGTTCTGCAGAGGGATCTGGACAGGCTGGATTGATGGACCTGGACCAACTGTATGAGGTTCAATAAGGCCAAGTGACAGGTCCTGCCCTCGTGTCCCAACAAGGCCCTGCAGTGCTGCAGGCTGGGGGCAGAGTGGCAGGAAAGTTGTCCAGCAGGAAAGGCCCTGGTGGTGCTGGCTGACAGCGGCCGAACATGACCTGGTGTGTGCCCAGGTGGGCAAGGAGGCTGGTGGCATCCTGACCTTCTGTGTCAGCAATAGCATGGCCAGCAGGACCAGGGCACTGACTGCCCCCCTGTGCTTGGCACGGGTGAGGACACATCTCAAGTGCTGTGTCCAGTTCTGAGTCCCTCACTACAAGAAAGAGATTGAGGTGCAGGAGTGTGTCCAGATAAGAGCAGTGGAGCTGGGGAACGGTCTGGAGCACAAGTCTGATGAGGAACAGCTGAGGGAGCTGGGAGTGTTCAGCCTGGAGAAAAGGAGGTTCAGGAGGCACTTAATTGCTCTCTACAGCTCCCTGAAATGGGGGTGTATCCAGGTGGGAGTTGGCGTCTTCTCCCAAGTAACAAGTGACAGGAGGTAATGGCCTCAAGTTGCACCGGGGAAGTCTAGGTTAGATATTATTGGATATTCACAGAAAAGTTTGTCAGGTCTTGGAACAACCTATCCAGGGAATTGTTTCCAAGCAAGTACAGGAAACTCAAATGCAGTAGAGCATATGTGTACTGCATAACTAATAAAAAACCCAGACAGAGGTTTTGGGCTTTTTCCATTCTACAGCAAGTGCCCACAAAGTTGAAGATTTTTTTTTTTTTTTACACTGTTTCTTGCAATATTTAACGTGTTATATCTATGGGTTCTGCTCTCCTGTTAGAATGTTTTATGCACTCTACTTCATAAAATGCTAAAGGATTTTTGTCTTAAAATATTGGTATTATAATAAAAATCAGTCAGGTTGGAAATTCAAGCACTAGGAGGTCAATAAGTGTCTAAATCAAGGTTGTTTGCATATGTCTGTTTTTATCCTCTGTTGGTATTTTTTGTTGCAGATCCTTAGGTCACAATCACGTAATATACTGTCTTCTCTCACAGGACAACTACCTCATTTAGCCAATTATTGTACCTTCCCTCTACAGAACTTTGCCTCATTTTGTTTTGAGTGCTTATGGGACATTTATTGATTTGGTGTTTCAACAGAAATGATTTTATTTTCTCAAAATGTTCATGGGGAAAAAAAAGGGAAAGTGAAGCACTGAAGTTTAGGGTAAACTTTGCCTAACTGGATATTTTCAATATAAGACATCTAGGATAAGGGAGTTTTAAAGTAATTATCACATTTAAGCACAGATGCTCAAATTTTCAGCTATAGAAATACATAAAGATTTTCAAAGCAGATTGCAAATGCCACAGTGAGGAAGCAGAAAAGGAGGAAGATGCAATTAATGAACACTGTTTTTATATCATACATGAACTCTGAGAGAAAAATCTGTTCCTGATTTCCCTTCATAAAACCTCATGTTTACTTCTTAACATTTTCCAGCTTCTGTAACAAATGAGGCAGAGTCTTGTGTTACAGATGAGCCCCTGTGCTGTGTAGCCTTCATTCATATCTAGGTCAGGTACGTCAGCAACACTGAATGAGTCAGAGATTCTGAACAAATGCAGTGTATGACTGGGGGATGTAAAAGATTGCCAGAAATAGCTTATGCAGAACCACATGGAAATGAAAGCTGTACACAGCAGTACTAATTCTAACTTTTGACTGATTTTACCACCTTAATTCCATGGGGCTGCTCTTACGGAACAGCCAAGCAAGCTGCACTCTTGTTTCACACTTGGGAATACACATCTTCAGAGAAGTGCTTTTCCTATTTGTGAATAAAGCCAAACCATGTAACTGGGAAAAGGACAAGTCAGCATCTGCTGTGCCCTCAATAAGGGCATCCACACTCCGATCATGGATTCCAGTTCCAGATGCAGGCTGAAGCCCTGTGCAATACTGAACTTGCTCTCTATTTGAACTTTGCATTCTCTAGCACTTGGTAGAGATGACGATGATGATGATGATGATGATGATGATGGTGATGATTATTCCACAAGAGTTGGTTCAGGAGAAGTCGTACCAGCCAGGCATAGAAGCTATGAGAAGGAGCTACTCAGTGGGCTGAAGAGAAGGAACTGGGAGTTGTATTTTATAAACACTTGTGTGTGCAGGAGCTTATCTACAAGTGGCTAGAGACATCAGGGGTGAGAGAGAGAAAGTGCAGAAAGCATCTGGAAAGAGCGCTTGAGAAAAACAGGAAAGATATTCCTGTGAATGAAAACTGGAACTGGGACCTGAAAAACAACAAAAGAGATCAGACAAGGGGATGTGAAGGAGGGACAGGGAAAGCATGGGCCTTAAGTTTTGTCAATAGGGAAACTGTGACAGAATGAGATGAGCAGACCAGGATCAGGTTCCCCCTTGAGACAGGAACTGTTCATAGAATCACAGAATATCCTGAGTTGGAAGGGACCATCAAGGATCATTGAAGTCCAGGTCCTGCACAGGACAGCCCCAGGAATCACTGCTGTCTGTGTTGAGAGGGCCTCACAATCAACGCTGGTGATCCCAGTGCCTGGATCTGTGTTGTGTGTGGTGCAGCTGAACTGTGCTGGTGATGAGTTATGTGGCTTTTACTATGATGCCACTTCGAAGACCTTGTGGGTATTTTTGTTTAAGCTGTGAAATTCTTGATTCAGAGCTGCAAAAACTTTGCTTCATGAGGCTCTGTCACCTGGCCAGGCACCCCAACAGTGATAGCTTTTTTTCTTTCTTTTCTGACATCCAACAGACAGACCCCCCAAACATTTTGACTGGGCCAACTCTGATTTGTTGTCTTAGGTAAAGAACAAGCCTTTATTAATATAGCCTTTTAAACAGGCTTGTGATTGTGCAAAGCAGGACTGTATGCAATATGTGTATGTAAAAAGTAAACTACGTGGCATGTGGATGCTCAACCAATGGTTCTGTGTGCAGACAAGTGTTTTTCTTGGCAGGAGAACCCACCCCACTTGCTGTGGTGAGGCCCAGTGACTCAAGGACCAGAGAATGTTCTTTCAATGCCAAGGTAAGGATGAATATTATTCATGTCCAAAAAAGAGCACAGTCCCTTCCTTTCATGGGCAGTGTGTGCCTGAGCTTAAGTGTACTTTGATCTTTATTGCTCCTAGAAGTACCAAACATTCTCCAGAAGATATGTGCAGTGGGTGGGAAGAAGGGCAGAAATGAACACAGAATCCAGAAGGTGAAGAGGGCAGGTCAAGGCAGTAGGCTAAAGACAGGTTCCCAGTGTTGCTTCTCATGAGGTCAGAACACCCAATGATGACTCTGCTATATTATTGCTCTGTTATTTGCATCTGGTCAGAGGACACAAATTTTGCAGAGGAGCAACCACAGCCTCTGGAAAGGTCTGGTCTTTCCTTTCTGCCTTCTACTTGGGTGTCGACATAAACTCTAAAGAACGTGTTTTTGTCATTCTGAGTATAAGGAGCATTGATGGGGTAAACAATGGTAAAGTTCAGCTGCCCAGTCTGTCTGCTGCGGGCTAAGGCCCAGCCTGGCCCTCACCAATCCTTCCTGCACCTCCAGGGACTTTTGGAGCAAAGCTCAGTGTAAGGCTGGTAGAAGTGTGACACCAGTGAGGAAAGGTGACTTTTACACACAAATGATCCTGCTTCCTCACACTTGCCTTTTCATGCCCATAAGCACCAAGGGTGTTTGTTCTCACAGTCCTGCTGGAGTTACCTGTGGTGACAAGGAGGCCAAGGGACACACACCCTGGGTCCCCATGATCTCAGCTCTTACCTCAGAGAGTAGGTTTAAATTAGGAAGAAATCCTTTACTGTGAGGGTGGCAAGACTCTGCAGGTTGAGTCAATCAGACTCAAGACTGTCCAGGGAAGCTGTGGATGTCCCATTCCTGGAAGTGTTCAAGGCCAGGCTGGATGTGGCTTGGACCAACCTAGTTTAGTGTAAGGTCTCCCTGCCCGTGGGCAGAGGGGTTGGAACGAGATGGTCTTTAAGGTCCCTTCCACCCAGTCCATTCTATGACTACCTCGTATGTGCTAAAGTACCAGGTTCATTAAAACACATTTTACCCATAGGTGGTGAATTAAAACGCCTTTGGCATCCCGGGGCTGTGTCAGCCTGAGCTGTGCAGCCCCGGCCTCCCGGGGTCCTGGGGCGGGCAGCAGGTGCTCAGAGAGGCGCGGGGCGGTGACGGCGGGGAGCCGCGGCTCTCCTGCCTGTCTCCTGTCACAGTGCCTCCTCAGCCTCCTCCNCAGCCGCCATTGCGCAGGCGCCGCCCCGCCCCGCCGAGCCGAGCCGAGCCGCCACTGCCGTGTCGGCCGCGGCAGATTCGCCATAAGGCGCCGCACGGGGACCCTATTTTTGGTGTTGTTTTTTTTCCCCCTTTTCCCTCACTCTGTTTTCCAAGCGGGCCGTGCTCTGCCCCGGCGCGCTGTCCCGCTGAGCCCCCGTGGCGATGGAGGTGGCAGCTGCAGGTGAGCGAGGCCGGGCCGGGCCGGGCCGGGCGGGGGAGCGCGCACGGATACCCGCGGGGCCGGTGGGGAAGTAGTTCCGGCAGGGCTGTGCTGACGCTTCTTCCGCACGACTAGTAGTGCCCAGAGTGGCGGCGGCCCCTGAATCCATCGCCCTGCGCTGCCGGGTGGCCTGGGGGGCTGTGGGGCCGGTGGGGGCTCCGGGAAGCCGCTGGAGGACTCGGGAAGCCTGAGCCTGGGAGTCCTACTGAGCCCCTACTGCCCGTCCCGAGGCTCCCACTTAGCAGCGAGTCGGGAACAGCTGCGAACGATCAGCTGGAGCTGCTGCTGGTGCCAAATTGAAGCGTGGAAACCCCACAGCAACCTTACAGGATGTGAAGGGGCCTGCAGGGAAGCCGGAGAGGGGCTCTTCGTCAGGGACTGTAGTGATAGGACAGGGAGTAATGGGTACAAACTGAAGGAGGGAAATTTAGGCTGGATATTAAAAGAAATTCTTCATTGTGAGGGTGGTGAGACACTAGAACAGGTTGACAAGGAAGACTGTGGCTGCCCCGAGCCTGGCAGTGTTCAAAGCCAAGCTGGATAAAGCCTTAAGCAACCTGGTCTAATGGGAGGTGTCACTGGCCATGGCAGGGAGGTTGGGACTGGATGATCCTTGAGGTCTGTTCCAACCCCTTTCTATCTGCAAGTTTCATGATTCTGTACTCAGCTGGGTTTGAAACAGTTGTGAACTCGTCTGGAAGCCGCTCTGAATAGTATAAACAGCTCAAGGTCCCCAGAGTTCAGCTGCAGAAGGCACATGTTTAAGATGTATTAGAGATATTTCCACTGCACTGTCCTTTCAGGCCTTCGTGTGCCTTGTGTTGGCCTGGCTTTCATTCGAGCAGTGAATAAAGTTAAACAGAGGTGGCAGCCTTAGGAGTGCTGTGTATGTGCTTTCTGCCTTTCACAGTCCACGTTTGCAGTTGCAGTACAAGGTTGTGAAGTGATGTTGCAATAATTTAATGCCTATTAATTACTCTGTATACTCAAATTTGGCTTCTGATTGCCATTGCCTGAGCTGGTTTCTTAATTTTTAGAATCCTGAGTTATTTCTACCAGTCCTACAAAGTATTGATGGATAGTTTACAACTCAAACCACCACTAAGGGGTAACAGCCATAGTCCAGAACTCAGAAAGTTCAACTGCAACGTGAAGAAGAACCTCTTTATGTTGAGGATGGCACTGGAACAGGCTGCCTAGGGAGGTCGTGGAGTCTCCTTTTCTGGACACATTCAAAACCCACCTGGATGCATTCCTGTGTCACTTGCTCCAGATGATCCAGCTTTGGCAGGAGGGTTGGCCTACGTGATCTCCAGAGGTCCCTTCCAGCCCCGTCTATTCTGTGATTCTGTGAAACAGGATTTTGTGCCAATGAGAATTACACTATCAGGAGAATAACTGAGTAGCAAAATAGGTAACAGGTGCTGTGTTACTTATGGACTATTATAAAAACATTCCAGGACTGCTTTATATTCTGGGATCCAACTTTCAGTGAGAAATAATTCTCTTACTGCTAGTGCTACTAATAAATTCCTATTTATTCAAGCACATTTATCTTAATAAAAAGGGTTCTGAGTGTGGTTGAACCCAGAACTGTCGTGAGTGTTCAGTATTTTTGATATTGCTGCTGCTGAGGTGTATCTGACCTCAGAATCATTTCCGTTATGGCTGCTTCCAAAAATCAGGTTCAGAGTGTTTCATACAGTGCGTCCTGAAGTCAATGTCTGATCATGTAGTTTGTGCTTATTCTTTGAGGGGTTCTGAGTGGTTTTGGGGTCAGGTAGTGCACCTTACATGTTTTGATATTGTGCATTAGTGTATTTTAGTGGAACCTTCAGCAGTGTTGTGTTTAGCCACATGAGGGAGATCTTAGAACATGAAAATAAAAATGTCTTGCTATGGCTTTTTTTTTTTTTTTTTTTCCTTAATGATGGAAAAGCTATCTTGTTTATGTGTTTGATAAAGTGATTATTCTAAACTGAAAATAATTTCATTTCCTAGTTACTCGAATATCCTTTAAATCCATGTTTCCAAGTCCTGAATTTTATATGTTTTAGCCATCATAAATGTGTGGAGACAGTTGTCTTCTTTTCAAGAACTTTATTTAACTTTTTTCCAGGAGCATTTGTAAAAATGGGGTGTGTAAAATAGAAAAATCCCTGTGCTTTTATTTGCCATTATCAGTTAAACTCCAGTAGTTGCAAAACAAGTTTCTTTTCACAAATACAGTATCAGACTGGTTAAATACGATGTGTTTAGTTTAGGGGAAAGTGCCAGAGATGTGCCTGGTTGAAACTTGTGGAGCTCAACAAGGCCAAGTTCGAGGTCCTGCTCCTGGGTTGGGGCAATCTCAAACACAAACACAGACTGGGCAGGGAATGGACTGAGAGCAGCCCTGAGGAGGAGGACTTGGGGTGTCGGTGGATGAGAAGCTGGACATGACCCAGCAATGGGCTCTGGCAGCCCAGAAACCAAATGTGTCCTGGGCTGCCTCCGAAGCAGGTGGCGGGAGGGGGTTCTGCCCCTCTGCTCTGCTCTGGTGAGAGCCCACCTGCAGTGCTGTGCCCACCTCAGGCGTGGGAAGCGTTCTCTTTGAATTCTGGCACAACTGAGCTGCGTTAAAGCCTACGTTATGCAGTGTTCTTATTGAGATGTGCAGAATGTAATGTCAGAAAGTATTCAATTATTTCCATCTTAATTTTGTTTCACTCCTAACATTTCATGTGCCCAATAGCACACAATGCAAGTTAAAATAGAGAACTATAAGAACAGGGCAAGCACACAGTCATATTTGTCCAGAATATGGACTTAGACCTTCTCATGGGCTTTGCTGAGCCCAACCAGCCTCTATCAACTTGGTGCTTCCTGGTCAACTTCTAAGAATTATGGACACCCAAGTGGATGTCTTTAAAGCGTTTGCTATAATTGAGAGATCTTTCACAGAAAACCTCTCCAAACCATTATAAAATGACAGAAAATTGAAAAACTTATTTTGCTATGGGCTCACCTTCTTTGAAGGGTCTTTTTCCTATACAGATTACTTTTCATTGCACAGGCTCTTGGGCAGGCCTGTTACTATTGAGATGTTTTTATAATGTTGCTGCATTCTGCTTTTTATTTTTTAAGTTGATAAAATTACCCTTAATGACCTGCTTCACTGTGTTTTTACATTAAATTTGACACAATTTAAATCTTCTTTTGCTTTCCTCATTTTACAAAACTTCTATGAAGATGTTTTTTTCTACTGAAAGTTCATTTCACTGCTGTTTAGCTGTGCTAGATTTTTCCTTCTCGTTTCTAAAACATTCTTTGATGATTAGCATCAAATATGGTGCTTTTAAATAGCCTTAATTCTGCTTTCAAGGATTTAACTTGTCTTCGAACGTTTTTTGTCCTTTTTGCGATTTGTTTTGTTAAAGATGCTTTTTATCTTTATATAGTTTGCATTGTTGAAGTGAAACACAAACATTTGGCTCTTTATCACTCTTTTAAGAGGGCTTTTGAGAAGTCCTTTAATCATGGTTACAGAGTAACTCTCAAATAATGTCACTTTGAAAAGGGTGCTGTGTTTTACTTCTCATAAAGTCAAGAACTGTTTCTCCTCATGCTGTTTCCCTGACTTCACGCTGGGTGAAACAGTCATTAATGGGGTCTTAACGTTTAATCTGGGCATCCTGTTCCGAGCTGACATTTAAGCACTCCGCAGACTTCTAATTAAAGCGCACAATACATTGTTTCTGTATTTGTAACCTCTTTTATCCCCTCCAGTGTGCCACAGTCATTGCTACCCCTGTGGTCAGGTTGTTGCTCGTGTGTAGTCCTTACACTGTACTTTTCTGTATATTGTATTTAAATTCGTCAGGAATTCTGTTACTTGTTAAAATAGCCTGTTAATCAGATTTGACCCTAAGCAGCTTCTAAAAGGCCTTATTTTTTTTTTTAAATAATACATCCTACTTTGTCCTCAATATTTTGGTTGTGATAGTGACACACTGGCGTTACCACAATGTTTATCAGAAGCTTATTTGAATGCATGAATATCAGTAATCCTTGTTTATAGCCAGGCATTCCAACTCTGCCACTTTATTAGGCTTCTTGCATTATTGTAGTAGTTTGTAAGTTTATTTTTTAAAAAGCAACTACAAAAACAAACCTAAGAAATTATTTTGTTCTTTCCTGTAAAAATTTTACTAATTTCTATGTCATCCTTCATTTGAAAGTAGTCTCCATTTTTTCTGCTGCAGAGTGAATCATCTTCATCTTTGTGGTCTTTTGCACTTGTCACCTACCCTTCAGTCTTAACTTAAAACAATTTTCATACTCCCTTAAATTTTTACTTGAGTAAAGCCTGATGCTCCTCCATTTTTATTTCTCAACTTGTAATTTTCTCTTAGATACATACAGACCTGCCAACTTAGTTCTGCTCACAGTGGCACTGTCATGAATTCTTATCCCAGACACCTTAACAAGTGTGCTTTTTTTTTTTTCAGTCCTAGTATATTTGTATTGTGTAGATCATAGAATCACAGAATGGTTTAGGTTGGAAGTGACCTTAAAGATCACCCAAAATGTGATCAAAAATGTCAGTGTAATTTAGTCTTGGATGCAATGTCTGAGAACCTCTACAGATGTAGTTTATTGAGTAAACTTCAGTTACGATCTGGCTAGGAAAAAATGGTGAATGTATAGGGCTGGGTATTCCATAAAACCATATTAAGTGGTATTGATTTTAGCATCATCTTTTAGTTTTTGCAGGAATGTATCCTGTACCAACATTGCTGTAGCATTCTTCCTTAATGTTAAAATAAAGTTTGTGGCACTTAACTGATGATAATTAAATTGCCCTGATTTTAGTGAGCAGCTAAGAACAAGAACAGTCATGGTCAGGGGCTCATTTTCTTTGATTGAATGCTTTCTGCACTGCTGGTTTTGTCTCAGTAGTCATTTTGTGCTGGTGAATTAAGAAACTGTTGCTTACTGTTTAGAACTGCCCAAATTCAGATGAAAGAAGCCCTAAAATAGCTTTTGATTCTCCACGTGCCACTTCTAGTACAGTTAATTTGTTAGTTTTGAGCACAGGATTCTTGTGGTGCTGCTGTTCTAATGGTAGCAAATAGTTTGTTTTAAAGACTTCTTTTTTCTTAATGCTTACCAAGGATAATGCTTTTGATTTGGAGATGCACTGTAACACTGGATATCAATTTCTTCATGAATCAAAATAGAGAAAATAGCCAGAAACCAGTATTGATTTATTTAAATTTTCCTTTAAGAAATGAAGAGAAATAAAATTAGTTTATACCAGCATCTTTATTAATAATAATGATTGAAATGTTATGAGGTCTATAGAAAGTATATTTTAAGTAAATCAGCAACAATGGCAGCAAAAAAAACCCCTACAAAAATATCACGAAACCAACAAACAAGTGTCCTGGAGGTGAAGCAATAAAAACCAGAGATACACTATAACATGTTTGAAATGGCTTTGAAAATGAAATTCTCTAACATGCTCAGAGGAGTAAGATCTGATAAGTAAAATATTTTTAAAGTGTTTGACAGTAGTACAGGATATCATAATTCCTTTTACTATGTTTGCCTATTCTTTAATGTTCAGTTCAAACTGGTTTTTTTACTAAGAGATACTGTTGCACGTCTTAAACAAAAGTTATTGGCTTTTTACATGCTGCTTTCACATTAACTGCTACGTCACATTTTATTACTTTTACCTAAATAGAAAAAGTCCTGTTTATTGTTCTTAGACACTTCAATATCTTACATGCTCAACATTTATGTGTGAAAAGTTCTTTTACAAAACAAATAATTTGATCGGAATAGTTGTGCCCACTTTTTATTGTATTTGATATCTGTACAGAAACACCAGTAAGAGGAAAAAAAAAAAGCCAAACAAGACCAAGTCCTAGTCTGATGAAGAAGATTTTTAATTGCAGAAAGTTCCTGTTAAGAATTTGGTGATGAGGCAACAAGTTTGTTTCAGCTCTGTAATAAATTTAGAAGGAAATAAGTAATTATTCATATTCTGAACTTCATTGCTGTGTATTTTAGGAAGGTTGACCAGATGCATAATTATGCATCCTATCAACTTTTTCCACAGGCCAATAAATACCCAATGACTTTATATTTTTGTATTAATTGTAGAGTTCTAGTTCCTTTTAAGAGCTGCAAAACTTCAAAGGCACTTAGAGAAGTTGCTAACTGTTGCCTACTTTGAAAGGAGAGGTGAAAAGTTTTGTATTCTTTAGAATGATTTACAGCACATAAATAGAGATTTGTGTTCTTGCTCTGTGTGTCTTGTAAAAGTAGTTTTTTTAAAAATAAAACAAAATAATATCCAATGCTGAGCCTTTCTTTTATGTAAAATGAAAGTTTTTGGTTAGATAAAATTGATTCTGCACTAGGTTTTGTCATATAATGGTTAAAAGTACATATGACAATAATACATTCCTTGATTCCCTGAAGTACTGATAATTTCAGTGGTCTTTCCAAGGTAAGTGCTTCTTTCTTCCCCCTTCCCTCTTCCCCACTCCAACTTTAAAGCAAAACAGGACAGATACTGGTTTATGCTTTGTGAAGGGGATTGGGAATCAGGGAATCTGCTTCCTAGTCTGCAGCTTGTCCTTTGTTTTTAGTAATCCATTTGTTAAACTCCCTTTGCTGTAGATGCTTAGTGTGAAGAAAAAAAGCCCTACTAATTAAGCAACATGCTGAGGCTTTTGGAAGAATTAGGAAAAAAAGGATTCGCTTACGTTATAGCTTAATTTTCCACATAGTCAATTAAGAAGAAAATTATTGGTATTATTTATTTCAGTGTATGTTTAGCACAGTTTATAGGGGCAAAGTGAAGATAATGAATTACCATAAAGCGTGTTTAGTGAACAGAATGTCCCAGATTGGTTTTGACTGAATTTCCTGATGTTTGTGTATCTGCATACTTGATTACTCTTCCTTTCTTTCTCTGCATATTTAATTGCTGCCTAATTAATTGCTCCGTTGATTTCCTACATAATTAATTATTCACTAATTAATCATTGATTCCATGCATAGTTAATTAACTTACTCCTTATTTGATTTTTACACTTAATTGACTATAATTCATTGCTTTATTGCTACACTGCCTAATTAGCAGCTGGGTAATCCATTATTGTTTGCTTATTCTGTACTTGTTTAGTCTGGTGATCAGCAGAGTTTATCCTCTGCTCTCTGACCTCCTTTTCCAGTCATTTTTCCTCAAATACTTTCTTTACTCTGTTTGGTTTCTATCTCACCTCTGAATAAAGCTCGTGCATCTTCTATGTTCTCCTGCTGCTTCCTGCACCTTCCCTGACATTCACTGTGCTCTGCCACCGGGGCTGTTCACTTCTGGGTTTGGGTGGCCTTGGTAATCAAACACCCACAGAGGCTCCTGGGGATTCGCCTTGCTCTTGTGCCCCTCCCCAAGTCCTCACTGGGAGGAGTGAGAGATAAAGTGGTGTGTGAGTATAGGTTGCAGCTGTTGTAGGAGGAGACAGGAGACAAAACACTGAGCCTGAACTTCCAGAGAAAACAGCTAACAGGTCAGGAAGCAGAAACAGCGACAAATAAAACCTCAAAACAGAAATGTCAGCTAAATCATGGAATTTCAGTTGGTTAAATGTTTAGGTTTTATTTTGCATTTACATTTAAAGAGAAGATTTGTTATCTGCTGGGTCAATAACAGGGTTCATGCTCTTTAAAAAAAAAAAAAAAAGAATAATGCTAAGTAGAGCAGAACTAGTTCAAAGGAACGTTTTAACATACTGCAGTCAAAACAGAAATATCTGTGTGCTCAAGACAGCAGAATGCCTGAGAAGGAACCCAGCCGAGCTCCTAAGAACACGTTGATTGTACCATACACTTACACGGCTTCTTGTGTGTAATAAGAGGATATTTCAAACAACAGGAGTATTGGAGTTGTTTTTTCAGAGATGTTTTGAAAGTGATGAAGGCATAGCCTGCCTGTTAGTTTTGAGCTGTGCTTTTGTTACATTTCAGGTGCAAATACCTGTAAAAGAGACACCTCCGCTTTTCTTAATCTTCAGGACACCTTAGATAAAGATTTTTTTGAGTAGGGTGAACTATATAATTAGTGTATCATGAAGGAAGTGAATGTTGAATAGGGTAGTGTTTAGGTTTGTTTTTAAAATAGGTCCCAAAGTATAGCTTCTCTGTTCTCTTACCCCCAGAGTCATCCCAAACTTCACAAACTATCACTTTATTTCTGTACTTACCTAGTGATCTCTGGTTTGACTTGTACCTCAGAAGTGCTGCTTGTTCCAGTTTGGTTTGAGTGGGTTTATGTCCCTAATTTTCCGTAGGGAGGCAGAGGGAGAGTAGCAACTGAAACCAGTCTCTGGGCCAGAACTTCATACATGTAGCTGGAGAACAAGTGTGCTGTTAAAATTGGTTCCTGATTGTTTTTAGGTTTCATTGGACCCTGAATGGAGTAGGAACTCTTGAGAAATTAACCATTAAACCAAAAGACTGCAGCGTTAGAAAACAAAATCCTCTGAATTTCTCTGGCCAAAATTTTGGGTTTTTTTTTTTTTTTTTTTTTTTTTTAATCTGGGATTATATTAATCCTCCTTTATTGTTATTTACTTGCTTGAGGCTTTGATTTCATATCACACTTCAAGTACCTGTGAATTAAAAAAAAAAAGCCATAAAGTTTTGCCTAAAAAGTTGTGTCAAATTTCTGTTTAAAGCATTGATCAGGGGGAGTTTTAATGATGTTCTTCATTTGCTGCTGCTGCTTTGAAGGTTTGTAGTTTGTTTTTGGGGGGGTTTTGTTTGTTTGTTTGTTTTTCTTAAAACAACAGGAACTTTTCATGGAACTTGATGAGGATATCATGTTTTACATATAATTTTACTCTGTATTTGAAAATATATAAAATTATAATGATGTTTGAGGCTGGAAAGGGAAAATCTGTTCTTCCTGTTGTGTCATGTTAGAACATTTCTAAGATTTCAGCCAGAAGAAATTTTTTTTCCCCTATGAGAATCTAGCTAGGAGTTTACCCGTTTCTTAAATTAATTCAGTTTGGTATGTATTGTGTGTTCATTTAGTGATATCACATTCGTCATTTCACCTCATCGCTGCCTGTTATGTGTATTAAGTAAATTATTGCTACTGTGTTAACTGAACAAAAATCCCAGTGACTCGTGGTAACATAAATAACTTACATTTGAAAATACTAATTCCTTGTTTTTAAACTTGTTTTTCAGGGATTAATTCCATCTTCATGTGTAAGCTTTGTAACTTATTTTCACCAAGTAAGTCTGAACTGTTGTCTCACGTCTCCAAGAAACACACAGAAGAAGGGACCAGTGTGGATGAGATCATTATTCCTCTCCAACCTCTAACAGCACCTACAAACACAAGCAAAGATGGAGAAGGTACATTCATAAATTGAGAGGAATGTCGTTTTCAGCATTATGTACTTTTAAATAGAACCTCTGGTGTGATGACACTGCCTTTTGTACAGAATGGTTTCCATAGTTTGTTTTTATAATTAGCACTGTACAACTGCCACCCCGAATTTCATTCAGCACGGAATTGATCATATGACAGATCCAGATTAACTCAGTGTGTCTTAGGGATGTACTGCTACCTTCTGTTCTCCTACATCATCTTCCTTTAAGATTCCTTTGGGAATGATGACATTGGTTCATTAATTTTCAATGTCAATTATAGCAAAGTTTGCTTCCTACAGCTTTAATTTGATCTCTCTAGTAGCATTTTGAAGATTGGCTAACAGCAGTGAAAAGCAATCAGGACACCATGGGTGAGAGTGTGTCTTGAGGCTTAGGCATCCTTTTGAGTTGTCTAACTTGTTTGTTGTGATTCAGGTAATGTAAATAGTTGCATTCCAAAAAGGAAATGGCACAATTCATAATTTATAACTGTGCTTTGATAGTGATGCTGGTAAATAAAGCAATCAGAGGTTGAATTAGTTAGCATATAAAAATTTTACTGTGCAGTGGAAGAAGTTACATTCATTCCATTCCATTTTTAGCTGATTATAACTGCCGTCCTTTGAAATATGAGCAATGGGTTCAAAATAATTGTGACTTTTTGATCTTCCTTTATGCCCTTACTGAGTAATGGATTTATATTGTTGCAAACCTTTTCTTTAACACAAATACTGGGATTTTTCAATCATAATTTCTGGATTTTAAAAACTATGTGCTTATGGATCAACCCCCCCTCTAATATCATACCTTAAAGAATTTTTTTGGTGTTAACATATGTATGTGATGTTTCTTTGCTTATTTACCAGCAGTAATTCAGTAGTTATATTAAGTTCATCAATGTAAGAAGATATTTCTAATAATGGTCATGTAGTATTTCACTAGAGCTGCTGTTTCCTCAAGTGCCTGGCCAGGAAAAATCTCACCACATTATTGTTTCACACAATGCCCAAAATTACCTATACATCAGAAGATGATGAATAAATTTCAAATCAGGTTTCAAAATGTCATTCTAATTTTATTTTAATTGCACAGAATTAATTCCTCAGGTATGCAGAATACATTTTCCTTTCTCAAATCTTTGCTTCTTATCCCCTCACTACATATGTTTCTGAGCACAGTGAGACTGGTACCTTGTAGCATATTCTTATTCATTTTAATAAAAAGGACCTTCTGTAAACTTTTGTTTGCATTTTTGTCAGAAGTATCCTCACTTTCTGTATTGTATTATTCAGCATGCATTGTACATTTATTAGGAAAGTTTGTAGTTACCATTATGACCTGAAGAACAGAAATTAGACATAAATAGCTTTTAAGAAAACAACTCTGCCAATCTTATGTAAAATATAATATGAAGTTATATAGTCATAATTTACCGTTCTCATTATTCTTGGTGAATACTTTTATTCATCTGATGTGCTCGTATGGTGACACCTTTTTCAGGTTATGTAGCCTAACTCTTTGCCATCTGCTGTCAGTAAGAATGTCAAGGTAAATTACTTTTCCATAGTTTTCAAGTCATATTCTAGGCACAGTTTAGCATTTCTCCTTTCCCATCAGACAGATTGATTGGAGAAGAGGGTTCTCAAGTCCCATTGAATAGTTTTCTGTGTTCTGTTTAAAAAAATATATTGTAGTCTACAGCTGAACATGGGATTTGGATAGAATTGTTCTTTCAAAGCATCAATTCTTTCCTCTTGCTATGGAAGCTGCAACAGATAAAACTTAGTTTATAGTATACAATTATTTGTCAGTGAACAGGTCTTTGTAGGAATTCAGTATTGTCACTGAAAGGAGAAGTAATTGGTGAATGACAGTCTTAGATATGACAACTTTTAGTACTTGGTGGCTAATAGATGAACATCTTTTTGTCCGTTGAAAGTGCAATTTCTCTTCCAAGTATTGGTAAATGCTGTAGCTAACCCACAATTGGTATAGAGGAGTGAATGCTGAGTTGCTAATGGAGCTCTTTGTTCTGCCTGAGTAATAAATGAATGATTTTATAAGTATTGGGGACAAGTAAAGTGCTAGGCATGTAATATTTGTTTACTACTCTACTGTTATTTTATTTACAGTGCTCTCTGCTGAATTTTGTTTAGTCATGCCACTTTCTCATTGTTAAGCCATGATCTATTTACAGTTGATTTGTCCTACATATTTTGGCACAGTGATGTTAAATTTTTTTTATCAAGTGGGATGGAGGGTACCAGGGAGATATTGCTGTTTTACATCTATGCACAGGTCACATTTTGTCCAGCGCTGGAGTGTGACATCTTTGTTTTGGGAAATGACAGGTATTTACCTGGTAACTACAGTCATTCATACTCCAGTTTAGCCTAGGGCCTTTTATAGTTGTTCATAATGGTCTCCATTTCCTTCAAAGTGCTTGTCAAAACTCAGCTTTCTTTTGCTTCTGCTTAGTCACATTGGTGAGGATTTGTGGGACAGTATCAACGGCCCTGGCTTAATCTATGCATACTGTTATTACCTGATGGATGTTGTTTGTTTTGGGCTATATGTGGATCATGGGACGCATGGCTCTGTCAGTTTTGAAACCTTGAAGAAAATTACGGTCTGAGTATCACAGTTTCCTCCCAGGAGTACAGCTCATTCGGGTCCCTTAAAACCACAGCATCAGCGTGCATCAGCCTCACCCTTGCCTGAGCACAGGATGCAGCCAGAGCGTGCATTCACACCTGAGGGACAGGAGGTGTTGCAGGTGCCATGGAACAAACACAGTACAGCAACAAAATGAGGCTGGGGATGAGATTTATTTGTATGTGTTTGTGTGACAGCTTGTGCAGAAGATTCTGCATACAGCCATGTGCTGTTGTAACTGATGAAATGTAAGCTTTTTGTACTGACATCTGAGGAAGGATTCATGTTGCATAATGCATCAACCTGTTAAAATTTGGTCGGGATGTTTAAGTGAATACTTGCATAAACGTTTGTGACTTCTGACAAACTTTTTGTATTAAATAGATTGATTTGGAGAAGCTTATGTGAACAATTCCTATGAAGGAACAGTATAAAAATAGACATACAGTTTATTTCATTACTCTCTTTTTGAGTGTCTTTCTAATGTCTTTGAGTACATGATTATACAGCATAGCACAGAATGTCTTTCCTGGATATTGCCATTGCTCATCCAATAGCAGTCAGCATAAAGATTGGTTTTAGTCAGTCTGTAATGAGTGCAAAATCACCAGAAACAACTAAGTTGTTCTTGAGGGAATTAAGATCTTGAGGATCTTAATTCAAAGTCTTTTTAATGACCAATTTATGACTTCTCTTTATGACTAAGTGAAATAAGTGATGGGGAGATTTACTATTTATTTAATATACTACTTTATATGAATCTATTTAACAGTTAAATAGATTTTTTTTTTTTTCTAACAAGCAATATTTGATTAACTTGGTTGTGTATTGGCAGATGAATGACAATGTACTGCTATTAAATTACTGTGTGTTGTTGATCTTAGGTGGTTTGAGTTGGAATTTGTACAATGCAGTGTGAAAAGCTCACTGGGGGCAAGCTGGGTAGAGAGACAGCTGGAATTTATGGTTATATGCCTCATTAAAAATTTAATTCTGGCATTGTTAACTCAAAGTAGCTTGAGATAAGTTCTGGCCTGAGAAAAGGAAAGCAAGGAGCAAGGAAAATAAATGACTGTGATAAGCCTCGGAAGTTCTGGTGATGTATCAGTTGCCCATATGAGCCCTTCTCTTCCAGTGTTTGTTGCTGCCTCCCTCTTGCCACCAAACCTTTCAAATGGTTGAGAACTGCTGTAATTCTCCTACTGGTGGACACATTTACAAACATTTCTAAAATTTGCACATTTTTGTTTATTTGGCACACTATTAGTAGTCACAGTGATAAGAACTGCAATTTTGTAAGTCATAGCAGAGGTTCTATCACCAGCCATCTAAAGGAGCAATTTTCACAGTTCCACTTGGATGCAAGATTGTGTTTCAATTTCTGTTTTAATGTGAAAGTGCTGTTCTGTTTTTCATAAAATTTGCACTAAAACAGTCAGGAAGAAGCATCTCTTTGACCTGATTGTTCTTCATTTATTTTGTTGGGTAATCTGATGATTGCATTGTAAAGGAATGAAAAGAATATGATACATAGAGAATATGGTGGTTGCATTCATTCTTCCAGTCCTTGGATTTAACTATTTTGTAGTAGTCTCACCAGCATCCACATCTGTATTCCTCATGTTGGACAGTTAGCAAACTGTGCCCCTTTGATGGATTGATGTAAAGATAATTGTTGTTGTTGAGTTTGTATTAATTATTTGTTAATTTCTTCAACTCAAATAGTGATTGCTGTGATGGATGGATATCAAAATAACATGAATGGTAGCAAAGAGAAGTTTTGAGAGCACTGAAATCACCCCTTTCTTTTTGGCTGATAATTGGCAAAACTCTAGCACTCTACATTTGCTAGAGTAGTACAAAAGTTCTGGACACTGGTGGAGGATTGCAAAAAGTTATGGGAAACAGTTGCTTTTTTTTCTATTCATAGTAATGTTTTTTGGCAGTTTTATTACATTTATTTAAGCAGACAGATATTGAGTCAATCCTGTAACAAGACAGAATGCTCTCTTTTTAGTAATGAGATGTAATTACATGGTTAAAGTTGTGGTCTCTGAATGTGGGATTTTGTTTGCCTGTTATGTTTTAGGGAAATGCTGAATAGGTTATGAATAACATGATGCTACCTTCTCCTGTTCTCCTGCATCATCTTCCTTTAAGATTCCTTAAGTCATTTATTTTTCCATGTGCTCTAAATCAAACAATTCAATAAGATCTTTTGGCACTTGTGCTTGAGAAATTTTTGGGCTTTGGGATTTTTTTCATATTCTCTCTTTTTGTGGTTTTTCAGACTTCTGTTGTCAATCTCAATTTATCAGTATGTGTGAGTCTACAGCAATGATGAGAGAAATCTCAAGCTGGAAGTACAGTTTATGTTGTCATGCATTTCTGTGCACTGCATCTCATGGATTTCATCAACATTTCCTCTACAGAAGTATGGAAATGTAAAATTATATTGTATTTATTAGGAGTTGTGGATGATCTCTGATTTGAATTAAGGAAATATTTTTTGCATGACTTCTGGAATTTATTTCTTACCAACAATTTTTGATGCCAGCTTTTGGTTAGAAAATGCTGACAATCAAGAACCACAGAAAACATTAGGGAGTAATTGTTCACTATATTAAAAGGACAATGAACTTTTGTTTCTTAAACATACATTGTTTTTCGCTGATTACATCTCAATACTTGGATAATTTATTTGAAGATTATTTAAATTAAAAGGCTTTTTGTAGTGTTGGAACACAGTAGAGCAATTTTGTAAAATACGTGTGCTGAGTTATACAGTAGAGTAGAAGAGTGCTTGCAGTGTAATTTATGTAAAAGTGTGGCACTTTGGCAGCTGCTGATCTCAGTAACACAAATGTTGTTGCTTTGCAGCTACCAGAAATGCCAGCAAATACCACCGCTTGAAATAAATTTGTGTGATGCTAACCTTTTTTTAAGCTTTTGGGGTAACTCCTCTAAAATGTCATTAAAGCACCTATTTTTCAAAGATCAGAGGGATATTAGCTAATTAGCTGTGGAATTTAATTATAATTTACTTTAATTTTCTTTTCTAGAGCTTCTCGTAGCGAAGAGGAAAAGGGGCAGACCCAAAGGGTCCACTAAGAAGTTTTGTGTGGAAGAAGATGTGGCAGAAAATAACCCCATTCCAAGCAAAGAGACTCCAGCTGGGACAGAAGAAGGCCCAGAACCATATGAAGTGTCACCAGGCAGCCTGGAATGCCGGAAATGCAACCGGAAATTCTCCAACACACGTCAGCTGACTAAACACATCTGCATTATTGTTCTAAATGAAGGAGAAGAAGAAGGAGATGGAGGTAAGAAAACATCCAGCAAGAATATCTGAAGCAGGTTGTGGGACAGTGTGTTCCCACTATCAGACCTGGCTTGGAATCCCCAGTGCTGGTTTTAAATGAAGTGGAGTTGTCTGTTTCTTGTAACACAAAAAAAGCAAAACCAAACTTAGTCAGACGAGGTATTTAAATTTCTTTCAAAGTGGTCAAAATGTTTATTACAGTTATGATTGTCTTACTAACAATGCTTGTTTGTTTCAAGCAACTGAAATGCTTGTTTTGCATTAGCAACTGTTGTGTTTCTCACAAAGTGGATTGTAGTTTTTCAGTGAGAAGTGGAACAGGCCATGCAGGTGAGTATTACACATAGGTGAGGAAGGATGGTCCTGTACAGATGTTTCTGTCCTGTGACTTAGGAAACCTGAATTCTATTCTCTTCTTTTGGTAGAGTTTGCTTTTCTGGATGCCTTCTTTTACTGTATAAAAAATAATGCCAAACTCACCTCTTTTTTTAACAAAGCTTTATGTGAATGATTGTCTTTGGCATAGGAGAGTCCAGTGTTTAAATTTAGCTTTAAGATTGATTCAGATATATTCAACTTCTCAAATTTTTAGTATAGAACACAGCAGAATGGAGTTATTTTTAGTTGTATGGAACCTAAATTGACCATCTTGTCCAACTCCGTGACTAAATCAGGCCTGACCTACAGTTAAAGCTGTTGCTAAGGGCATTGTCCAAATGGTTTCTTAAACACTCACAGGCCTGGGGCATTGAACCCCAATCCATTTAAAAAGACAACAGTGAATATTCGTTCAGAATAGAGCAGTTGAAGGGACATACAATAATCATCTCCTCTACTTGCCCATTTAACTTTTCTCTAAGGTGAATGTCACATACATACAAAGCAATGACTTAGTCCAAATTACCTTAACTTTATGTGAGTTTTATGTTGATGGTAAAATTCAGGTTTTGTTTTTGCTACAGTTGCTCAGTATGCTATTGTGAATTATGTTTGTAGACAAAATTTGCTATTGTTTTTTTTTTTTCCAGTTTTCTGTTTCTCTTTCCAGTCTGTCATGATTATACACAACTAGTATGACTATTTTGCTTTCATTGATATGTAGAGTTTAACTTCTGTGGCAAAGTTCAATTAAAATAAGCTTAGAATATATTGATAGAAAGAGAAACTCTTGCTTTGATAAAATACCTAGTTATATTTTACTGTCATCAGTGGTAGAATTTTTCAACTACACAAAATGACAGTTACTCCAGCTGTCTCACCTCTGATATCCCAAGTGTCCATACCCTCTGCTGTTTGTATGTGCTATGTATAGTGGTAACATTTGCATTATTTTAGCAACGTTGCTGTTTCTAATGTCCTTTCAAAATAAACTCTCAGGTCAAAGTATAAACTCAAATTACCTGTTCTTGACCTGTTAGCTCATTAGAGCTCCTAAATCTTATCTTCATTTGTTTCTCTACAAAACACACGGGCAAATTTTCCAAACTAAATTGGTCAGCCTTTTCCTTCTTCATAAGAAAGTACTTGAAACTATAGTTGAAACTGCATTGAAACTGCACATGTATTGGTCAGAGGAATAACTGGTAGATGCAGTGGCCTCTGCTGTTGTTTGCTGCTGTAATTAGTGATCTGTATTGATCTCTGAGATTCAGTGACTCAGTGACAATTTTATTCTTTCCAGAGTCACCAGGCCTTACTGGTTACTGACAGCCTCTGTGCATCTAATTTGATCCTTTATAGCATAATGATTGCCTTCACCTTGTGGGTCTATTCACTAAAACTGTAAAA
>WEKY01046745.1:11425-24560 GCA_013390045.1 Picathartes gymnocephalus
ATGTGTGGCAACCTTTGCAGCAGCTGTGGCCTCTTGGTGATTTTGGACCTCAGGTATCCCATCTTACTCATGACCTGCCAGGCCTAAGAAGTTCCTGCAGAACAAAGCTTTATTTAAAAATTACATATTTAAAGGTTTCTCGTCTCTCCATCTGCAGTGCTGATATAAGCCATTTTTTCAGAGCTTGTGGGAGGAACACTCAGCTGTGATGCATTTAACGCTGCCCAGCCAAATGCATTTCTAGAATCATTTCTAGAATCACAGACACTTGGACCTAAATACTGACAAAAATGCACGTGTATCTGAAGTTACAACAGGAGATACTACACACAAGTTAGCTATTCTAGATACTTTTGGGTTGTTGGAGTTCTTGTTTCATTTTTTGCTTGAGCAGAGAGATTTATTTTTCAGTTATTTAAAGAACAAAAAAAAGCAACAGTTTTGTATCCTTAAATACATAGAGAAAAAAAGTCTTTACTATCTTGAGAACTTTTGCTCAGATAGGATGTTTTATTAATTGAAAATTTGCTAGTGATTCAGAATATTAGCAATATTGTTTAAGACATAATGCCTTTGAAAGGTATTCTCATTTTTCTGCAGAAGTTGCACTTTTTTAGTTTTCATTTGTTCTATCAATGATTAATGGTGTTTGAGTTTTGGGGTTTTTTCCCCAGTGGATAGTACAGCTATTTACAGTAATTATTTTACATTTGCTGTTTAGTTACCACTGATGAGTTTTGTACTGATATCCTTTCAGCCACTGAAATGTCTTTATTCAACATGGAGAATTGGGGGAAGTAGATCCTGGAAGACCATTCTGTTTGGAACCACAAGGAGAGACCTTGGCATGGAGCTGAAAGAAAAGCCTCCGAAAAAAGAAAAATAAATGCCTTGAGAAATTTTAGCTGCTGATATCTTCATACATTGCTACTTCCAGATGTTGGGCAACTGTGACTGCTTTTCCATTTGGAAAACTCATGAGCTGGTTTTTCCTCTTAGAAAAAAAAAACTGGAACAGAGTAGTATGTAATATTTAAAAGGCATACAAAACTGCACCAAACTGTTGTTTAGACTATTTTCTTCATAAAGAAAAATAATTTAAAAACCCCACTAATCTGCCTGGATGTTGATATGCTCTCCTTGGTAAAGAATTTGACACCTTAAAATATTTAGCACTCAAGGTTTTGGTGGAAAATCAGAATGTCTGTGTAGATGTACAGGAGCTATGTAGCAACCCAATATTCTTGTTATTCCCCAAGTAGTTTCAAATCTAAAAAAACCAAACTACTGCATTTATATTTACTTACGAAAATATATAAAACATATTTTGCAACTTGTGGCTGCTTCCTGAAGAACTTCTGTCACAGTGGATAAAGTTGTATGGTTGACACAACCTTCTTTTCTACAGAAGTTGGTACTAAGTCTATTTCCATGCTTTGTGAATGGGTAACACCTTCTGTCTGCTTTTATTTGGTTTTTATTATTAATGTTATTCCTCTGAGCTGTTTTCTGCACACTGCCTAATTTCTTACCTTGCAGATATTCCCCAGTGAAAGGCATCGAAAGTGAGTTTTTGTGCCAGAACATCTTCAGTACCTCTCAAAAGACTGGAGCCTTTTGCAGGCTTGGATGCCCCAGTTTAGCCAAAAGAGTGTAGAGCAGATGAATTCCTGAGCACCACAGCTGTGAAGTCCAATAATCTGCAGTTTTAAGAATGAAGGAGTGAAAAAGCAGGCTGCCAAGCAAGCAGGAAAAGAAGGGGCTTTAGGATTCCCTAAATGAAGATACATTTTCCTGCATTCTGCCTGCCCTGACTGACTGCCTGGGCTCTCAGGAACACTGCTTGGCAGCCAGGTCTGGCAGGGACCCCCTCAACGAGTTTCCTGTAGATAGGTCCAAAAGCATTTATGGGATAAATTCCAAGCCAAGGGCCCTGGCCCCTCGGAACACCACTTTCCTTCCTTTCTCCCTGCTGGTTTTGTTGACTCTCTTCACAAATGAAAAGAGAGAGGGATAAACCTGCTGCAATTTTCTCTGCACAGCAACTCCATAGAGAATGGAGGGGTGTGTTCATGTGAGACAAGCCATAAAGTAATTCCAAGAGTCATCTCAGCAGTTATATGAGGAGTTAAACAGAGGAGATTAAAGCAGGCATGAACGAGGTTGTTAATGTAATTAATATATCACTCTGCTGCTATCTATAAAACCACAGTCCCTGCCCAAGGGCTAAGAGTGAAATCAACAGGTTCCTCCAGCAAGCCCTTAAAAATGTGGGGAATTAGAATAGAACCAAATTAGAATAGAATAGAATAGAATAGAATAGAATAGAATAGAATAGAATAGAATGTGAAATTACTTGATATGAGTAATACAGTAATAAAATAATTATTTTTATGAGGAAATGAGTTTAAGTGGGAAAAGCAGAATTTTATTCTCTGAACATATAATTACTTGCAATTTTCAAACCAGCACACCTTCCCTGTGGTTCAGAAATTCCTAAAAATGTCTGAAAGTATACACAAGGTGAAGTAGAGAGATGTTAACAGCTCAACATGTAAAAGTTTTAGCCTCTAAATTGAGAACACCACACAATAGGATTTAATGAGCCTCTTTCAAAAGCCTAAAACTTATCTGCAGACTGCAGTCCAGAGTTGGTTGTACTGCAGGAAACAAGGCTCTGCTACAGCTTTTGTTTCCTTACAAGTCTTTGATTTCCACTGGGTAGAAAAGAGAAAAAAAAACATTTCAATTGAAATGTAACCTAGTGATTGATTCTTGGTGGGCAGAGAAATTTCACTTCAGATATTTCACCACTACTCAGGGCAGGGAAAGAGGACTTTAAGAACAACATGTGAGAAAATGTCACCTACTCTATGCATGGCAATTTCTGCATGCCCACAACTCCCTCCAAAATATTCCTATTCAGCACTGTGATTGTCCATAATTCCTCCTTCTCACACAAGCAAAGCAGATCATTTGCCCCAGTTGTCTCTAAAGGTGATCAGACCTCACCAGCAGCATGCAGACCCCTGGGCTAGCCAAAATGTTTCAAAGCTATCAGAGCAATGTTGTCTACCCTGTTTATTGTACAGTATTTTGGAAAGAGAGAGTTAGACTTCCCAGGAGGTGGAACTCAGCCTCACCTCGGAGTGAATTTCCTCCCCATTACTGGAAAAAAGTGAAAACATTAGGGGTCTATGGGCTAAGAGTATTTGAAATTTTTCAGAGGTCATTCAGGAGACCTGAGAGAAACTGGCTGGTTTTGCTTAAACTGAAAGATAAATAGGAAAGAGTTAGGTTCAGTAGTTCAAGCTGAAGATGTGGGAATGGCACCAAAGTGAGCAGTTGCATCCCTGAAGGAAATCCTCTACAGGTGCAGGATAGTGTCTGTGAACCAGGAATGTGAGGGAGCCAGGAGGAAATCTGGATCTGGTATGTGCTGGGAGGACAAGCTCCCCCAGAGGAAGAGTAAATAGAGGAAATAGCAGTCTGATGTCTGAGAAGTTAAGGAAGGTGTTGTTATCAGCAGGACCTGGAGCCAAACTCAGCAAGTCCTGTCATCTAAAGGGATGCTGGGGGCTCACTGAAATACAAACAGAGGCACCCACCATATTCTTGCCTCAGAGTGGGCAGGAAAAATAATTTTATTTATAGATAGATATTCATTTCTATCCAAAACTAATTTTAAAAAATGCTGACAGCATGTGTCACCTCTGCCTTCCTCTAAGTGTCACTCCTGTCCAAGCATTCCCTAGAGAAGGACAGGCATGGAAATAGCTTTTTGTCAAAAGGAGCTGGCTGTGGGGTTGTTTGTGCTGCTTGAATGTGCTTATCAGAGACGAACTGTATTTACATAATAATGCTAATAAAAAAGATAACACGTTAGCACTGCTTTGTGTTCCACAGCCACTTCTTCAAAGGCAGTTTTATGATGTTTGTCTGAAGAGCTATAAATTTCACCCTTAAAGCTCAGTCAGGTAATTATGAAAGAATTACCAGGGGAGGAGGAAGGAATAATGAATTTTCTGTCTTAAAGAATGCAAACACTACTTGCAAATTGAAAGATTTATAGCAAATAAATCGATTAATCAATAAAGGTAACTATTCATTAGATTTTTCAGGCATCTGTGAGCAGGATAGTTCTTTCCTACTTGGACTTGGCAGTTGATTCAGAGTGAAGCATGAAGTTTATCATGCAGGCTGAACAAAAAATAAATTACTTCCTTATTCTTTCTTGGTTGTTTCTATACACCATATTTCTCCAGCATAATGTCCTTCTATATTGGTACACACAAGAGGAAGTGGTATTTTGCCAGGGCACTTTTAGGGGAAATCACAGGCAAGAAAAATTAGCCACATCCTGAAAGGAAAGGTAGGGGAGAAAGAAACAGATTTTATTGCTTTAGGTCTTTATCCCAGAACTTTGGAGAAGATTTCTTGCAGGTCCACTAGTGCCTATCTGCACGCATATTTTCAGAATAAGTCATCCCTGCAAGACATTCAAGCAATTTTTGGCACGAGGCCTGGAATAATTATTCAGAAGTCTTTAAACTTTTGGAACCAGCAGAGTACTGTTACAGCATTCAAGAAGTTTGGGAGATGATGAACAGATCCTCAGAGTTCTAGAAAGCATAGGAGTTTTCTTTTGTAGCCAGCAAATCAGTATCTCAGCTATTACCTTGTTTACATTACTTTCTTTGTAAGAACATATAGGAAGTGTATTATCCTTTAAAAATCTTTGTTGTCAAAAGTTGTTTTCCCTACTCGCATGCTACTATGAGGCAGAGCACCTTTCATTCATGAGATAAGGTTTCTTTCTGCTAATTCCAAAATGGTTTTTTATCAGTAAGAATATTAGTTCAAGTTCTTTTTGGTACCCTTAGCAGCATTTAACATTGTTTGCCATTTCAACAGTGCCCAAGAGAAGCATAAAGTATTCACTTTTGCAAATGGGTATAGTATCAAGAGCCTTCAGTGAAATCCTGTCCTCTGTTGAGCAGAGCAGATCACATTAAAGTTGGCATGGATGAGCAGTCGTTTATCCCTGGATGGAATTTAGCCCTTTGTGAGATGCCATTTGGAATTAATACCTAAATCTCTGAAACCATGAGGAACTAAGCTTTAGGATTCCAAAAATTCTTCATGTGCAAGGCAGCCAACTATCAGTGTAAAATAATTTTATGTATTATTGTAAAATAGTTTTACAATGATGCAAGTAAAAAAATACGTCCCTGTAGAAAATTAACAGAAGACCTGAAACTGATGAAGGGGTGACTCAACAACAGGTTCTCTCCTCATCCTCCCTAGAGACATTTCTAAAGGTAATATGATTTTAAATGTAGTTTCTAGTAGTTTAAGCAAGAAGCATTGTAGTGACCAAGAAGCACATGTGCACTCAATGTACTCAGTGCACAAATGAAGCTGATTTGGGGAAATTCGTGCAAAGAGAGTCACTTTGGTGACAGCTAAGGCCCAAATTCCCCACAAGACACAGATCAAGTCAGTCTTAGATTTGGAGCCTTATCTGACAGGAAAATAAAATGAAATCAAATACAGGAGCATGATTCTACAAGTGAACATATAGGGCTCATTGAAAATAGTTGAAGGTAAAAAAAAAAAAAAAAAGGTTCTTGTTACAGTACAAATAATCTTATCTTTGTTAAGTACTTCATTAATTTAGCAGCTGGGGGGACTGATAAGGTTTTCCCCTCCCATCTCCACTGCAGGAATTGTGATCCTTGAGCTGAAAAGTCAGATTTTGTCTTGTTGGACTTTGGTTTATCTCAACTTAATTCCTTAATTCATGCTAGGGCAGTTAGCTGATTTTTCAGAGAATTTGCTAGCTGAATACTAGAGGCAAACACCAAATATGATTTCAGTCACTAAAACCAAGTAGAAATAAACAACTTTTAATTCTCTGCAGTTAACTCCAGAGCGCTCTTGCATCATTTGTAATGTATGTAGGGAAACTTCAAAAAGTGCTATTCTATAAGCAAATTTATTCTGTGAAAGGCAGTTACTAATGAAAATTATAGGGTGAGATCAGTTTTTCTGAAGTACTCAGGATCTGTACAATAAAGCTCTACACCCTGGCATAGATCCTTCTTTCTGAATAATTTGTCCTGCACATACCATGCACTGAAAAATGTTTATAATGATGCTACTGGTAATTTAAAAGGTAAGAACCCACTAGTAATATGCGTTTTCTTCTAGAAGTAAGAAGCAGCATGCCAAAATTACATAGAGACATCATTGAAAAATAAATAAAAAATAAAATTAAAGTAATTAAAAAATTAAAACCTCTTAAACTTCCAGGACTGAAACTCTCCTATACTTGTGGTTACAAGTATGTATTCATAAAGCCTAGAACTAGGAACTTATAACCAAATAGACATTGAAACTTCCTTCTCAAGCTTTGGCAAATCTTTACATTTGTTCTCAAAGCTTTTTTTTCTAAAATGGCTACTTGAGTGCTTGTATAGTTTTCTGGGGATCCATAGTCCCACCTAACTTATGGCCACAAATAGCTGGGCTGTGAAAAGGCACTGCTATGACAGCTTTGAAATTGCAATTTTTTTCCTCTGCCAAGCAAGATTTAGGACAGTTTGACAGATACAGCTAAAGCAACACTTAAAAATGGAAGAGGTTTCAACTATCAACTTCAGGAGCCTGAGCAAGTCTCCTTTATTCTGAATCTTCAGAAAACTCATAAAATCTGCATACAGAATTTCCACTGGAGAGATACTGTAAGGCAGTACCACACAGCTAAGAAATGAAGTTTTTTTCTGGGCTTAGGAGAAAGACTTGCGTCAATTGCATTGAAATCATTTTGTGGCTTACATTATTTTCCTTATGTCAGTGCTTTGTATCAGAAATCCCTTGACAGGCTGAAGTAATGAAAGTTCCTAACTCTGAAACAGTACAATTTTCACAAGGCTTCTTTATTAATGTGACTTTTAAAGAATAACTCTACAGCCAAGATGCCAAACTTTAAAATCATAATTAGTACGTTGGTGACTCATTTAACAAAACCATAAGGCTTTTATATGCCCCTGTGTCCTCAAAGTATGAAAACTGGTGTTTCCAATGCCTGCAACACCCTTAGAACAAACTCTGACACTCCTTATCTTTGCAGCCACATAAAAGACGCTATTGCTATAAAACTAAATATAAGGGCATGTCTGGATCAGAAATCTACTGCATGTTTATTGTATTTGCACTGTCACCCACAGCAACTCCTGTAGGAACAGACAGACCGTCCACATTCTAAGATTTTAGTGTTTTCACTGAAGGTCTCAAGAAGCACTCTACCCTGCCTCAACTCATTCCAGCAGGTCCACGTCCTTCCTGTGCTGAGAGAGCAGCTCTGCAGGTGGGGTCTCACTTGAGCAGGGCAGAGAGGCGGAATCCCTGCTCCCCTGCTGCCCACACTAGTAGATCAGCCTAAGGCATGCTTGGCCTTTTGGGCTGCAAAATAAGTAATTTGTTTTACCTCTACAAATAGAGTTGGTTTGCCAGCCTGAATCCTGTGAGGCTCAATGACACCTGTGTGATCCTTTCGACATAAACTGCTGACCAACTCTGGGGCTGGGGTTGGATGTCCTCTCTGAGAAGGACTTCAGAAAGCCTGGAGGTCTTTTTGCCACTCATGACATCACAGGTGGGTCTCTAATAATTAAAAAGTTGTGGCTTCGATCCCTTTATGGGCCATTTGTTTAAGAGGGGGACTCCAACAATGCTTCTGGGTTCCCTCCAAGTAAGAACATTCTGTGGTTTCTGTGAAACCTTCTCTAAAGCTCCCACCCTGCCTGCACAGGCCGCTGACTCAGTGGCAGCAGCACAGCGCTCGCAGGGAGCGTCCTGGTCTTTGCTGCTTCCTTGGGCTCTTCATGATCAAGTCTGAACTGCCAGGCAGGAGATGGTGGGGTCGAGGTCCATCTCCAGGGGCTAAGGGGCTGTGACCCAAACAAACAGCCCCCGTGAGCCCCCGTGTCTGCAGAGACCCCCCAGCTGCCCCCAGCCCTCGCTCCCTGCTGAAGATCAGAGCCAGCTTCTCCTCACCTAGGTCGCTCAGGTGCTGCGGGGCCATGCCTGGGCACAGAGCTCCCTCAGCTCCCCCAGCCCTGCCCTCGCCCCTCAGCAGGGCTGGTGCCAGTGACCACCAGTATCCCGGCCATGGCACTGGGCGAGGTGGCTGCCAAGCCCAGCTGTGCCCAGGAGAGGCAGGGGGAGGTAGAGGCCCTGCCCGGGGCACCCCTGGGCCTGGGGGGGACGGGAGCCAGGCTGCCCAAAGAGGGACCCCGGGGAATGGCTCTCACCAGTGAACCTGAGGGCTGCCTCTGGCACGGGGCCCTGAGGGTCCTGCAGGTAGCCGAGGCTCTGTTCAGCCCTGCTCCTGTCCTTTGCCCGCTGCAGAGAGCACAAGGGCACGGCCATGTCACAGAGCCCACAGCTGCCCACAGCAGTCCCTTCTGCCAGACCTCCCCCTGTCCCCGATGTCCAGAGGCCTCGCTCCTGCTCGGTGCAGGGAGGGGAGAGGGGCCTCCAGAGCCCGTGGGGGTTGTGTTGTTGAGGACAGGACCAAGGTGCGGCTCCAGGCTGTGGCTCTGGGCTGCAGTGGGGCAGGCGGGGCACAGCCCGGAGCTGGGGGCAGCCCTGGCCCAGCCTGGGCCCTGGGACTCATCCTCACCAAGGGCTTCCCCATCCTCCACGGCTGCTGCATCTGCTCCAGCTGCTTGAGCTCCTTCCACTCCAGGAGCTCTGCGGCAGCAAGGAGGGCTTCCCTGGAGACCTGCAGGGCAGCGGAGGCTGGGAGACGACAGCAGAGCTCAGGAGAGGAGACCTCTGGCCGTTGTTCCTGGGATGATCCCGCCCGTACGGATCCCCAGCTCAGATGTGCTCCCGCCAAAGTATCTGGGTGTCTTTTGGGCACAGCTGTGGGGGACAGGGACCCAGGCTCAAAGCCCTGACCTCTGACACTGGTGGGGACAGCTGGAAAGCCTTTGGGGACACACGTGTGCAGCCCCTGTGGTCCGGGGCTGTTGCCGAGCCCTGCTGGAGCAGGCAGGGCAGGTGTTGGAAATGCCGTGCCAGCTTTTCTGCCCCTGCTTGTGCTGGTTCTGCAGGAACCCTTCCCACGGGCTGGGCTGGGCGATCTCTGTGAGCAGCCCTTGCCCTGGGACCCCCGGGAGGTGTCAGTCCCCTCTCCTGACCCCCCCATCCCCATGTCCCCATGCATCCTTCTCGCCTGTATGAAAGACGCAGCTCCCGTTCTGTGAGAAGGTCCAAGCCAGCACAGCTTGCCCGACAGGCACCAGGCAGGGAGGGTGTTTGGAGCAGTCACCCCAGCTCCTGACTCCCAGCTCAGGCCAATCCAGCGCCCTTTCCACGGCTCCAGAGCCCAGCTGCCAACACAGCTGCCCTGACACTGCACTGCTCGCCATCTCGGCTCTCTCCAACAGCAGGGAAAGCAGACCTCAGCTTGGATACGTCAGGAACCTCAAGGCTTTGTACTGCTGAGTGAATTCCTCTTTCTCATTGTTGGAGGCCAGCAGCTGACAGGAACCCAGCAGTGAGCTCCTGGCAGAGCCGGAGGGGCTGCCCACACAGTGCAGCGCCTGGTCCCCAGCTGAGGGCAAGGGCACCGCGGCTTTTCCTGCTCACTCACAGACAAGGTGATGAGGCAGGTGTCCTCCTCCTTAGTGTGGAAGAGCCCTTTGTGCCACAGCTGGATGTGAAGTTCCTTCAGAACCTTCTCCAGAGTCTGGGGTGCAGAGAACATCCGCTCCCACCATCTGAGGATGTCCCTGCAAGAGTATGTCCTGCTGAATTCCTCAGGTCTGGCAGCCAGCGAGTCTCAGGATCCCTCTGCCCACAGGGAACAAGCCCTCAGGGCTATTGGGGCCACCTCTTACGGCCGAAGGTCAACATGCAGTGGGCCAGTTTCCCGGGGTACTCGTGAGCCAGCATGACAGGCAGGGCAGGCAGGCTCTCCACAGCTGATACTGCACTGGTGTGCTCCAAGTTTTCTTGGCTGCAGTTCACAATCTGTGGGACCTGGAGGGGGCAGAGGTGAGGGAGCGCTGTCACTGGAGTGCAGCCTTGTCCTCAGACGCCCTTCCCATCCCTCTCTGCTGCCTTAAGGTGGTTTCAGGTGCACCTGGACTTGGAAGGGAAACAGGCTGGGCTCATGGGCACAGGGTGTTGGCCCTACAGAGACCCAGGGCTCGCTGGTGGGCATGACTGGAGACATGCTGGAACAGCAGAGTGTCCCCTGCTCGGGGACAGCAGGAACACTCCCTCCAGGGACAGCCCTGCCCCTTCTGCATGGTGGTGGGTGGGGGTCCCTTCAAGGGGGTGACATAGCTGACACCGCATCAGAGGGAGAAGGCCAGCCCCATGTCCAGTATCCCTGTTCAGTCAGCGCGGTAAGGTGTGTGTGTAAAATTTGGGTGTTCCCTAAATCCTCTGGGCCCACCCCATCGCCTCCAAGATCTGCTAGAGAAGGTTGCCTTTCCACCCCTAATACTATTTTTGGGTGTGCAAACACAACAAAAATAGTTGTGCTTAATAATTATTTAATAGTTGATAATGACGATCTTCCAGATGTGGGTGAGTGGAAGTGAGACACTTTCACTCCAGAAGAAGCACTAAATTAGGAGGAGGTGATGCCTTGGATTTTAACTTTCATATTTTTCAAATCCTGTAGTGCTTAGTGTGTAACTCTGAAGTGTCCTGGAACNGCTGTTCTCTCATGTTCACATTAACAGAACAAAGCCTCTCCAAGCCTGCTCTCCAAGGACACCTAGACTGTCCTAGGCCCAAAATGTGTAACCCAACATCTTGAGAAGGCATTGGGGGTAAGCTGGGGAAATGACATCATTAGCTAAAGTTTTAATTTGCAAATTTATGCTGATATGCAAATGGACCAAAACCTATAAAGGTGTGAAGAACTCATGACTCGGGGTCCATCCTGGGGGGTCCATCTTGGGGGGTCCATCTTGGGGTCCAGTAAGTGAGCAGCCTCTGGCTCCCCAGGGTGTGCCTTTGAAGGCCTTTCCAGTAAATATTCACTTTTATTCCCTTACTCCTGTCTAGTCTCTGTTTCTAGGTAGCCACTTCAAGCATCAGCAGAGCTCTGGAAGTTAAAACCCTCCAGAGCACCAAACTCCCCAGATCTCTGTAAAAACACAAGAGAGGCTCTCTGACTGGCAAGAGAGCAGCATATGTGAGAGACAAGCAGGCTGGTAAAATCTGGTTTTCTGAAATTCTGTGTTATGCTTGTCCAGAGATGTGGAGCGCATCAGCTACAAAAGCACTCAACTCAGAGAATCTGGGAAACTCACCGTGCCTGCTGTTACCTGTCACATGCCAGATTAGACTTAGGGCAAGTGTTTAATTTTCTTTAAGATGTTTAATTTTGCACTGACTCACACAACAGGTTTGCTTTTCTCCCCTGCCTCTAAGGGAACAAGGATCTGTTAACTAAGACTTTCAGTTGTGATTAATCTGACAAATTCATGTAATTAGCCTTTGAAAACAAAGCTGACAGTTTCATAAAACTAATTACAAAGTCTCATAAGCTGGCAATAATTGATGTATTCTCTAACCATGCACTTAAAAAGTGAATCAAAGTTGTACTGTCACAGGACCAGCCACAGCACAGTACTCTCATGTTCCAGTGGGGTTAATACCTCTGTAACTTCATGGCAAAAACTTTTTTACCAAGAACTAGTACTTCTGTATAAGCATAAACCATCTGTGCTAACAACGGAGTTCTTTAGCAAGGAGATCCTGTATTTACAATCTGGTTTGTAGCCTGTTCTGCAGAAATGCAACTTTTCCAGTTTTGCACGGTCTCTTTCAAAGTGAGTCTAACCTGACCTTCATGTGGAACTGCGTAATTATGAGTTCCTGCTTCTCCTTTACCTTCCACAGCTTCTCTCTCTCTCTTCTGGGGTTTTGCAATCACTGTGGGGAGTGATTTCAGCCACAGCCAGCAGGCATATGACTGCTTCTCCCCTGTGGGTAGCTCTGCAGTGCAGACACCTCCATGGGCTGTCCTCAGGCAAAACCAAATGGCCACCCCATGTGTTTATCCCTTCCAAAACATATCCTCGCATGGCTCAGCATCTGCCTAAGCAAGGCAAGCTGAAGAGGGATGCTTTAGATGATGATTTAGATGATGAAGAGCAGTGCAGTGCAGTTCTTGTGACGGTTCTCTTTGCTTCTGTTCCTCCTGCTCTCTTTCCCCTGCACTCCTCAATCTCCCAACCTGCCACAGGCACGTGCTGTGTGTCCAAGTCCATATGTGTTTATTCATCCTATTTTGGCTTCTCCTGGAGAAAGAGATCCCACAGAACACTAAACACAATTTTCTAAGAAAGTTTTCAGTGTGAAAGATTCAGCAGAAATGAAAAACAGACTTTCCATTCTACCTGAAACAGCAGTTTTAAAACGTTGCAGATTTTTTGTTTATTTCATTTGTTTATTTTAATTTCATATACTCATTTATCTCAAATAATATTGATAGCTCTGTCTGAATCCTGGTAAGGCATAGTGCTAAATTACAATTTTTAAAGTATGTTTTTAGGAAAGGCTTCAAGTTCTGCTTGAGGGAACTTACAAAGTGCAGTGTAGTCATACTTCAGTTATTGCTATACAGAGCAGCAATCAGAATTAGCACAGGGACCATGCAGCAGTCACAGTTGTCATTTTCACATCACTGAAGCCAAAAACCAGGGAGGAGTATTACTATTACCCCATCTGCTCGTGTGAGGAGTCTCCGATTTGCTCTCTTTCTAAACAGCTGCAGACACCCTGTGCTCTCTCCTGCCACGGCTGTTACAGAAAAAAACATTTCTATTCATTTTTTGTTGTTTGGTTTCTTGAAAGCCCAGACTGAAGAATATACTCTTTTTGACTCTTCTTTAGCAGACATTCCCCAGGTGACAACAAACAGACAGTATTTCCTCATAAGTACTCAGGTTAGATAATATAAAGTTAAATATTTGTTCATTCCTTCCTTATGAGAACAATATCTGGATCACTGAGGTAACCCTCAGACTATGGACACATATGCAGAATGTATTCACTGTGACTCTCATTCACTTTAAAAGTAAATATGGTATAAATA
>WEKY01046745.1:28437-49259 GCA_013390045.1 Picathartes gymnocephalus
GGGCAGCACTGCCGCCGCTCCGCCCCGGCGGGAAGCGCCGGCCCCGAGCGCCGCCCCTGCCGGGTGCGAGTGCCCCGGTCCCCGCAGGATCCACGCCCGGGCCGGCGCTCGAGTGCCCGTCGGGATGGCTCCAGCCGCTGCAGACGGGAAAATGGGGAAGTTTTAGTTGGATAGGTTAGATATTAGGCAGGTGTTCCTTACTGTGCGGGTGTTGAGGCGCTAAAACAGATTGTACAGGGAGGTTGGCTCTTACAAAAATGAGATGAAGTGCTCTGCTTGCCACTCGCAACAACAGAGACCTTAGAGCACCTTCCTGTAACTAAAGGAGGCTGGAGAGAGATTTTTGACAAGGGAACTGAGTGATAGGACAAGGTGGGAATGGCCTTAAACTAAAGAAGAGCAGGTTTAGATGGGATACTGGGAAGAAATTCTTTGCTGTGAGAGTGGTGCGGCCCTGGCACAGGTTGCCCAGGGAGGCTGTGAATGCCCCATCCCTGGAATTATTCTAGGCTAGGCTGGATGAAGCTCTGAACGGTCTGCTCCAATGAGTGGCATCCCAGCCCCTGGCCGGGGACTTGGGACTGGATGGCTTTAGAGTCCTTTCCCGTCCCTTAACATTCTCTGATTCCCTGACTATTCACCGCCCCCTGCACGGATAGGGGGCCGTCTTTAAGGCTTGGGATGAAAAATGGAACTTTTCTGAAACACATTAACTTCGTAAAATGAAAATATTCACTAGGTAATACGTGGGACGTACTTAAAACCAAACAGAACTGTAATTTCTGTGCGCCTTCTTGGATGTTTAGATATTGCAAAATGTAGAATTTGTGTCCTCGCATCCCCCAGATTGGCGGCTTTATGGCACAGTGCCAGGATCCCCGCTCTTGCAGTGAACTGATTTTGTGACACTAGATTTTGCTTCTTACACATTCGACTCGATTCAGTTGTTTATTTAGTTCCTTGTTTGTGTTTACCTTCAGTTTGATTTCCGTGACTGCTGTAGTTCTAGGGACTCTAGGCTTTAGTCTTGGAATCACAAGGTGTGTCGATATTGGGGGGAAAAAGCCTCCAGAGTTGTTAATCTTCCTCTGCTACTGTGTCTTAAATGCCCTCTCAGCTCTGATTTTTCATGATGAAAAAGATGTGTAACCAGCATATTGATGTTCTCACGTGTCTGCAGACAGCTCTGATTTCTTTCGGACTCTTTGTTACTTAAAAAACTAAATCTGTGAGCTTCTAATTAGTGAGACTGATTGTTCTTGAGGTTAAGTCTTGGTGCCTTAGGAAGGTCTTAAAGTGGTCATTGACAGTGATCGGGAAAGCCAGGTGTAGCTGCAGACAGGCACCAACGTTACTTGACTCTAAGGTTAAGGCAGGAATTCCCATCTCATAGTGATTTGATTGAGGAAGACACACTCTTGTGTCGGCTTCTCACAGGACTGCATGCGGGGTATTGAGCTCTTAATGCAGTCTGTAGCAGATTCCCCTTTTTTTGGCTGGAATCAAGGCATTTATAATGTGGACATGGAGTTTTCCTCATATTCTGTCTTGCATTTTCCTCTGATGGGATACTCGGCAAATAACTGATGTTTTGGTGGGGGCAGGCGATTGATTGCCAAGACTAAACTCCTGGATAGTTTAGTAAAACAAAGAGTTAATGCTGTTTGAGACTACTGGATTCCACTTGTTTGTGACTCTTTGGTGGTGTTTGGTGGCAGACCTCAAGAGGGCTGTGCAGTTTCTTAGTTCTTTGAGTGTGATATCTTGGGGATATCTAAGCTTATCTGTAATTCTATTTGTAAAGTCTTAAAAAGGAGCAAAGGAGTTTTTCCACTTGAGATGGCACTCTCTCCCTCATGGCTTCTTAAAGCTGTTAAGCCACATTGTATCCTGACAAAAAATACTCTTGAAAACACTTTGCACAAGTGTTCATAGGAGTACTTTAAAGGTTTGCTAGGTAGGAGGAGAATGTGTACTCTCAACAGAATTTTCCTTGCCCTCTCTGAAAGCTGAAGTGTAGTGTGATGTATGTGCTGGCTTTAGTTTAAATGTGAGTTTGTAGTAGTTTGGATCTAACAGAGCCATTTGGGGGAAAAAGGGGGGGAAAAATAGTTTCCTGGCATGTTTGGTTTGTGTGATTTATATATTCTGGTAGCCATGTCATAACACTCAAATTAGTGATGGCTTTGGTTCCCTTCAGAGCCAGTGGAGATAAATGTGAGGAGAAATGGCTCTCAAGGTGTTCTGGATCTGTGGAGGGAGGAAAGATGATTTGCTACCTAGTTGTCTGAACCTGGGAACATACTTGATGGTGTAGCTGGCCTTCCTGTGCTGTTTGAATATTGTTTTGCAGGTGTTATTTTTGTGCAACTCTGCGTTCTCTGGTTAGCATTGGCATCCTTCTTTAATAGCTTGGTAAATCCATTTCATTACAGTCATCTTTCAGTCACTCTTCGAATTAGTGCATCAAACTCAAGCTTCCAGGTACTCTCAAAGTGCTGTAGAACTTCTTTCTTTATAAAAATTAAAGATCCAGTCACCTATTAGTTGGATTTGCTGACTTCGGTGCCATCTATATGGTGTGATGCACCAAAAAGCTTGCTCTGTTCAGACTTCTAATCTCTCAAGAAAAACTGCATTTGTTTCTGTGGCCGACACTCCTATATATACATCAGACTTGTTGTGTGCTCTCCTTCCAGAGTGCCTGCCGTGCAGCGAGTTCTGCTGTAGCTAAATACGAAGGTTTCCCTTGATACTTCAAATCTTTAAAGAACTAGGGGAAGAAAAGTGAGATTAAGAAAACAGCTTCCCTATTTCTGTTCTGGAGAGGGGATGGGAAAATGATACTCATAATTGTGTAAGTAGGAAGCTTGTGATGGGCAGAATGGAGATAAGGGAAAATAAATCTCTGTATCTCAAGGCTTGGGGGAAAAGTAACCATGTAATTTGCGTTTAGGTGTATAGAATTCTTGGAGAGCTCTTGGGAGATGGAGAAGAGGGAGATCTCTCTTCCATAGTTTGAGGAAGAATTGAGAGACTGTTGATGAGGCAGGACTTTACTGTATGCTTTGCCATCGGTGGTGGCTGTTGTAGACATGCCTCTACTTAAGTTCCTTTAAATAAATAGAGTAATTAATTGTGACTGCTACAATTTTGCAATCAAGGGTGGTGGAAGAGACCAGCAGTAGCTCCACAGAAAAAAATATCTTTGCATGTTGATTGCCGGCTGCTGGACGTGCTCATGAACAATAGAGGCGAAAGCAGGTAGTTGCCTGTAGAGAGCTGGATCGTGAAGTCTCAAAATGTGTGATGATACAATTGGCAACAAATTATTTTTGGGTAATAAGTCCTGTTATTTTTAGGTAGAGTGTGACAACAGAGTAGCATTGCCTTGTCTGGGAGTTCAGATTGCTGCAAATTTCGTCTTTCTTGAGAAAAGGATTAAATAGACAAGGCATACAAAGCAGTGAAAGACGTGATCCTCAGGCACATCATAATGTCATCATTTTAGCAGCAGGTCCCAATTGCTCCATCACATCCTACAGGCTGGCTGAAGCTTCTGCTTTTGAGGGGAAATGTGTCATGGGTTCATCGATTGCCACAAGTGCACACCAGGGAGGACTGCAGAGCCAGGATGGTGAAGGGAAGAGGTCTCCTGTGTCTCTGGAGCAATTAACTTAACAAGGGTGCACATTGTGAAGTTTGGCACAGCTGTGTCACCAAGTCATGTTGAACAAGGGCCGTTCAGAAAGCCAGGCTGGCTTTGTGTGGCTCTGCTGATGGGTCAGGTTTCAGCATAGCTTTCCACTGGTGGAAATGGTTTCCAAGATGAAATTTATTTTAAAGAATTTTTGTGGTAGGGCCTTAATTAAATGTCCAGTAGGTCAGAAATCTCCAGCTGGACTTGTCTCTGTTCTGCTTGGTCGCGTGAGGAAATTGTGTTCTTCAGGAGGCATAAGCTGGTGTTAACACTAGTTCATTTAGGAAAACCCATTGTTTACATTTGTCTTTGGCAGGCTGAGATTTCACTGTGGCAGTTTTCCAGTGCTGAGGGACATCTGCTCTCCTGGAAGAGGAGATAATGTGATTAAAGTAACTTCGAAGGAAATTGTGTGTTTTATTGAAAATGTTGGTTAAGGATTTAATCTTCCTTTATTATCTTCAGGTGCTCTGTAGAGTGAAAGCATTAATAGAAAATTGTGGCAAGGAACTAGATTTTAATCTTAAATATCAAAGAGATTGTTTATCTGTGTTGCTTTGAATCTTCAGTTGGCCTTCCTTCCCATCCACATTCTAAAGTACATTTCTGCATTGAGATTAGGCAGCAAAATAAATATCAGGAACAGCTTCCCATCAGCCTGTGGCTTGAATTACTGTGCAAGTGTGTGGCACTCTGCAGCTGGTACCCTGAGCAACTACACAGAGCCATGTGGTGTTGGTGCAAGCAAAGATGTGACACCTGTTCCAGGGTTTTCCAGGGTGCATATGTGCTGTAAGGAGCTGGGGCAGAACAGTGGAAAGGAAGCTGACTTGAAAATTTTTGAAGCACGCTTTTTTAATACTATAGGTGATCTTGAAAATTGAGGGAAAGATTGGAGTCTGGGGAACCCCAGAGCTTTAATCTGAAATCTGTCTTTGTTTTGATGCACCCAGAGGGGGAAGGAGTGGAGTGATTAACTTGTTGCAAAATAATTTAAGCCACTGAAATGTAAGAATTTATATTCTCAAGCCTGTCTTCTGTGCAGTGTAGGACATAAATATTTGGTCTCAAATACATGGACATGTAAAGATCACCGTGTAATGGGCAGTGGCTTGTTGTGTGTTTATGTGTGTTGGTTCTGCTTAGAAATAGGATTATAGTCATGGGATTCACATAGATGACCATGAACTTCGGGTTGGATTTGTGACTTCAAG
Source organism: Picathartes gymnocephalus (assembly GCA_013390045.1). Taxonomy (NCBI): domain Eukaryota; kingdom Metazoa; phylum Chordata; class Aves; order Passeriformes; family Picathartidae; genus Picathartes; species Picathartes gymnocephalus. The sequence continues at coordinate 33,352 of WEKY01046745.1, forward strand.
CAGGGTCACAGCTGAGCAGTGTGTCACCAGAGATGGTGTGTTGTTGTTGGTTTCAAACACTACATTTAAGTAAAATGGGTGACATGAGAAGTTGAAACCGTGTTACATGTATTTATTTACAGAAAAGCTAAGCTCCTCCAGTTACTCTTATTTTCATGTTGATCTCTATACAAAAATATGAATGCTTTTAGACAGGTCTTTCTTATGTTATTTTAAGTCACTCTCTTGCAAAACACAGGATTTTGTCTACCATAGGGGGAAAATGTGGGAAACTAACTGCTAGCTAAATAAAACATAAAGCATTAATGACTGTAGTTGTTTTTTTTAATTATTATTTTCATATTTCCCTACAACTGGAGTGGAAAATCAGCCCACTGTGTAGTAAATGTAATTTTATATGGATCTAAATACAGGCTGCATTATCAGGAATTACAACACGTGTGTATCTATGTCATGACTTGGCTGTAAGCCAGTGTTCTTCGAGGAGGGTTTGATTAATGTTGGTAATGCTTAGCTTTGTGATCAGACTCTTAAGCAATGGCAGAAAAGAGTCGGTAGGGTGTGGGAGGTGAGAAGAATTTGCTATAGGGTGGTGGCATCCTGCACTTGGTCAGTTTCAAAGGAACTTCTGAATTACACCTCCTGAGGTCTGGCTGCTGGCTGCTTACCTTGCATTAGGTGTGTGGTTTGCCTGGCTCCAGATGGTCAGTTCAGCTTATTAAACTTCTGGAAAATTATTTATTTGAGTTTTTTTATTTGTTTGTTTGTTTTTTGGGTGGTTGAGGGGGTTTTTTCGTTGTTTTGGTTGGTTGGTTTTGTTTTGTATTATCTTAGCTGTTAACAATTCCATGGATAGGAAGCCAATTCCACTCTGAAGTCAAAAGAGAGAAAACCAATCTGCTTCTTTGAAAAAGATGCAAGTCAGCAATTATTTCTCTGCTTTTATTTTCCTTTCATGACTCAAACTACTTGAAAAGGAGTACAGTTCTAGGTAATTTCTGAACACTGCAACAGGATGGTGTTTGACGTTTTTTCATTTGCTGTATTCAGATGTAGCTTTGGCTCTCTGGGGAGGAAGAATCCAGCTATTGTCAAGAGGCTGAAGTTCTTCCTCTCGAAAATTAGTGGGTGTAAGGGTGAAGTGTGTGTTGTATACATTAGTGTTTGTTTTTATAAATCACAGAGGCTTTTCTGATCTTTCCCTCCTCTCCTGTATTCCCTTTAGGGCTGGGATGACACTGCTGAGTTGCTGAGATTTCATCTGGCTTTCAGCGTTTGAAGTGTTGAGCTCCAGTTTCTGTTTTCTCTCTGAGAATGTGTTCATGTGAGCTGTCTCATAGTTAGACAACTCATGACACTAACAACTAATAGTGCTTAATTTTAATTCTCCACCCACCCACCGCCCCCCTGCTGTGGCTTTTGTTGCATTAAATTATAGTGTGGCTTCACAGACAGTCTTGTTGCAAACCAGCCAGAAAGGGCTGATCTAACTGGTAATACTTACTTTTTGTGGTACAGGTACTACATTGGGCTGATGCATGGTAAGAATGCTCTTCTCAGCTGCCTTCCAGTCTGTAAATGCATTAAAAAGATATTTGCATTAAAAGAATTTAAAATCCAAGTAGTTTTGAGGTACCCACACACTTTGGATAGTGGCATATTTTGGGCAGTCTCCCTGTTTCAGTCCAGGATAATTTGGGGCAGACTGGGGAGTAGCACTCTGTCTGTGGCTCTGCAACTTTCTCATTTCAGGGTCTGACTTGACAGGCTTGGTTTCAGCATGGGAGAAGCAGTTTCTTCATGTTTTGATTAAAGTTTTTTCCATCAGTGATCAGATAACAAATGTCTGCTGTGGATCTTCATACTACCTAGTAGGGGATGGAGAGATTGGGTTTTTTACAGGCATACCAGGGTAAATCACCTTCCCTTCCTTTTTTTTCCTCTCCTGTTGCACACCGTCCTTGCATGCTGAAGTTTCAGCAGGCCTGGGTGGGAGGGGAAGGACAGGACAGAACCTCCAGTGAATAAATAATGCAGAGACTTGGAAGCAGACGCATCCAAACCCTAAATCCTGTACTTTTGTCTGAGCCATGGATCCAGCTGTGGGTCTGAGGAGTGAAATGCCGTGAAGGGATTGGGTAGCACTGAGCAGCAGGAAGCAGCTGAGTGCAGAAGAGTGTGTTTTTGAGTGTCTCAGGGGCTTCCAGGCTGCCCCTTGGATGCCACTTGGAGCAGGTGCTAATCCCACGGGATCGGGATTAGCCAGCACTAAGTCTGTTGCGTAAAGCCTGCCATGTGGTGTGGCTGTGGTGCTGAAACCTGCAGACATGCATTCCATCCCTGCATCCCTCTGTGCATGCATCTCTCTTGAGCATGATCTTGGGGAAAAAGCGTCTTTTAAACCTGAGGGTCTCTCCTATCAAAATTGTGTTGATTTTGCATTAGGTCTCATTTTGTCAAGAAGCGTTGCTGTTTTTTATAAGCTGTGCAGTGATTAAAAAAGAGTAGTGGATGTATTCTGAATCAATCTTTATCCAATTTTAAATCTTTTCAGCATCATGTTGTTAAATTTTTTTTCTTTTTTTTTTTTTTTAATTTTACATCTGGAAAGAAAAGTGTGAGAACTGAAGAAGGATGTGCCAGCTGTGGTATTATCAAGCCTAAATCTGTCCATTCCTTTAAAACGTTTATAGTTCAGTTAAAGCCGTATAGGATTTCTGCATGCTGCTGCCCTTGATAGACAAATGTGGATATCCCAGGCAGAAAAAGAATGAACTCCAAGGTTGAAGAACTTGTTAGACATTTAATGGCTGCGGACAAGAAACATTTTGATTCATGAATATGGGTTTTCTTTCTCCTGTTTTTGATAGTAGCCTCTTACAGCATTATTTGTGGATAATAAACTTGTGTTTATGTGATACTACTTTTGAATATGCTGGTTTAGGAAATAAACACCTAGAAACTGTTTAACTGCTTGTCTAGACACAAAAAAACTAATTTGAAGGTAATTTACAAGTCTCGTGTGCTTGCCTTCCTAAAGAAATATCGCCTCTACACCAGTGCAAATTCTATGATGGCAGATATTGTTGTATAGACAGGATTTGGGTGTGTTTCCTCAGGTGCATGGAATTTTGCCATTATTGAAGGGTGCTGCAAAGCACAGTAAATTTAGCTAACACAAAATGATTTTGCCAGGAGTTTCTCAAGTTTGAGATTCAGATTGCTTTATTAGTCAGCAGTTGAATTTAGGGGAATTTCTAGGTTTTCTTGACCACTTTCTCTGGTTTGTTCCAGCTATGCAAAAAAGGAGTCTGACCTCAATGGAACCCAAGTCAAACTTCGTGAGTTTGAAGCAGCCCTGAATTCTAAAGAAGCTGCACTGGCCACAGCTCTTGGTGATAAGAAGAGTCTGGAGGGAGAAATTGAAGATTTGAAAGATCAAATTAGAGAGGTGAGAAGAGAAGATATCTAACTATTGGTTTCTGTTAGCAAATGAGGTGGTTTTCTGTATTATGAGCTGCCAATCTGATAAAATATAACTTTGTAACCAAAAAAAAAGGATGAAAACCTGTCATCTAGTCACAGCTAGAACAAATTGTGGTTCACTTTCAACACTACAAGCAGTGTTGAGTAGGTTTCTGAGTCCAATAATGTTGAGTTTTATTAATAAAATGAATGGTGGAAAAGAGAGCTCTTAAAATTGCAGATGCTGAAATTGCAAGGGATGTCTCTTAGGGGGAAGAAAGCAGGTCAAGACTCAAGGTACACTTGACACATTTCAGAAGTGTTTTGGGGGGCAGATTGACTTCACAAGAAGAGATATAACTGAAAAGTAACAGTCTGTGATTCTCTCTGCCCTCCTTTTGGTTCTGCCAGTGGTTCTCCACGTTCTGGTGGAACAATGAGGAAGAAAACCTTTTGTCCTAGTTTTGCTAGCCTTTTGATTTGTAATGTTGAGCAGCACCACCTCAAGAGGATGAGGTGTGGAGACCAGGAAATTTATTTATGTCGTGTATTAAAAATTGATTTGTAAGGAAAATTAATAAGTAGCAATTTTAGTGTCAGTTACCAATGTGAAATATATAAAACTCATATAGGTAGCTGTGAAAGTGTGTGTGTGATATGTAATATTACTGGGGTAAATATTGGGATTTGATTGTCAAGTTAAACCTTAATATGTAGTTAGCTGTAGTTCTGTGAGGCTGTGGCCATTGTGTGAGTTCTGCTGCATAATTGCTGTGTTGATTCTTTTGTTTCCTAAAGCTTGATGCTTCTTTAGCTGCTGCCAAGGACCAGCTTGTAAATGAAACCTTGCAGAAGGTGGACCTTGAAAACCGCTGTCAGAGCCTCATTGAGGACCTGGAATTCCGTAAAAATATGTATGAGGAGGTAACTGCTTTAGCTTCAAGAATTAACATTTTTAAAGGGAAGAAGACAACTGGGAGGGCATTCTAGAACAGGAAATTAATTTAGGTTGGGAGGTACCTCTGCAAGTTGTCTGAACTCCTACTCAGAGTAGGGTTTACCTCTGTTCTAGCCTGAAGATTTCTAACTTCCTTTTTCTAGGAAAAATGATTTTAACTCTGAATTCTTGTGGTGAAATAACTTCAGGTATCATGTTGTTTCATCTTAAGTTCTGATCGTGGTATGCAATGTACATGTCTTTCCTTAGTAATGAGAAAGTATGTTAGTAACTTCCCACATAATCCCATTACGAGAAAAAAAGTGGAGAGGGACACTCAGACAGGTGCTGTGGACCTGCAATGTTTTTAATTTCAAACCTTTCTAATTTAATAGGAAGTTTTTGAATAATGGAAACAAAAGTGGATGGATAGGTGGCTTTTAGAGCTTTTTCTTGCCACTCTCCCTTTCACCTGTGGCACTTGAGGCTTTCCAGGAGGAACCTTAGGGCAGTAACAAATGTTCTTGGCAATACTGTCTTTTGTTCCATGTGTACTTTTTCTTGCTGGTAGTACTTTCAGCTTTTTTTCATGTTGTTGGAATCCCTTTCTTCCCAGAGAAAGCACAGGCAAGCACACAAGTAAACAGAGAAAGTGGAGTGACTCTTATTTTACAGTAGTTTGATTTTGTGCAAGCCCAGAATATACCTCAAGGAAGGAGGAATATGTTTCTGAAATCTAATGATGCTGAGGTGTATTTGTTGAAAGTCCAGACAACTCTCAGAAAAAAATGTTGATGGTATCCTATCTCTTATTTTACTGAGTGGCTATCGCAAATAAGACTGGGGAAACTAAAAGTTGCATGTCAAAGTAATCAGTTGCTAGAACCTGCATTACTCTCCACTCAGCAGGATAGTCTCCTGAAATTTTTGTCCTGTATTTACTAAATGTTACCTTGTTTTTGTGTTTCTCACAGGAAATCAATGAGACCAGAAGGAAGCACGAGACTCGCCTGGTCGAGGTTGATTCTGGGCGTCAGATTGAATACGAGCACAAACTGGCCCAGGCCCTCCATGAAATCAGAGAGCAGCACGATGCACAAGTGAAGCTGTACAAACAAGAGCTGGAAGAGACTTACCATTCCAAAGTGAGAACATGTTTTCACACAGCTGTTTGATGTACTTTGTTTTTGTTTTGCTTAATGGCATAATTACTGGCATCTCACAGGGGTTTATTAGGGAGCTGGGTTTGAAATTAGCATGTGTTTGAGTGTGGATTTGCATTTTCACATCTCACTTTGGGAGCAGGTTTAATCCTCATCAAGTACAATAACAGAAGGGAAGGAACCACTGTGTGAAGGTAATCGGGGGGGAAGAGTGATTAATGCTGGGATTACTGTGAATTCAGGGAAAGTTGTGCATTGCTAAGTATGATACTGAAAATGATCAATAACGTGTCCCATATTTTGTATAAAAATTCATAATGAGGCTTGCTAAGAAGACAGAAGAGTCCTCTGACCCTGTACAAAACATGGGGAAGTTTTACAATGCCCAGTAACTTCTGTTTTTCACTCATCCGGACAGAAAGCTGAAATCAGTTATACTTCATCATTTCCTTCCTCTGCTGTTACTCAGCATTTATGTCAGGAGGCACCCTGATGTCTCAACTGAACCTGGTTTCTGTGGCTGTACTTGTTGCAGATAGTATTTTTTAAAAGCAAGGTGGGATGTTACAGCAGGAAAGTTCATACAAACTGAATTTATTAGCTTCAGTTTTGGTCTTTTTAGCCTGCTTATCTCCAGGCCTCCAGTGTGGCTTGGAAAAGATTATTTAAAATAAGACGTAGCCAAAAATGCTACCTCTTATTGCTTTCTTGGTCTTTCTCATCAGGTGTACTTTTCTGTATTTTTGGAAACTTACTAAAAAAAAAAAAATTAGATTGCATTATAATCAAGAACAAGTTCAATGAATCTGTGGTGCAGCTCAAGTGTGTGTGTGGCAGTGTTCAGCAGGAATGATTTGGTTACTTTATAAAAGTGAAACCATTCAACATAGAAGTGATAGAATTAAGCAGTAGTGACTTAGGGCACTGGTACTGGTACCAATTTGCTTCTACTGGCTGCAAATTAACAAGTTTGCCTCTTTTTAGAGAATTGGTCATTTCAGTTTAGCTTCTTCAATTTAAACATATTAAATAAACTTCAGCCAGCATGAAAACTGAACTCAGTAGTTCAACTTCAGTAATGCCTAGAAAGGAAATTTTTAATCCTAGAGTAAATATCCAGAGAATTGTAATTCCAGGTAGGGCAATCCAACGCGGTAACCAAGGCACCACATTTTAGCCCTAAAGAAAGGAAAATTTCACTGCGGAGTTGGAGCCGCAGAGAGGAACTCAGTGGCTTAGCGCTGGGTGTGGGTTTTTAGTGATTCATTCCTTCTTCCAGTGAGAGTTACTTTGAAACTGATGTCTTGACTTTGGTGTCCCGCAGCTGGAGAGTGCCAGGCTGTCCTCGGAGATGAGCAGCTCTGCAGCCAACGCCATCCGGGAGCAGCTGAACGAGAGCCGCATGCGCATCGACAGCCTGGCCTCCCATATCACCAGCCTTCAGAAAGAGGTAACCAGCTCTGCCTCCCTGCTCCTGCCGCTTACACCTCTTGATTTTTGTGTTTAAGGGCTTTTCTTGCCATTGCACTTGTTGGGTTTTGTGTTTGTCTTTTCCTTAACTTGTCAGTGTGTTCAGCGTCATGGGTCGAGTTTCTCTTCTTGCCTACTGTTCTGTAACCGTTTCAAATTGCTTAATGTCTCCTTTTGACAAACTTCGAATTTTTTTTTTTTCCCCCCCTGTGTAATGTCCTGCTATAGAGCTAGTGTTTGAAGTGGAGTATTGTCAACTGGCTTTTGTGAAAATTCTTGTGGATAGGTGAGGCAATTTTAGACAAAAAGTTCTTGACACTCTTGGCAATTCAGTAGCCACTAGACCGCCCAGTGTAGAATTCTACAAAGCAACATTCAAAGCTAGAACTGGAATTTGCAGTTTCTTTTAATTCTAGATCTAGTTTGCACCTAGAAACAAAAAAAACCCAAAAAACTAATGGCATGGTTTTGCCCAGATTAGGAATATGAGACTGAGTGAAAACATCAAATAACTGTACTTGAGCATCTGTAGGGCAGGATGTTGAGCAGAAATTGGTTATTCCTACATCACAGAGGGCATAGATCACACCCAAGCAAGTGTGACATAATGTATGACAAATGATATGTTCAGTAGTGGCCTGTTTGTAACACTGTATGCACTGCAGTGGGAAATTCAGAGTGAAAATGAGAAGTGTTAGGAGTTGGTTCTGCAGTCAGCTTTTGTAACTCACTTCAAAATGCAACAAAACGTTTAATTTTTTTTTAGAAATATAAAATAGTAGTACTGCTTGGTCCTTTTTGTGATACATTTTGAATTGTGTTCCTCCTGTACAGCAGACCCTAGTAGGACACCAAAATGTGTGTTTCAAGCAGAAATATAAATGCAGGGGATATTATTTCCTAATTTTCAAAATAAATTGGCAGATACTAGTAAGAGGCTTCCTAATTTTCCTTTTATGTAGTCAAGTGAGTCTCTGGAAAAGATCAGGTGATGTAATGAATGTGCATGAGGTTACACAGGAGTTGGATGGAAAGTTTTGGCCACTTAGATCTTATTTCTGCCTTTAGATTACAATCCCTCTTTGGGGGCTCAGTCAACAGGGTTTTTAAGTGAATTACTTCTGTTTTGTTACTTCAGGAGTGACAGCTTAGTTCAGACAACTTGCTTGTGAACCGGCAGGAGTGTTTGTTGCTAGCTTCAGGGCTATGAAAATCAACTTGTGTCATTTTGACTGGGATTTTCCACCAAATAAGCCATTTTGCTGTAGTTTTGGGTTTGGGGTTTTTTTGTTGGGTTTTTTGTTTTGTTTTGTTTTTCTTTTTGTAGGTTGTTGTTGTTGATTTGGTTTGGTTTTGGGGGTGTTTTTTTGTTGGTGGTGGTGGTGGTTTGTTTGGGTTCTTTTTGTTGTTTGCTTGTGTGGGGTTGTTTTTTTGTTTGTTTTGTTTGGGTTTTTTGGGGGGGTTTTTTGTTTTGGTTTGGTTTTTTGGTAGCATTAGTGAAATCAGCCAGTATACTTTTGTTTTCCATTTTACTAGCACTAAGTTAAGCTTCATTTTCTTGGAAAAACTCACTTATCCCCAGTACTGGTCTGGTTTGAGTTGCCAACACTGAGCACTGTAGTAGACTCCACTGTGATCTTCCATGTGACATCAAACTTCATTTATTAAATTCTTTCTCTGAATTAGCATTGACAACCAGTTACACAGGTCTCCTGTGTCAGACACGTAGTCTCTCTGCTCTCTCTGTCTCTGGAATATGTGGTGACTTCCTAAATTTGTGTGCATGTATAGCAAACTTTGTGATTGTGGGGCATTGGTTCCTGTGTCTGCCCCTTAATTAAAGAAAAATGAAATGTCAAGGGGCTGTCAAACAGAAGAAAGCCTGCTTATGGAAGGTAACCCCTATAGCTGCCATCATTTTGGGCTTTCTTTGATAAGCATTCCATTCTGGGTGTGCAATTTTAAGATCTGCTGGCTTGGTGGAATTTTTGAAGCAGGAAGCAAACCAGATTTCTTCAAGGAATGCTTATCACCACACTCTGAGCAAGCCTTGGAGGCTTTGATGATAGGCAGGCAGGTTTTCAGTGACAACAACCCCTATTCCTTTAGGGGAGCTGCTCCCAGAATTCAGGATTAACAGCACCAAGCCGAAGCACAAAGCGGACGTCTGGGAACTACAGAGCACTTAAACATCTCCAGGCGTGGTGACTGCACCACCTGCTGCCCTGAGCAGCCCATCCCAATGTCCAGCCACCCTTTGTGTGAAGAAATTTGTCCTAATGTACAGCTTAAACCTCCCCTGGTGCAGCTTGAGGCTGTGTTCCTGTGTCCTGTATGGCATGTGTTAAACAGTTTAACTCTTAAGCTCAGTTTTTCTTTCCCAAGTAAATTCAAGTACAGTAGTGTGTTTTCAGACCTCAGAAAAACGGAGCAAAGTAATTGTTTTTCCAAGGATGTTGCAAGTTTCATTTGGAATTTGAGGTGTTTATGTTTGTAGTAGGTGAAGTGGAGAGCAGGATGTTGAACACAGGTGAGTTTGAACTCAGAAATAGGGGAAGATGTGTAAGTTTTGTGTTTTGAATTTGACATTGCCTGAACAGCAGAGCACACAGAGGCTTTGGTGGGCTCTCCTTTGCACCATCACTGATGTTTTCAATGCTTTTTCTCTAGTCCAGAGCATGGCAGGACAGAGCACAGGAGCTGGAGAGCAGCTTGGCCCAGGAGCAGGAAAACTGCCGCAAAACGCTGGCAGAGAAGGAGAAGGAAATTGCAGAGATAAGAAATCAGATGCAGGAGCAGCTGAGTGACTACGAGCAACTCCTGGATGTTAAACTGGCACTTGACATGGAAATCAGTGCATACCGGAAATTGCTGGAGGGTGAAGAGGAGAGGTAGGAAAGGACATGGCAACAAAGTGCTGTCCCTGTTATCTCTGTGCTTTTCTTGTCTCTTTCTCTTAAAAAGCAGTTTTTAGTGCTGCTTGACAGCTTTCCCAGGCACTGGTTTTGCCCCTCTCCTGTCTGGCAGTTCTAAGTCACCATGAGACCAAGCACACTGATTATCAACCAGCTTTCAAGGCAGAAAACACCATTTTTTTGTAGTTAAGATCCAGCACAGGAAAAGTAATGAATTGTCAGTTGTGTGCCTGTTTGGTGCCGTGGTTAATATTCTTTTTCATAATTAATTTCAGGGTTAATTAACTGTTATCCAAATTTCTTTAAGTATAGAATAATTTTAATAACCATAGCCATTATGATTGCCGAGCTCATCAGCCAGGTGCGTTTTCCACATCTGGCCTCAGAGTTCTTCCACTACTGAGAACTTTCACCTCTGTCACAGCTGTAGTTTAAAGTAGTTTGATTCTTCACTGCCTTCTGAGCTGCTGAAGGCTGATTCCTCTCAACGGTGGGGATGAAACAGCCAAAGCTTTTATGCCACTGTGTTTTTGCATAAATTTCCCACAGTGGCTTAAGTCTCCCAAAGGACTTTTGTTTCTTTACACTCTTTAACAAATGCACAGAAATGCGTTTATGCTCTTAATGTAATAGTCCATCAGTATTCTGTGCTCCAGGAACATTAATCAGCTGTTTGACAACGTTTTATTCACCTCTTAAGTACTTAAGCCTTCACTTCTTAATGTAACATGCTGTTATTTACTATATTGCTGTGTAAATCTATGGGAAGAAGATGAGATGGAAGAAAGTTTATTTTAGAAAAAAAAAAAAAGAAGTGGGAAAAGCAAAATTAAATCACAGAGTTGGAAAAGATTTGAGTCCAGCTGTTGACCCAGCCGCTGCCATGTCCAACACTAAACCCGTGTGTCCCCAAATGCCACATCCACATGTGTTTCCACCACTTCCAGGCATGGTGATTCCACTGCTTCCTTGGGCAAAGCCTGGCAGCCTTTTCAGTGAAGAAATTCCTCCTGATATCCTGTATAAACCATCCCTGGCACAGTTTGAGCCATTTCCTCCCACCCTGTCGTGCGTTCCCTGCAAGCAGAGCCCAACCCTCACCTCGCTTCACCCTCCTGCCAGGGGGGGCTGTGGTGAGCAAGAGGGTCCCTCCCTGAGCCTCCTCTCCTGTGATGTGATGTGTGTGTGTGTGTGTTTTCTCCCTTGCCACACCAGGCTGCAGCTGTCCCCCAGCCCCTCCTCCCGGGTGACCGTCTCGCGGGCCTCGTCCAGCCGCAGTGTCCGCACGGCCGGCGGCAAGAGGAAGAGGATCGACGTGGAGGAGTCCGAAGCCAGCAGCAGTGTGACCATTTCCCACTCAGCCTCTGCCACAGGGAACGTGTCCATCGAGGAGATAGACGTAGATGGGAAGTTCATCCGCCTGAAGAACACCTCAGAGCAGGTTTGGAAGTGCCCCACGCATGTCGGGAGTTGAGGCGCGAGAGCGTCCTCAGCGCCCGCTCAGCTCCCGGGCTTCATGTTGATCCCAGAGCTCATGGCATTAAAGAGCTGGTGTGTCTGAAGGAAACCTTTCACACGCTGTTCTGGATTGATGGTGACTTTTCCCCAGCGATTTTCCATGCTTTTGTTTCAGTGCAAGGCGGCCCGCCCATCAAATTGTTAGCTCACCAAATTGTTACCTCGCACTTGAGAGTTCTGCCTTGCAAGTAATGTACCTGTAAAGCTTTACAGATGGCATTGTTCCTAGTGGGAAATACTGCAAGGAGACACCAGCCTGCTTTAGAAGCTTTTTCAGCACTTTCTCTGCCTTAAAAAGCCCCAAAAGAATTACATGCATATGCAGAATAAATGTCTAAATGAGATTAATTGCCAATGTCCCTTGTATCTGCCTAGAGCTTTTATAAATCATAGGTTTTCTTCTGCCTCAGCTGCACCCACAGTTTTATGAGCCCTCAGTTTCCATGCCAAAGCCACTGTTACAGTGACTACTGAGGTTATTTGATTCTGTGAATTGGTTGGAATTTATATTGGGAGGATACACATACCTACTCAAATGAAGAACCCTTTGATAAATAATTATCACAACTTTTCCTTATGTTGCCCTCAAAATGAGGCTGTGACATACAGTGCATTTCCCTCCTTTATCTTCACTAAAAGGCAACTCATCGTGATGATTTAGATGACAAAGGCTGGCCTGGTTCCAAGTGTCCCAGTCCCCTCTAATCAGTGAGGATATGACAGGCTCCTCCAGACAGTGATAATGTGGGTTGTAATTACCTGCAATTACTACCTGAGTGGGAGGGATGGTTTCATTTAGTGAATTCAGGAAACCTTGACATTTCTCTTGGTCTAGACTGTTCAGTGTATAGATGACTCAATAGTCAAAAACTATTTCTAGTGAGTCAGAACCTGACTCTTTTTTGCTTTTTTGAAGGGTTTTTTTTGAGCTTCCCCCTGCCACACACATACTTGTTTACCACATAGATTTTCCCCCACCTTTTATTTAATTTGCCTACACATTCATTGTTTCGTAAGGGAGGAGAAGCATCGGTTTTGTTCCCAGTAATCATGGGTGGTTCATGTTTTTAGCACTTTTTTTTTTAGACTTTTAGTCTAGATTTGAGCAACTCCCTGTAGTGCAGCGTAATAAACTGTACGGGGGAATCTTCACAGGTGTTTGACAGTTTATATAAATAAATAGGTTGAAAACAAATCCTCGTTAAGTATGATATATTGTTTCAATGACAAAGTAAATGTCAGCATCCATTAAGATACATAAGATTTGTTAATTTTATATAATTTTAATGTCTGGAGTCCAGTAGCAATTGTTGAATGATCAGAAACTGTGTTGGAAGGGGAATTTAAAAAATACCTACTCTTGAAGCAGTCATTCTGTAAAGATGACTTGTATATGATTTGTTCATGCTTTTCAAATAGTTAATAGGAAAAAAAAATGATATATGTCATATGAGGGAGTATGTGGTGGCAGGTGTGCATATGTAAAAATATTTCAAGAATACTAACAGCAGTATTTTGTTTTCTAGGAAGCCTGCTTGCCATTCTGTGCTTCAAAAAACATTAAACATTTGTAAGGGGATTTTAATATTTGATACATATTACTAATGTATGTTTCTGGACCAAGTAATAACAAAACTGATGCAAATCATAAACACTAGTTAAGTTAACATCAGAACTCAAAAGCAGGATGTATTATGCTTTAACTTCAAATAAGAGGTAAGATAAATTTACCTAAAATTATTCTCATTCCATGCTGAAGATCAAGTGATAATAAACCCTTTCACTGAAAGTGTTATGTGTGTCACAACCTTAAAGATAAAACACACTACATGTATAGCAGAAAATGCGTGCTGGTGATAATATTTTTTTTTTCTCTCCCTTTTCTTAGGATCAGCCTATGGGAGGTTGGGAGATGATCCGAAAAATAGGAGACACTTCTGCAAGTTACAGATATACCTCAAGATATGTACTAAAGGCAGGCCAGACTGTGACAGTAAGTTGTCAAGTTTCAAGTGCTCACTTGAAATGTTCTTCAGGCCAACTTGTGTGTGTCAAAAAGACACGAGGTTTTTTGGTTTTGTCCTTCCTATGTACACGTTCAGAAAATAATCCCCTGTGTTTGTGTTGGGCATTCGTTGTGTCAGTTGCTGGGACAATTAATACAGAGAGGTGTTTTTCAGAACTTTACTTTCTGTTCGAAGCTGTAATTTTCACCATGCACAGGTGAAAATTTTAAGTATTGCATATTCTAAAGTCCCTGCATTAAAAACACATGTGTTTTGTTGTATAAAGTTTTAGAAGATACTTGGTTTTCTTAACTGGAGGAGATTCTCAATGTCACTTAAATGAAATACATTAACTGAATTAGTAATTTGAAAATGTGTTAAGACTGGCAAAAAAATGTTGCTGTGTGACTTCTGTTGACAGATCTGGGCTGCAAATGCTGGAGTAACTGCAAGCCCTCCCACTGACCTCATCTGGAAGAACCAGAATTCCTGGGGCACTGGTGAAGATGTGAAAGTTGTGCTGAAAAATTCTCAGGGAGAGGTAAAGCACCTCAGATCTGTGTGAGCTTTTTTCTGTGGTGGAATTGCCTTCAAAGATACAGGTTAGGGCTTCACACAGGAATGCACTGCAGTGTTTAGTAAAGTTTTCTCCTTTTGGAGAATTAGCTGCAGTTTAGAAATGCCTCTACTGAAGCCTGTGGTTGTTTTAGTTTGTATTGAATCTAAATAATAAAAAAATTGCTTGTTCAGAGACCTCCCTCGTGCCAGGGGCTGGGCAGTACTTTAGAACACGCTTTGAAAAGTAAATTGTGGTAAATTCTTCAGTGATTTGTCTTCTAAATTAGTTTTCCTTAAGCTTTTTTGCTTATGAGGAGTGGGGAATGTTACAGTGAAATCCACATGAAGCAGTGAGGGGTTAGTTCAGGTGAGGTGTGATTTAAAACTTGGGGTGGGACAGTTACTGTGACATGCTGCAACTGAAAGAAAATATTTAAATATGTATGAAAAAAGCAGATTTTTGGAAGAACTTGATGAGCATTTTGTTAGAAACACTCCTTTTAATCATTAAGACATTTAAAACTAACCTGTTTGTGCTCAGTACTACCTGAAAACTATAAAACGGAATGAATACAGATAGCTTTCCCAGCAGCTGGAGCTTTCTTTTCTCAAAGTCTAAAGCAGGTGAGCAACAGGAGATTTTTCTTTTTTTAAGAGTTCAAGTCTTAAAAATGTCTTGCAGGAGGTTGCTCAGAGAAGCACTGTGTTCAAAACAACAGCACGTAAAGGGGAAGATGAGGAAGTTGAGGAAGAAGCAGCTGAAGCTTTGGATGAGGAAGACAATTACCATCAGCAGGTATTTTCTTTTAGCGTTAACAAGGTTATTTTCCTTGAAAAAATGGAGATAGAACTCGTGAATTCTCTTAAAAAAAACCATTTAAAAAGCAAGTGTAGGTGTTCTATTTTATTTTTTTTTCATCAGTAATTGAAAGCGTGGAGCTGTCTTATTGAACCCAGGGTAAAAATATTGCCTAATATATACTCTTGCAGAGAAATACAAAGTTTAAAGTTTAAATTTCAAAGTTTAAAGATATGGGGATTTTTTTTTTCTTTAAACTCTGTTCCTAATAATAGGAACATTCTCCCCAATGCCAATTGTTTACAGTAAAGTTGGGCTTAAGCAGGTAAATTTACTGAAAGTTTTGAGAATTTAAATCTCTCTTTATCTCTGATAGAGAAAATCATGTTAGTGCCTTCTGTTCAAATACTTTCTCTGATAGAGAAAATTTGAGATTTAAAAACTCTTTGAGAGCAAATGTCCTTTGCACGCTGTAACAAATGAAGTTCTGAAGACCAAAAAAAAGGACTGTATTGGAAATGAGAGATGTTAGATTTTTTTATATAAAACCTCTCAAGGTGCTTGTATATGCTCCCTGATTCAAGTATGCCAATTACTTGTATTTTTCTGTTACCTGTCCTCTATTACCCCTCAGTGGGAAAGGACGTGTAACATTCTTTAAATTCCAGGGTATAACAGGTTGTACAGCTTTGCTGACTCTTGTTTTTATCATGCCAGGCAAATAATTTCATATATAAAAAATGCACAGTAGATTATTTTGAGTGGGAAAACATTTTGCTGCTGGATTTTTTGGGGTGGAGGGGGGGATTTTTGTTGGTTTTGGGGAGGTTTGTTTGTTTGTGTTGTTCTTGCAGGAGGGATTGGGGTTTTTTTGTTTTTCAGTTAGTTTGTTTTAGTTGTTGTTTTGGTTGGGGTTTTTTAGTTTGTTTTTTGGTTTTGTTTTTTTGGGGGTGTTGTTTGTTTGGTTTTGGTTTTTGGGTTTTTTTGTTTGTTTGGGGTTTTTTATCTGGTTTTTGTTGGTTGTATTTGGGTGGTTTGTTGTGGGTGATTTTTTTTTGGTTTGTGTTGGTTTTTTTG
>WEKY01046746.1:0-35359 GCA_013390045.1 Picathartes gymnocephalus
AGTTATTTCTGTAAGAATATTAGCACACCTCCCCCAGTTCTTTCTCAACCTCCCTTTCAGCTAAAAAGATTCAGAAAACTTCTTACTCTATTTCCTCAAAATCATTTTTCATATTACCATGTAACAATGAAATGACAGAAAAGTGCAAGCACATCAAAAAAAAAATAAAATATGTTTCAATGTCAGTTCACCAAAAGNGCACATCAAAAAAAAAATAAAATATGTTTCCATGTCAGTTCACCAAAAGGCAAAATAACATTTCTCAGAAGCTGACTCAAACACTTTCTTATAAAGTCAGGTACTTTTTTTATTTTTTCTCACTGAGATTTACAGGTTTCCCCATAACATGATGAAGGGTCAGTCATTCTAAAACGGGTAAGTTCTAGCTGAAATATCAAATTATTACAGCACCAAGTCTGCATCATTGCAATTTGATACAATTCCACCGACTTCATCTCTGCAGCACACGCAAGTCTGAATTTTTTTCAGAAAGTTTAGGCATACACTTCTGCAAACCAGGGAGATACATTCTTAGTTTTGCACTGAACTACTGAATTGGTTGTAGACATACATAGCCAGAGGTCTCTACCTATTTGCAGAAAATCTACTTCCAGCACAACCAAGCCAGAGTGGTTGTACATTTATTCTGGTCAACAGGGCTTGATTTGAGCTAGGGACAGAACAGTTCAATAAGCAGCACAAATAAACTCTCTGATACGAGCTGTAGCATCACCCATTTGATGAGACAAGGGGATCAGTCATTTGGGCACTATGGCTGTCCCACAGCAAGACACAGATATCTCTGCATACCCACCTCTGCAATGTGTTTTATCAGATATAGTGGAAAAACCATACATGCTCCAGTTTCTGTAATTTTAATCAGTATCTGTTGTTGCTTTCTTTAGCACGCATTCTAAATTTGAGAGGGCAGAATGGTTTGCCTGTCTTTTGCTTTTTCCAGATCCTGTCAGACCTAGTTCTGTTCATTTTCCTGCTGGTTCCAGGTACCTGCTATGTGACCCTATGTCCTCTTTTCTGGCATATGATTTCTGTCTTGTGTCTCCAGAAACTCCTAGTCTCATTACCAAATGAATACACTTAGCAAAATTAGCATGTAGCCCAGGTGAATGCTTTTTTGCTTTAAAAGTCCATTTGAGTCAGTTTACAGCTGTAGTCAGGTGTATTAGCTCACGACACAGCAAAGATTTGACACTGTAGTGTATTTCTTTTACTGTGTTGTCTGACTAGCCTGAAAGTAAAGTATTTGCCATTTAAAATGTTTAGAACAATAAGCCAAAATGAATTTTCATAACCTATAAAAACTGGCTTTGTTTCTCGTTCTTCAGTTTCTTCAGTCTTTGTTTTGGTTTGGGGTTATTTTGCATTAAGGTAAAGGTCTAATCCCATGAGGTACTGAGCAGGCCTGAATGTCATCAGTACAACAGTCATTAAAAATATTCATGCTCTCATTCTGTCATTGGATATGGTCTTTTTTCGGAAAAAAAAAAAATTAAAAATTAAAAAAAACAGCACCAAACCATCCCTGGTTATTTTACATCACTGTTGGACATCTTTATTCTTTTAGCTAAAATAGGATTTTTTTTCTTTTTGTCCTGCAATGTTTATTCTAAAACCTCCATTTCCTTCTCCACATTTCCCTAGACTTTTGCAAGTTTTCTCAGACTCTGTTTTAAAATGCAAGGGACTGTATCATTCATCAAAGCACACTTTGTAGAATGAGATACTCATTTACAGAAAAGAGATAGTCACTAGTCTCTTGTCTGTAAAGCTAAAAAAATAAGCATCTGCTCATTCAAAAATATCGTAAGAAACCCAAGCTATCATGACACATGACACATCGTGTTCCTTGCTTATTCTGTTTGTGGGCTATTTACCCTTCTGTCAGACAAGTTTGTCCTCAACATGTGCTTTCTATATAGCCTACTGGTGTAGAAAATAATTATAATGTTTATTAAATTAAAATAATGAAGTTTATATGAACTTTCAGTAATGCAGACAGGCAGACTATAACTGTAAACCACATGCTATATACTTTGGACTTTTACGGCTTTTAATTTATCAAAGGAAATAATTAGCACACTTTGTGGCAGCCAGTGATGGAATTTATTCATTTGGAAGCCATGGGTTTCCTGTCATTAAAACTACATCATGTCCTTCCTTTTCTATTAAACTTCAACTGAGGGCAGTAAGAAGTCACTAAAAGGAAATGAAGAGTTTTTTTGGCAACATTCACATGCAATGATTTAATACTGCTAAAAGATAGCAAGCCATAATCTATGCCAACAAGGGATAAGGGTTCCAATTACCACATTATTTCCTTTATTTGCTGCTTTGTTTGTGGCTCAATTAACTGTGATTTGCAAACTCACTCCAATAAATTTATTTTCTCTTCATTGACTTATTGCATTTTTCATTCCTAATTGGAACTGCTTATTTTTGTAGCAAATAAAATGATTTAGATCTTTAAAAAATACTCATATGTAATATGGTATTATTTTTTTCCTTTCATAGTGATCAGTCACTTCTCATTAACCAAAAATTCATTTTGCTAATATGAATGCTTTTATTGTTCTTTAATATCTTTTCAAATATAAGTGGTAAAATATATGGGATTTCTTCAAGTTGAAAAGGAAACAAAAATACCAATAAATGTTTTCCTTCTCCTTCTCACCTACAGGCACAAAATACCCTCTGCCTTATGCACACAGCTATAAACGGCTCCTGAAAACCTAAACTTGCACCACAGAAGTGACTCAGTCCAGAGTGAAGGTGACTGAAGGACACACATACTTTTTCTTCAAAGGAGGTCTAAAATCGAATTAGCATAGAGACAGACTTACCCTCTGTTTTACAGGAGTGGGTGGTCCTTCCAGGTCATGACCAAGGTACACCAGCACCAGCAGCGTGCTGCAGCTACAGGAATTTTATTAAGTGATGCCAGGAAATGCTAGGGAATAGGTGATACACAGTACTGTAAGGTTTCTGAGGTTTAAATCATAGAGATATAAGTTAAAAATTATTCAAGATAGGTAAAACAGTCAAAGCTTGTCCTCATCACATTATGATGAAAAAAATCTTCAACTGTTTCACAGAGTTTTAACTTCTACTGCTTTACGTTTGCTGTGCTCAATTCAGAAAAATTTCAGCACAACTTACTGTTTGAATGTTCCAGATGCATATTTGATTTCTGTATCTAGGATCTACCAGACAGCTGAGACAGACATTAGATATCCAGAATATTTATTATCAGAACCTATAAAATTGGGGCAGAGGAAGTCTTTAAAGCAATGTGCAGACAATTGTANNNAAGCAATGTGCAGACAATTGTAAAAAGGGCCTTTACTGCAGGTCAATGGGAAATGGTTTAAATTCAAAAATATTTCCTCATATCCCCTAAAGCTGAGCAGTGATATTGTTGCTGAGTTTTCAAATTAAGATGTAAGATCAGAGCTAGCTAAGATTGTCATATTGTCTCCTCTAATTTGGAAAAGTAGGAGTAGGCTAGAGAGAAACCCATAAAAGAGACTTTATGACTCTCTTCAAGGCTGACATAGAAGCCAATGCTCCAATCCTTTCTCCCAGCCTCTTGCAATTACATTTCCGCAGGAAGAAAGAAAAGGAATTAGAAACAGGATAATGTAGCTTTAAATCATTTCTCCTAGTCTTTGCCTTCTAGTGAGCTTTTGTAGCATGCTCCTCATATTGTTTAGTGTGACATAACAAAAAGCACAACTTGTTTGACCCTTTATCAATAAAAAATCATTTTGTTCTGACATCCTATAAAAATCTGTGCATGAGCCTACTAAGCTGCAGTGTCTCCTCTAATTGACAAGGAGCAAGCACTGTAAACACATCCAGTAAAATTCCCTTACAGACACATTTAAGGCAATTCTGAAAAAAGAATAAATATTATTAATATGCCACAGTAACAGACAAGCCTGTGGCACTGTGGAAAACAGTGATGTTTACAAAACTCAGAGTTATTTTATCATTAGACTTTAAAGTTCCTGGGTCACCAGGGGTATCTTGGTTGTCGCTTGTGTATGTGAGCAGGTATGACATTGCCCAAAACCTCATCGTCATTGCAATCCAAACCTGAGAATGCATCAGCATGGGCAGGTCAGTAACCTAAGGAAGAGCAGTGTGTTAATACATTTGACCTGACAGCACTGAAAAAGGCTGAAAAGCTTAGCTGTTTACTTATTCCTCCCCACCACTACCTTTGAAACAGTGAAATCCAGGTATAAACTTTCTAAAGATAGCAGTAGTTGTTAGCAAATACTGTCACATTTTATATGTGAAGAATAATTTTATTCTGAACAAGAAGCATGTAGAAAACTTTATGTTTACTGAAAAGACAACTCCTGAATAAAGATGCTATATCATATTTTCAGCAGTAGTACTTGTGTTCTATTTGTGATGTTCTTACTGCAGCATTACAAAATTCTAATGTCTGTAGAAAGAAATTAAAGTTTTCCTGAATTGAATACCTACATAAATTCCAACCAAAATCCTCTCTAGTTCCAGAACTATGATTCTTCAGCAATCTTATTTGAACACTTTTCTATTTTTACAACAGTTTTTCAAACAATTTTTACTCTAGTACCAAAAACTTTAACATTACTAAAATTTTACAAGTCTTCTTAATGGTGATGCTCCATTATTGTTAAGACCAGTAAAATGGCAAAACTAGGAAAAATACCTAAATTCATTTTGGATGTCCAGTGTGAGACATCTAGGACCATTTTCAGACTGCATAGCGTTAAAGCTATTTAGGGAAATTAAACAGTGGAAAATTGCAACTTCAAAAGTAAACAAAATCTGAATTATTTTGGCTCGCAATTAAAATACTTCAGTAATGAAATACTATCCTAATACCTCAGGCAGCTGTAGTCCATAATCTTACTGTTCCCATCTTCTTCTGCAGCACAGGCTTTCTGAGCAAGACAAGAGAGGAAGAGGTTGCTTTATTATACAGGCCCTGGTTGTAGTGTGGAGGAACACATAGCCTTGTGGGAGACTTCACCCCATGGAAGTGGAAAGAAAAGGGGGAAAGAATTCAAAGAGGAACAACGGGGGGAAATTGAAAAATAATAAAATGTTTCTTAAAGATATTGTCGATGGCTATCTAAATTGAAATATCTTGGTTCTCACGTATTTAATTTTAGGAAATATACAAACAGCTGTTACACAAAAGACTAGCTTAGCTGACATGTTCCACTTTTCCTAACGTAGGCAAAGTAACATTCCCTGAAGGTTTTACCTTCAAAGACAAACTCCCATCAGCTTCAGAAACATGTGGGCACTTACCATTTCAGCAAAGACGACCTCAGAGACTCAAGTCAGGTGTCTTGAAAATAAGAGCATATGGTGAAAGCTGGGATGAGGCAGAGTAAGGAGCCACTTTCTCACCACAGAGCACAGTCCTTCAGAGCTTTCTTCAGTGATTGCACTGCTTCCCACGCTGCCTGTCTTCAATTAACACCTCCATCCCCAAATTTCTATCTCTTAAGGACTGAAAAGAGCATTTTCTGCTCCGTTTTTGACTCAAGACTCACGAGAAATTTCAGGCTTCTTAGCATACACATGAATGAGAGGACATATGAATGGGGTGCTCTCCTCAGTTGTTAGTGTTTCAAGCTTTTATTTTTCCTTACACAGAAGACAGAGGGATTGAACATGGCACAATCCATTCTGGTTTATGAAGGGAAATGTCTGTGCTTCCTCAAAGGAGATGTTCCCAACCCTTGCAGGGCTCTCCTTGCTTCCTAAATTAGACCTAATCCAAAATAAACTTGCCCCAACAATGTATGTGTTAAATACCCCAGTCCTCAACTCTGTTCCTGTTTGATCCTACTGCTTGCTAACATGAACACAGCCTGAGAGGACCAAGAACCCCCACAGAGTTTCATAGAAGAGTGACTGTGCCTTGAGTAATTTGTGAGAGATGAGTGAATTGAGAAAAACCATCTGTTTGACATAGAAATTAAAATTGTTAGCAAGGTCTGTCTGTACAACTGATGGAAAATCTTTAGGGGGATCAAAAACCACTGAAGATCACCAAAAACAAGATTACCAAATGTTTCCCAAATCTGGGAGGGCAGGGTTTGTTTCTCTGGCATCACCTATGGAGAACTGAAGTGGAAGAAAATGAAAGAAAGGGACATGATGACTGCAGCTTCATTAGCTGCAGAAAGTGGGGATGGGACAGACTGTGTAGATGGCAAGGGAAAAAAGTGTTTTACAGGCGAAATGAAGAAAACTTTTACCTTTTGTCAGTTTTTTTATCCTTTGTGGTGTGTTCCCTGGCTGCCCATTATATAACCATGGTAAGAATGAAGCTATTGAGGTAACAGGGGTTCTCTTCCATCCCACAGATAATTTCATGACTGTAGATAAAGGTGTTACCTAAAATCCCTTGTCTTTCACGGGCAGATTAAAATAACAATGCTTTCAAAAGAAGAAAGTCTCCCCAAGGTCACTGCATGTGAAATCTGTGAGATGCAGGTCTTCATAGATCAGCAAGTATATGGGCTCATGGGGGCATAGGCAAATCTCCTAGAAAAAGAGTTTTGTGTGTAATATGTAAAGTCTACCACCCACCATGAGCCAGTTCCTTTGTGAAATGGGGGTCCTCTGCTCAGCTAAGTGAATAATTCACAATTAATTGCTTACAGTGAACAGATCCACACCAAATGAGTGAGAACAATCATCAGAAAAATAGTTTAAAAAATAAGTAAAAAACATAGTGATCAATCTGATTATATTCAGGACTTATCAGGGGTTGTTTTAACATGTTTCAGAAATTACAATAGAGATTTAAAGAAAAATGAGAAGTGAAGAAAATTCAGAGAAATACAAAGAATGCATGTGTATAATTTGTCACTTCATTTAGTAGACACCGCAAAATTTTCAAGAACAGGAGAGTATAAGAGAAATGACAGGATTCAAGTGTAGAAAAACATGTACTTTACATAGTCCTAATATATCTGTAATAAAGCATAAATATGTATTAAAATGCTGGAGATAAAGCTCCTGTTTTTCTTTTTATTCTTTGTCAAGATCCCTCCAATAGTGTTATTTTTGAAAAAAAAAAAAAAAGATAATGCAACTTAATCCCATTGAATATCTTTAGGCCAAAATATTGTGCTTGACTTATATACTATCAGCCAGTTTTTCTCCAATAACTGAGAAGTGCTTTATCAGTCTGGAACTGACAATGGTTTTGCCACAGGGCTTCCCACACAGCTTGCTCTGCATAGATGCTTAAAAGGT
This sequence comes from Picathartes gymnocephalus, assembly GCA_013390045.1. Lineage (NCBI taxonomy): Eukaryota > Metazoa > Chordata > Aves > Passeriformes > Picathartidae > Picathartes > Picathartes gymnocephalus. The sequence continues at coordinate 7,297 of WEKY01046746.1, forward strand.
TTAAGTGATCATGACTGGGTGGAAAAGTTAACCTCCTTCATGCCAGATCAGTTACATGACTGAACAGAAGAATCAGCACACATCACATGTATGAATGCTTTAGCAATATCCACATCAAAACTAACTTCGAAATTCATGACACGTTCCTTAGCTCTACCATTTTCAAGAAACAGGAAGCTTTTTGCCCTGCTGCAATAACACTTCACAAGATGGTAGTACGGTATTAGATACTGTTCACATAGAAGGAACAAGAGTCTATGTGCAGGAGAGGAATTTCATACTGCTGCTTATTCATGTAGATCTTTAGCAGTACTCTATATTGCAACCGGGTTATCAATGTTAGGGATGAAAAAACCTTGAGGAATAAAATTAAATCTGGACTAACTTCCCTTAAAAATACTTCAAAAACTCATGAGGTTACATGAGGCAAACGCTTTTTCCTTTTCCAGTTATGTGCCTTTGTACTTTGAAACTCTGGGAAAAGAAATGTCAAAACACTTTAATACTGAATTTTGAGCTATCTCCAAACTGTTCAAATCCATTTTTTAATCTAACTAAACTTCATTTAGCAAAACTTTTCTTAACCATAAGTAATGGAGTTTAGAAAACACTCTATATATAGATTATAAAATTAAACAGTATTTTAGTTTACAGATAAATTAACCTTGCATTGCTAATTATCATGTCACATTTATAGAAAAAATTAAACATAGATGATTACACAAAAAGTGCCCTAAAAGTCAATTTTTATAAAAATATGGAAAATTTTAATGGAATATTAGATAATTCTGGAGTGAAAAATCTGGGATTTCCCATTTATTAAAAACTTTAAATCTTTTGAACTGAGCTGCTTGGTGAGCTACAAACACCATCTAGACCTGCCATTTTCATAGTCTTTCCAGGGTCTGGTTTGGCCGCAGTTGGAGGAAGAATATGATTTTACATGGCTCTTGTTTTGATCTAGTATGGCTGGGTTTTACAGTGTTAGATATTATACTGCTTGGTAATTCTAATACAGAGTGGTTTTTTCAGTTTGAATGTAGATGGATATTTCCTAGCTTTGAAAAAGTAGAAACAATAGGGTTTTTTGGGTTTTTTAGGGTTTTTTTTCGAACAGATGTGCTCACTCAATAGAAATCCAACAGAATTGTGCATGGAAAGGGTACTCATTCCTATAAATCATATCTCCTCAGTCTAGTCTTGTTAATATATTTTATGCTGTTAAAATTATGACAGAGAATGTAGAAATGTAGATCTGAAATATTAGAACAATGCCAGTAAGAAAATAAAACCAATTAAAATAGAAAGTTTAAAAAAAAAATAATCCCAATAAATTAAAAGGAAGCTTGCATTCCTTGAATTACACAAAACACTACAATGACACAATGACAGTAGGACATGAAGGCATCTCTACTGAACAGCAGAACAATGGAAATTGATTAAAAAAAATAAATAGAGTTCGTGGTATTGATACCAGAAGGAACATAAGGAAGAAGAAAATTTCCAAGAAAAGACAATTCAAATGCATTTGGATTAGCAAACCACACATCAGAAAAATTTAAATATTAATTAAATTCAACCTACCCAAACTTCATTTGGTAGAGAGGGAAGATAACAGTTCTTTTTCTCAGGCTGTATTATACATTTCTGCACAAAAAGCATCATGCCATATGTATGGAAAATGGTATTACAGTGTGACTGGGCAGCATCTCTTCAGGCAGATGTACATGTTTAAGCAGGGTGTTACACAGTGAGTTGGGGAGTTCCCTTAAATTCTTCTGATAAAAAACAACATCAGATCTGAACAGTTGCTTATCAGCCAGGTTGTTCTCAGATGCAAATTACCAAATGACACCACTGTGATAATGTGATACTGCATAAAAAAATACTGCAATTGCTCCACAAGTACATGCTGATGTAGCTGTGCATTTGAAGTAAAACCACATTAGAAGGAATGTTACAGAATGATGAAGCAACATGTATGAGTTTATGCATTAGCTTAAAGACTTTATTAAAATCATGCTGCCATGAGGACCATGCATATTGTATTCATATGAGCAGTTTATTTGAGTTTTGTATGTTGGTTAGAAAATCTCTTCAGTTAGTCTTGGAACAGGGTGTGACTAAAATTCAACTTCAAGTTATAACAGAGGCTAAGCTATTTCAGAGAAATCTAAATCCCTGTGACATTTAAAATTGTTCTCGGAGTCTGAATAAACACTTCTCATGGAGGAAGAACTCTTGGAAAACTCTTTTTTCCCTCTGTCATCATATGATTCCATTCAGTACATGGTGCAAGTATGAATGCAGGCCTGTAGGGTCTGGATTCCATGTTCATCTACCAGGCAAAGAGGTCCTCAGCACAGTAGAATATAAATGGGCAGATAAGTCCATTTTTTCCATAGAGATTAAAATAAACATTCCCAATAGAATCTGAAATTCAGGTCTTTTATTGAACCTAGGAACCTTAAATGTGCAGTCTTCATCTGGAGTCAAATTCAGTGCTTGACATACATATTTAATCTTAGTTCAGATCTAGTTATTTTTGTTGGCAGAAGAATTGGTGCTAAAATCATAACACATTCCAGTTTTCTCATTCTATTCCACTTTAGTATATGGATTATCTAAAAGTATGTCCATATACAGTTCAATGAAAGTTAATGGGTCAAGCTAAAATGTCCCTGAAACTTTACTATTCAGAAGTCAAAACTCTTTCAAACTAACTTTAGAGAATGCCTGAGATACTGAGACACTAGTTTATTTGTTTAGGCAATAATTGTCCTCTGCCTCCAGAGAAGTCCTAAAATTGCTTCTATGTTTAGAATCAAGATTGCTCTGTTAAGGCTGCTTGTCACAAAGTTTCACCTCTTTTTAGAACTGTTTATTCCCACTACCCTATTTTCCAATTTAGTCCATTATGGGGTTTGATTGATGTATCTGCCTGACACAATATAGCAAGAACACTAGAATCCTTTATCAGATGCCTTAGGCAGTACAATTACTATTTAAGGGTTACAGTGACATTGTTTGTTAAAGGTTTATTGCCTACCTTTCAGAACAAACATTATTATTTGTAGCTATTGGGGGTTTTACTGCGTCAATTTGGAAGGAAAAACTGTGTGAAAATACATCCATATAAGAAATAGGTAGAGACTCACACTCTCGTCCCGTGGCAGACACATGACATTCTGCTGGAAGTTACTGCTGTTTGTGACATTCTTGTATAGAGCTGAAATAGGAAAATAGTTTCTAGTCTATTGACTAGAATAAGGAATGATTTCATTCTCTTCAGTGATGGAAAATTGGGTATTACTGCTTAATAGCCAGTACTACAACAGATACTGCCTGTACAAGAGGTGAGTCAGAGCAGCTACAGCCACAGAAAAACAGACTGGGAAGGGGACTTGAAAAGTCATCTGGTCTATCTCTTGCCTCAGGATATGATCAGCTCTAGCTGTGTTATTCTTGAAAATGTTTGTTTGGCTTGTACCTAAAGACCCTCCAGAGCTGGGATGCCCCAAATTTCTATACATAAATTTTTTTTTGGTGATTAACTCCTCCAAACTCACTACCTAGTGGCTGAGAATGAATCTTTGTCTAAATTTGAGGTCTGCTCGCTCTTGCCCCGATCAGCATGGACACAGATTTTCACCCTCTTATTTGCATCTCTTCATTCAGAAGCAGTGACAGTGTAAGTCCTTTGGGGAAACATTGTTCCATTCCTGCTCCTTTGTGCCTGCAACTTCCTGCAAGGGGCTGCTGCGCAGTTTAGGAAACATAGATTAGGGATGGCCATGGTGGAATGGAAGGGGAGCAGGAGAGGAGATAAAATCTCCTTTATGACTGAACACAGTCCTTTAGTTCTCCTCATCCTGCTCATCCTATCCCTTTGAAGTTAAAAGTTACAATGACTTCAATGACTTACTCCTGTAGATAACTTCATACCTAAAGATCTGGCTAAAAGAGCTGCAGGAACATTTAACCTTCATTTAAACTAAAACCGTAAACTTTACAAATATTAAAGTAAACAGCCAAAATAATAAATAAATTCACAGGTGTATGCATACATAGCATGAATCTGGTTTAATTAGCATTTTGCTTTTCCCAGACACTCTTTAAATATCTGCTAATCTCCATTCATTTCCATTATTTTAATATAGTACCAGCATCTTTATTATCCATTAAAAAATTGGTAAACAATCACATTCCATCAGTGCATTTATCATATAACAGTTATAACTTCACAGACATCATAGCTGTCTTCATAGCATTTACCAGCAGGCACCTGACTTGACAACTAGGAAATGTGTAAATCTGTGTTTCAATGCAAATGATTTAAACTCATAATCACTAAATTGTGGCCCATTCTCAGGCACTGTCATTACCATCATAGTAAGAGAAAATACTCTGTGCTTTGCTGAAAAGAGTCCTAGAAAGGCTTTCTTAAAAAACACAGTAGGATAGGTAAGAAAAAGGCAGCCAAAATCTGTACCAAATGCTATACCACTGTCCAGTGCTGTCATGTTGATTTGCTCTGGTTTTTGGTGATTGTGACAAAACATAACAATGTTCTCATTATGGCTTTCCATTTTAAATTAACATAGACTCCTTCCTACTACTGGCTTTTTTTCAGGTCCTATGTGAATTTCATTTATTAACATGTCTTGGCTTCAGAATTCTCTTACTCTTGCTTTCCTCATTCCTTTTAGAAACTATTTTTCAGTCTCGAATTCCTCTCCCTCTCGCTAAACAGCACCTTACCTGAAATGCTCTTCTCAGTCTCTTTTTCCACGATAATGTTGGCCCTTTGGCTTTAAATCAAACTCCCTTTTTCTGCATTTTCATCCTTCATCCTATTCATCAGAAGTGTTCCAGTTGTGCATAGGGGGCACACTGTTCCTGACATTTGTGTCCTATCCTTTCATAATAGGTTTTTTGCTGAAATAACTGAAAATATATTAAAAGATCAAATTGTTTAGACTCAGATATTAAACCCTATTTTGTTAGGGATGTGTAAAAGCACCCATTAATTGATTCATGCAGCAAAGTTAAAATGGAAATTCTGCCTAATCTACAATCAGAATCCAAGCATGTCCTAAATTAGAAAGGACTTGTTAGGATCATAAAAGTCCACTCCTGGCCCTGCACAGGACTTTCCCAAGAAGCACACCACCTGCCTGAGAGTGCTGACCAAACACTTCTTAAGGCTGTGGCCACTTCCCTGGGAATAGAATATTTCTGTGAAAATTCAAAAATTACACCAGATCCAATACACTAAAATCCCATTTTTCCTAAAACTGTCCTTTTATGTGTAGTTCCTTATTCTGACATTGTTTCAGTTTCTAAGGAAGCAAGACCTTCTCTGTATATGTCACATGAAAATTCTGTGCCATGAAAATATTTTCCTTTAACCTTGGAGTAAAGCTAATAAAGCTAATGCATAGTTTTGTGCATTCTACAAGTGTTTGTATTCTAGTTCAGATTAATTTTTGTAGGTGCTGAACATATGTAAATATATTTATCATTCATCTAAATTTTTGCAGTTACAACTGCATAAAAATTTAAACTGATGCAAAACCATGTCAAATATCATATCAACAAACATCCTTGAGAAATCAAAATAGAATTCTCTTCTATTGGCAAGGAAAGCCTAGCAAAACCACATTTAAGACATCTGCAGGAGGTATGATATCAGTAGGTTTTTAGATCAAGTCTTTGATGTTTATTCATATTTCCAGTAAAAATGGGTGCATTTCTGCCTGTAGTTATATGAACTTCTGAAAGGCTTCTCATTAGATAAATGCAGAGTTTAGATTCCTGATGTACTATTTAGATCCTTTATGGATTCAGTTTGTGATCCCTTAGCTCATCTTCAACTGTCCATCCTTTCATAAACACCAGTCTTCAAAGGATTGTGCTTTGAAATGAGGATTATTTGAATTTGGGTTCTGCTTCTGTTCAAGTGAGGGGTCATCCTACGACTTTGCCCACATTTTAGTGAAACTAATTTTCTGGTCTTTCTAGAGATAATAATCACATTCCTGCTAAGAACAGCTCAATTTTTTAGCTTGAAGTAAAGAATATGATAATACTGTTTCACTTGGTACAGTCTTCTCTTTCTTTCATTTCAACTGCCATTTATCAATGTCGCAAAGTACTACAATTCAGTTTATTTGTGTTATTAGGACTCCTTCCATGTAGATTTTAGATAATAAATTTTAGACAATCTGTTTTCAGAAGCAGACATATTTCTGCCTAAATCCAACAGGGAGGAGAACCCTTGTAAAAAAGGAGACACTCTTGTTTTAAAAGGCCCTTTGTTTTAAGTGCTGGTGTAGCTATTAAAAAGGTTGAATTTATGTTCTTCTAATTTCCTTAGATATATTAAAACTTTATAAATGAAGTTCAACATGTTTCCAGGCATTCATTTATTTATTTGTTGAGACTATTGTATAGCATCCAGGAAAGAAAACATCATTTCTTGCTTAGTTGTTAATATGCTTCTGCTTTCAGAATTCACAGATTTGAAACTGGTTTGCTTCTACTTTTTTATTATCATTTTAGGTAAGATTAATGTGTTTGCATGCTAGAATAATAGTTATTGTATTAATTCTATAGTTGTTGAAACTTGTTCTGGTTTAGGGCAAATCTGGGAGGAAACCTCTGAAGGGGTCCCTCCAGAAAAGATCCAAGCCATCCCTCCCCCCAGCTGGTTTGGGAAATAGATTTCCTTGGAGAAAAGTGGAAAAAACTATTTATTTAACAAACAACACACCCACAAGCATAAAGAATGAACAATGCCACACAATAAAACCTCTCGCCGTTCTGAAGAGATGGCAAATTCAGAAAAGTCTTTTCCGTGGGTGTGTCCTCGGGTTTTGTCTCAGTCTCTCTCTCCGAGGCTGCAGGCGTCCCGGCTGCGGTGCCACTTGGGGGGAGCGCCCCCTCCCCAGGCAATGGTCCTGGTGTTCCTGGATCGAACAATAGCAGAACAGTCAAAAAAAACCCCTTTGGCCCCAGCTAATAAAAAATAAAAACTAGCCAAAAAGCAAAAGAGGGAAAAAAACCAAAGGAGAGCTCTCTGCTGTCCGTGCAGACAATCCAGAGTCCAGGAGCAGGAATACTGAAGGTGTTGTCTCTTTGTTTTGAAAACAACTGCCTCAGACGTTCCATCGCTTTTCTCTCCTTCTACCCCCTTTACTCTCAGATCCAGTCTTAAAGGTGTAAAACTTATTTCTGGGCTAAACAGGTGAAATGGGGATAAAAGCATCATACAGTCAGCCTAGGACAAAACTATTATTACCTAATACAGTAGGAGATTAGAGTACACTTAATACACATACAGCCGCCGTGAGATTTGGGGTTGCTTTTTAGCTATTGGTAAGCCTTTAATTAAATCAAGCTTTGTGCCCTTGAAAAATTATCCTGCAACAGATTTCTTGGCAAAAAGTCTTGACATGGAAAAAAAATGTACAAAGGTGATTGTTTGTTCTCTTAACTAATCATCACTTTTCTAAAGAAGAAAACAGTATCTTCAGCAGAATTATGAGGAGTGGAAAACAGTTTCTGTCCTTTCTCTGACTCTTTTTTAAGTCCAAGGGAAGTCTTCTTCTCTGCCATGGTGGATAAAATGAAGGTACAGGAACCCAAAATAGACCACTAGTTCCTGGCAGGAAAATTGGAGGTTGGAGTGTTCCTGATGGTGGGAGTAGTGTATGAGGTACATGTAGTACATATACACATAGCATAGAGAGTATTCAACTTTCCCTGTCTTCTGAGACAGTTTAAATCTACTGATTCCTTCTCCTTTCCAAGGAGCAAAGGCAAACATATGTTCCTATGGAACATAAGATACAAATACATTCTTTAACCAGAATGTTTTCTCAGCCTTTGGAAATCAAGAAGCTTAAACCAGTTTTTAAATAATTTTCATAAAGTACCTCTCATACACAAACTTTTCTTTAGATTTACGTGAGTTCTGCATTCATTATGATTTAAATTAAATAAAAATCAGAGGTAGGGCCTTTATCAAACTTCACACTCTAGCCAAGTGTCGTGGGCTGAGAAGCAATTTTTCCCTGCAAGGAACTTGACAGCTTCCTTCAGGCCTGAGAGAACCAATTAGCTGGCTCATTCTAAGATGGACACTCTGTTTAGCCACTTAAGAAACTGAATATGCCTCTGTGATTCACATTTAAGAAAGGAGAAGCCCGGGAATCTCTCTCTTGCTTCCGGCTTCTGAACAGGTAGCAGGGGGCCTGCATGGCCCAGCAGGGCAGGTCCACTCGATCAAGCCCTGCCAGCTCCACAGGGCTGGGCCGGGCAAAGCCCACTCGGCCGGGCTGGGCGCGGCTGAGATCCTGCCGCAGCTGAATCCTGGCCTGGCTGCTGAGATCCTGCTGTTCCTGCCTCCCCTCTCCCTGGGAAAAAGTTTGCAGCAGCTTCAGCCTCTGCTCAGCAGAGATCATGTGACCAACAGAGCCCAGCAGAGATACTAACTCTCTCAGTGCTCAGATGAAACTTACAGACATCAATTCTCTCTTTAGTATGAGAAAAGGAAAGTGTGAAGACACGTGAAGAATCCAACATGAAGACACCGAGGTCAGTAAAGAAGAGCTGAAGAGGAAGAGAAGAAGAGCAGAGGGAGGAGAAAGAGGAGATGCTTTAAGCTGAAATTCTTTTGTAAGGCCACGGTGATGGACTATGATATATTAGACTATTCCTTGTAACTCATGAATGCAATTGGGGGGACATAGTGTTCTAACTGCAGCCTGAGCAAAGGTACCCGTGCTGAAGTAAGCACATGTTGAAGTAGCTGTGGTCTAATGAGAAACTTGAACAGAGAGAGATGAGGAACCATGCCACAGAGATGAGAGAGATGAGAACCCTCACCCCAGGGATAAAAGAAGAGAACCCTTGCTCCAGGGATAGGAGAAACTCTGCTTCCAGAGAGAGAGGCAAGAAGACTCTTTGCTTTTATACCAGAACAGCTCATCCTTAAAATAGTACCCCAGTAGACATAGATGAGCCCTCGAAAGCAGTTGCAGGAAGAACTGTGTGTCGAGGGAAGGGACTTTCACATTGCAAACAGATTTCCTTTTCTGGGTGGCTAATTCGCTGTGATATTGGAGCTACAAGGGAACAGTGTTCTTGTGGAAAAGTCTCCATAGCGTGGCTGGAGAGACTCCTCTCCCTAAGTGAACTGAAGAAAGACTATTTTAAAGGTGGTAAACTGACTGAAAGTCCCAGGTTTTGTCTCTTTCCATTTTTGGTGAGAAGGAAAAGATGAGGTGGGGGGAGGAGAAGTGTCTGAAGGTTTATTCTGGTTTTTATTATTTTCCTTTTAGCTCTATTAATAAAGCTTTCTTTATACCTTTTAAAGTTTTGAGCCTACTTTACTTTTCTCCTAATCCTTATCTCATAGCATAAAATAAATAAATAATTTTAGTGAGTACACTGGTGTTCGGCCAAAGCACTCAACCCACTACATTAAATTCACCATGTGAGGATGGCGAACTAAAACCACTACAATAATTGGTGTTTCTGCCCAGTTATAGAATGAAAACTACTACATTAAATTGGTGCCGTGTGAGGAGGCGAACTAAAACCACTACACCAAGCACATAAACATATTGAATCTCCTCTTTAAGGTCCATGGAGACTTTTCTTTATCTGTACTCTTTCCCTGCCATCTTTGTAGTCTATCTAATCAATGATTGATTAGATAACAATTGTGCTTGACAACAGCCACCTGAACTAGCAAGCTTTTCCTTGTAATTTGTTCTTTTTTGGTTCAGAATTACAGGTTAGGGTCAAGCCATTCTGAGACCAGAGTAGACTGTAAAGAACACCCCCAATGGATTAGTACTAATTTATTTGACCCAGCTGTTCCTGTAATTATGACGCACTGAAAAATTCACAGTGCTTTAATGGCCCTTAAACTTACATTTCCACCTGCTCTTTCTGGCAGTGTGGTATTGCTCACGTTCCTTATGTTCCTTTGTTTATTTAGGTGTGTTTCTTTGTTTCTGTATCTAATTTAGCACATTTTTAAAAAGAGGGAATAGTAAAATTTAAAAGGCTGGTAGTGAGAGTTTCTCACATTACCACCACATGCACTACTAACACACAGGTGTTCACCAGAGGAACAGGTAAAGTACGGTGTGAATGATATTCATAATGAATGTTTCCCCAGATGCAATTAAACATCTGTTATATATGCTATGTAGCTCATTTCTTTCCTGCATCACTATCAGAATAGGTTAAAACAGAGCTCCACAGGGAGTTCCCTAAAACTTGTGTGTATCCACCCTTGTCTCTTCTGATTGGGTGAAAGACAACCTCATTTCACTGAACAACCTTATATCTGAGAACTTCAGCAGTAAGATCTTTCAACATCTGATGCTAGAACCTGCTTATTCTGTGATCTGTGCTCTGGAAGACACCAGTTCTGCCACATTTTGAAGATTGTTCAAGCAGTTCATAATGTGGTTGATGTAAATAATGACACTTCTGCCAGGAAAGCAGACAAAGAAACCAGGCATGAAGAAAATTCAGGAACAGAAGAGGGAACGGTAGCAATCTGAAGTCTAAAACACCCACATCAGAATTTTTTTCCATAATAACTAAGAACCAAAGGGCCTGGAAGAATCTGCTGGTCAGTGTCTTACTGAATAATGTTGCAAAAATAAGTCTCTCTGTAGTATAACTACTGCTTGCAGCTCGCAAATGCTAGAATCTGCTTATTTGTAATGCTCTGTACGTGTAGTTTCTCCAAAATAGTAAAAAACCAGCAAGAATCAGAGTTATCTTCTTACAGAGTTTCAAATATACATCAACTTGTCTATTAAATTAGTTATATTTTTTAGTCTTTTGTCAGGTTTTTGGGGTGTAGTTTTGCTGGTCTTTCTCACTGAGGACAATTTCTTCCATTAAGCCCAAATTTGGTACTATATAATAAATCCTGATCTAACTAGTGCCTGATTCTTGCTTCAAACTGACCTTGGCTGTGCTCCTCTTTTGTATTTTATCCTCCCTGTTTTCAGCAGTAGATACTGCCCATGCCATTCTTTCCGGGTGTAACCAGTACTAAACATTGACTTTTAAATTCTGTTTCCATTTTAAAATCCCAAATCATTCCAATTTACATCTTTCGTTTTTCAGAAAACTGCCTTCCTTCCTCCTTCAACTGTGTCCAATTCAGCTGCTCACAGTCCATGAGGAGTTGTTTGCACTTGATATTGCTAAATGTAAGACTTTGCTTACAGCCTCACCACAGCTGCATTTCAACACTGTAACGATTTATTACTTCACTGAATTTCATCTGCTTTGTCATCTTGGCATTTATGAGTCTGAATTGACCGATGTCCAATGTAATAAAAGTACCAAACATGGGTCAAGCATGTCTGACATTTGCATGCTGTTATCAGTGGGCTAAGGAGTTCAGCTCTTGATCATCCAAAGTCATGTCTTCCAATTCATCTAAACTTCTTAGTATCCAGTTCATGTTGAAAAGTGACCATGATTGCCTTCTTATTTCACACTAAACACTGATCTGAAGCTTTTGCTTAATTTCTGTCACTATTTGCCGTATGGTACACATAACTTCTATAGATGTTTTTGTTCCCTGGGTGTTACTGTTGTATGTTTTTCCTGCTATCCATCATGGGCTTCTCCTAAAGGAGTCTTTCTAACATTAATGAAAGTGTCTTCTAGCCCTATTTTCTTTCTTCTCTCTCTTCCCCTCACCTCAGTTTTTGCTGAAGCTGACATTCTGCCTTGTCTCCAGGAATTATATGTCCTTTATCCATCAAGTTCATATCAGTTTGTCTTTAGATCTTGTAGCTTTCTGAAAGATGTAGTGGAAAAAACACTGAATGAGACAAAATACATGTATGCAAGTAAAAATTCCACAAATGGGTTTTGGAATTCCTTGCTTATGGTTACTTCCCATTAACATAGCCTCTGCCATCACCTGCATTTTCATAAATGGAAGTGCAGTTGAGCAGAATCTATTTATCTGGCTAAAAGTTAAAATATCAACATCAGTTGGGCACACCACAGCACAAGGTACAGGCCCAAATTTCTCTTAGCACCAGAATTGGGTTGAGTTTTTTTCTCTGGTTTTGCAGTGAGCCAACATGGACTTATGTGATAGACAGTAAAAGACACTAAGATAGTCATCACATAGCAGGAAGCATGTCATGTCTTCAAATTGCACACCTGCCAACCATCCCACAACTTTATATGTCAAGGAAAACATGCTGGCGGGAGGGAAGCCTGTGAAAACTACAAGACTGCCTTAAACACCTCTTCTGTTCTCTGCTTCGGGGGACAACTTTAGATTATAGTGCTGAGCAGAGAGAGAAGAGTTGAATTTAGGAGTTATTATCCCCTTTTGAGAGATTGCATTTGGGTAACTTAGCAAGTAACCCAGCGCTGTTGGAGCAAATCTGTAGGGTACAAGAGTTGCTGGTGAGGGTTTAATGCAAGTAATGTATGCATTTAAGGATTTTTTGTTACTTTATGAGGCTCAGAGCTGATCTTCTTCTATGCCTATCCACTCAAAGCTAGTGCATCTTCCAGAATTTTTTGTACCTGAAAGGAACCTAGCTCATGCTAGTCTGAGACCCCTTGCAGAGCCTCTGGAAAGTTATGCTGAAATGCCTCCTTAATCCACCTTATTACATCAGTATGGACACCTCCAGGGAAAAGTGAAAGCTAAAGACCCATGCTAGAAATCAAAAGAGAAGAGCAAAATATAAAGGCTTTAAAGATGGGCAAAAGGAGTACTAGCTTGACCACGGAGCTAGGAATTTATGTATTTCAGAAAGTCCAAATTCACCAGGGTCTTTGGTACACTGGCTGTTCTTTTTTTAGAGGAAATAATTAGATATCTTGTGAAAGCTTCTTATCTCCTTGTATTTTTATAAGAGAATACATAAACTATGCAACACACATGGAAGTGAAAAATCATTTTTAACAGTGGTAATTTCCCCTTTCATTAGAACTTTTCTGTATTTCCTCTCATGAGCCTATTATTTTGGGGAAAATGGGAAAAAGGGAGAAGAAAATAGAAGGCAGAAAAATAAAGACACAGATTTGTTTTGGGTTGGGGGAAAATGTTAGGAAAACAAATTTTTTTAGCGTGAAACAAAGATTTTTTTTCTTTTAAAATGCTAGCTACAGCCCCTACATTGAAAAAACTATTTTCATATTTTTACCAGTTTGGACTCCTCAAATTTTTAGACTAAGTGTGTTTGCTTAAAGGTGGGTGATGAGAGAGGGGGAGATAATATTTTATTGTCATTCTTTCCCATGTTATTACATTTTTTAATGCCCATAAGAAAATACTAAGAGAGCTTACTTTCTATTAAACAGAAAATATTTTTTTTTATTAGTAAGTTACATGCTGGAAACATGAATTATTTTCAATTATAGTTTCAGCAGTACTTCAGTAGCTTTGGGTATTTTCATTTTTTGTGCAAATACTTTGTATTTTTTAATATTTTCACAATCAGGCTTGCATTTATTACTATGCCTAATCCCTCAGATTTTTGCCCTTTAAACAGGACCATCTTCTCTGACATATCATATCCCATTATTTAAAATGGTAGGAACCATTTGGTGACGTATACTTTCAAGGGGCAGAGTTAAACAACTTTAGTGTTGAATTTATAAACTTCTATGTGTTTAACATTATAATCACCAATTCATTTGCTTTTGCTCTAGAATAGCTATATATTCTCACACATAAATAAATAGGTATCAGTTTGTATTATATGTGCAAAATGGAGTACTCACCTTGTTTATCTTCTATCTCTGCTGTATTCACCGTCAGTCTGTTGAAATATCACTTTGGGACCGAAGGGTTGAATAACCAGAAAAACTTTTTTACCTTCTTGAAAATTTGAATTTTATCTCCTTAGCTATGATTTTCTACTCTCAAAATAATGCTGTCTTAATGCTCAGGTAGACAAAATTCAGTCCCAGGCTAGAAAGATAATAAATTCAGATATCTCGCAATATTATTGAATTGGAAGTCAAGATTTCATGGGGAAAATAAGCCTCATTCTCATAACTCCCAAGGATCACTAGCTCTCCTAGAGTTTTAAACAAGTATGTTCTTAAACATAAACAAGTTATCTAAGGTCACTTTTCCAATGTGTTATAAGTTCTCCCTGCATTATCTTCACGCATGCTGCTGAGCAAGTCTTACTGTAAGAACGAGGCACTAAGGAAAAGAGTTCCTATTAAAAAAAGAAAGAATTAATATTCTGCAGTTTCTAAAATTTTCATATTGTTGCAGAAGATTCTCTTATACATTCTATGCTCTTGTATGATATAGTTTTAGCATCACTAATTGCCAATTTAGACCAAAGAGCTTCATCCCCTGACAAATTACTATCCATATCTATAATTTGCTTGTGCTTGTATCTGGGAGAGTTATGATGATATGTGCTTCTTACTTTACAACTCAAAGAAAGAAAAGGGAAGCTCTCAGACCATGCACACATACAGTTACAGAGCTTGGCAGAAATTACCATTATCCTGCACCATGTATAAAGCTTTCACTAAGAGCTCCCTTCATCCAGTAAATGAAGATGAATGCTTATTAGGAAAAAAAGGGCTTGCTGTGATCAACTTCCCAAAAATAATCAGAGTGAGGCACGCAACCTGAACATTAGGGCTCTTAATGGCTGCTTTGGAGTGAACTGAGGAAGGCCGAGGATCCTTGGCTGCTTGCACTGAGTCATAACTTTTTAAACAAGGCCCTAAGTCAGAGCTATCAGTCCTGTGGTGCTGTTTTCCTGGCTCAAGATAAGCCTGTCTCTTTCTATCCCGGGCTAGGGCCTGTGATTTAACATAGCAATGACAGCAATTTCTGGCCCCAAAAACATCCTTAGCAACTCTCATCTAATACAAATCACTTATTCTTTGTGAAAGATGAGTGAGTCATGCAAGTAACAGACGGCTCATTAAGAGTACATTGTTAAAGTGTGCTTTAATTAGTTATGTGGCATATAATGATGTGGGGTCAAATAATAATTTAATTTTTGTACACTATCCTTTTTTTGTACATTACCAGTGGACCACCCCCTATGATGAAGGAACTCTCAATAACATACAGGATACTTAACAGGATACTTACTAAAGAACATGAGGAAATTCTTTATTCTTTTGCCACAATAGTTCTTTACATGTTTTTAAAGTGCTTTTTGTGTTATATAAGTGACTTTGAAAGCTGTGGCACAAAACTTTGTAAAATATCATTTGAAAAAAGAAAACAGATGCAAACCCCATGCCATAAAATTAAATGAGCTTTTTAGACAAAGTATAGCATACCACTTAGCTATTAATTTTTACTTCTACATCATAAAACCCTGAGGGTAACTCGTTATATATCTCTATGCATACTGAAGTTGCTTTCTGGAAGAAAAATCTTTGGTTTATTTTCATTGTATCAAATAATGTAATACTGCACTGATTTAAAAAATAAACCACACCACCACCAACAAAAAAACACTCTGGAGTTACTCCATATATGAGATGGATTTACTTTAAATAGTACAGAAGCACATAAGAAAAAACATTTTTCAAAAAATGAAAATAACTCATAAAACAAACCTGCAAGAAGAAAAGTAAGCAATAAACTCTAAGGTTTAGCTCTTCAGAGTTTGAGCTGACGCCCTTTTCATGAATGTGGGATTATTACCTTGTAATCAGATCAGGATTATGGATCAGTCCACTGAAATCAGGGGATTCTGTCTTTGATACCAACAAGATTAGATTTTTTTATACTTCATTTATACTGCTGTTCACATTCACTTTATTCACAGCATTTTAACGTTTACTGAAGGGCGATGACACAAGAACTTGGATTTCACTGTGCTCGTCTGCCCGGTGTGCCTCAGCTGCGCCGGTCGAAGGCAACCTCGCTGGGGACCTTCTCTGATCCCCAAAACCCTATCGCAGCCACAGCGAGCAGAGCCCATAGCAGCGTAATGAGCAGGTGGCAATTGCGTAGAGAAGCCAAGCAGGGAGGACTCAGTAGTTCTTTATACAAACTAAGACTTATTTAGCTGATGGGGAGAAACTAACTGAGTCAGGCCACCAGGAGTTTCACAGAGGAGGATCGAACCTCCGATGCTCTGCTCCGAGTGACCCCCCGAACAAAGGCAACAGGGGGTTTCATACTCCCAGGGTCCCAGGGGTGGGGACGCGAACATAACCAATCGGGAAAGCCCAAGGGTGTGGTCCAGGGGTGAGGGACAGGCTACACAGCGAACGGGAAAACAGGGAAGGGGGGATACACCTGTGAAGGCCAATGTATAACGAAATTACAGGGACCTTTCCAGAACTTGGGGCAGGGGTGAAAGGAGAATGACAGGAGAGAGAGGGAAACTCTTGCTCAACCAAGGGAGGGGACAGATAGTTGACAGGGAGAGTATACAAGGTATAAACAGGGGTACATAGAACAAACCAAAGTACAATTAACTAATAAAAACCGCTGCATCACTTGGAAATAAACCTGCAAATGTGGTGATTTCAGCTTCCATATTAGACAAATTTAAAGGTACAAGCATATGTTTACACTCAGGCATTTTGTAGAGTACTGGTTCAGCTCTTGCCAGACAGCCATAGAGGTGACACCACTGTGACCCTGCAGAGAACTTGAGGCTCAAGCAGGACCCTGCAGAGAACTTGTGGCTCAAGCAGAACTCTGCAGAGATGCAAGTACTCACTCCATGCAGCAACAATTAAAGGAACTGGGTCCTGGGGAAAAGAGGACAAATCATCATTATTATATCTCTTAGGAAATGAAGTCTCACTTTGGTTGTTCTTATCCATGACCACCAGTGGTCAGGTGGCAGTGGAGGGACTCTGCAGAGATTGACAAGGTGTCCTCACAAGAATTCTAATAGATGGAAATAAAGAAATTATAACAATCCCATGACATGGGGAGCTCTCTTCCCTCAAAGAATGTGGCTTCTTTCCAATGCAATTTTTATGAAGCAGATTTCTTTTTCATCTTACTTAATTCTTGAGCTGTCTCTTTGACCAATGACTACATTTGAAACTCTCTCCTGCATTCAGACCCAGCACAGTCATGGTGAAAATATGGATACTGACACTGTCACTGATGGATGGAAATCCAACTCCTGCCATAGTAACCTCACACGTATTTCTCTCATGTACAAAGTTTGCCATTATCTTCTACACTCTTATCATCCTACTGGACTAGCACTATAGAGTTGAATTTCTGTACAAATGATCTTGGATCCTCAAACTGTCACCCTATGTATTTTATTATGTGAAAGCAATAGAGGTTTCTTACCTCCTACACGCTATTCTGTAATTGTCGCCACTGTGCCAACAGATCCATTTTAGAGTATTAGTCTTGACGTGTAGACCACTTCATAATCTAAAATGAAAATATTTGATTGATTGCTCCTTATGTTTCTCCCTAAATGTGATTCTATCAGGATCTGGTGATAAGAATTTTCTCTTGATAAGAACTATGAACTTGGGACCAAGACTTTCACATGCTGAACTTTTTCTGTCAGTCCTTTGGGTAGTTCCCACAGCAGTCACTGAGGTACTTCATTCTCTTTCAAAGACCCAGAGACAGGATTATAACACATCTACCTGGTACCAGCTTAACAAAACTTATTATTTTTTTCATTAAAAACTAAGAATGATAATGTCATTAAGGTTTCTAAAAACATTACTTGACTTATAGATCCCCATCCCAACTAGACATCCACTACAGCTAGGGTTTGAGGGTCAACGAAGCTGTTTTGTATTGTGCACAATACTTGAGTTAGAATTTTAAAAGTTCAGCTTTCCAGTATCATCATTAATGTTTTTTATCATTGCTGACATGAACTAATGAAGTACTAAACTAGACTTGTACTAATTCATATTAATCAAATTGTCGGTTTGGACTGCTTATCCTCTCTCCCATTTGATTTATAGATCTCATAATTTTCTTCATTCACAAATTAAGACATATCAGTAGCATATTAAAACAGAGTTAAAAGTCAGCCGGATAAATTCTTTAAAGTACTCTTAGTCATGATGTATTTTGCAATTTTAGTTAAAGAAAAGCCATCTTGAAAGTCTCACTCTGAGCAGTCAAAATTGAGAAACCAGTTTAAATGTTAAGATGGCATTAAGGAGGTTCAGTCCATCCTTCATCCAGGTATTTCCTTGCTGGTATTAGGAAAAAACACCCAACCTCCTTGTCCCTAGAGGTTTGTAATGTGGTCTTGCAGGCCCATTAATGGAAAGTAAATATCATTTAAAACTTCTGAATATTTTATATACCATACATCACAAATAACAAGGTCAGAGTAAAGATTAAGTTTGCCATTCATACCAGTAAGTAAAAATGGCTAATAAGCCTCTGTTTTATTTACAGATGGGCATAGTATTTTTCCAGATAGTCATTCAAAGCAGAACTCTAATTTATTGATCCACAGTTAAACTTGGAAAGACGATAATTTTGTCCACTGAGGGAGGCTGGACTTTTAAATCAGACATCTAAAGACAGAATACCTTTTATGTGAAATACTACATGGAGAAGGATCATATCAGAGAATAAGATCACTGGTAAATGGTAGGGATATTATCACGTAAAACTCCTATGAAGTTTTAATTTATGGAAGTATGTGGACCCCGGTCTCTCAGTTGAGCATCTTGTAGCTTTGCTATTAATAAATAACTCATTAATATGTTGTAAGGACAGATTGGTTCTCAACAAGACTGTTCTGAATACATTTCCAAAGCATGTGGTTAGGCCAGTGGCACAATTTCAAGTCAATACATCACTCAGGAGTACTGAAAGAGACCTCTTATTCTATTATTACTCTCAAATTACACTACTCCAAAAGTTAGTTAATTAGCAGCCAAGTTTGACAGTTTCATCCTGTGATAGTTTCCTGTCTGTGAAAGGATATCAGTTTAAGTACTTTTTGCTACGATTTAGTATTGTATATCACAGAAATGGGCTTCAAGACACTTGCAGATTGTCTTCTTGAGAACCCTAAGTGTTTTGCTGAATATGTTCCAAAGAGCCTGACTTTTCAAAAAATGTGAATACTTAACACATGCAGTAGTTTTTGTAGATTCATGATAATTATTTATATTGATAAGAGAAAAGACGAATTGCTAAACTCAATATAAAATTAAACTGACGCAAGCACAAGACACAAGCAATATCCAAGGCTGGGAATTTCATTTGTATGGTATTGAAGGAGAAAGAGCAAAGCACGGTAGAATGAAAGAATATTTTAAAGAAACATACAGACAATTAGATTACATTATTTTGAAGAATGTAGTAGCTGTATGAGAGAAATGGAAATTAGGTGGCAAGAGATACAGCCTAGGAAAGACAGTGGTAAGTAAAGGCAAATATTTTAGGAATCTTCTAAGTGGTAGTACAGATGGTTTTTGCCTACTTGGTGTTCTTGTGAAGATGACTGCGCTGTCTTTTGATAGCGAGCAGTGGGTTTTGCACATAGTTAACAATGTAAACAAATACATATGTATTTGTAACAATGTAAACAAATATATTTTTTACATGAATCTCTGCCAGACATAGCAGGTCACTAAAAATAAACCGTTTTTACTTTGAATAAAGCCTTATCAACTACATCAAATAACAACACTGAGTTTAAGAACAATCATCAAGTTCTTCTTACCAGTAAATTTAAAAATTGGAGTTAACTTTTAAACAAAGAGTAGCTGAACATAAATTATACCTCTTCCCTTCAAATTTACATTTGCAGCAAGTTTCATCCAAAATTTGTCCACTGTAAAATAAATTAGTTTTTATAAAAGTGATTTAGGCATGAAAATTGTTTACTGCATATTTTACAATATGCAGGTTACAAAGTGTTCTATTACATTTTTTTAAAAACTGATTTACTTAATGAATAAATAGAGTTGAAGATGTCTCATATCAGGTATGTGAATCTGGTTAGCTCAGGTTTTATGGACATTCCTGGAAAAATATTTTAATTTTAGTTTACTTGACTTCTTTTGGTTTCTAAAATGGATTAGAGCCAAAAGTGAAGCATTGCCAGTGTTATCAATTTCCTTCCAACTCTGAGTCAAAGCCACTACATAAACAGTTTCCTTATAATCCCATAATTTTTGCTAGATTTAGTTTATTTTTCTGGTCTTGATTTTTTTTTAACTTTGCTAAACTTACTATCATATAAAAGATAAAAGAGATTATATGAGTCCATCCAATTAGAAGTGGCTTAAACCATGAGATTTTGAAATCTTTGTACAGTTTCTTCTGTGTTTTATCACTTGTTTTGCAACAGTCCATATTCAATTTAATATCAGTGGCCATAAAACAGAAAATCTAAAAAGGCTTACATGGATATGATACTAAAAAAGTGGAACTTTCTCTGTTGTTTACTGGAGAATACAAAAAAACAACTAGTTGAGTTTTCAAGAATTCACATACATGTGAAACCTGTTTACTTTTACATTTTTTTATAAGTAAAGCTAACTTTTGGGCTCCTTATTTGGTAGATATCAGAACAAGAAATTCTGCTTAATGCCCATTTTATCATCTGATCATACTAAATTTTGTTGCTGTTTTTTCAATTATTTCCCTCAAAAGTGAGTTTTAATAAAGCTGAATAGATATGTGATTTCCTAATAACTATGATTTAGTACCATAGCATATATCTCACCTCCAGTGTCCATTAAAGCTGCTTTTCCAAGAACCATCCCTCTGCTAGGAAGAAGATAAGGCTTGACAAAGAGAGATTGCCCACAATCCTTTCAGTAGGTTTAGCTGTGATCAGATCTCCAAGTACAGGTATTTTAAATGTAATCAAACTGGGAGCTGAGTGGGACTGAATCCTTGTCTCCTGTTGTGTAGTCAGACCTGATGGCAAGGGTTGACTCAAAAACCATAAGCCTGAGGAGCCCAGGTTGTACACAGCAGGTTTTTTTACACTGCACACACAGATGAATTATGCAGCTTCCTCCACCTTTACCTAGGACTGTTGAATATCTGAAAGCCCATCCAACTCATCTTGTAAAGTTTTTTCTTTCTAATGAAGATTGCCTAATTAATATGCTTTACCTTTATAACATTTGGCCTTTATTCAAAATAGTATTTAAGCCTACTTGAGCTAGTAGGAGCCAGCTGACATACTGACTGAGAACAGTTTCTCCCTGCCTAAAGTTTTAGGCTACTTTGTGACCACAGTATAATAATAAATATAAGTAATAAAATATCATTATTATTTCATCAATCAGTAGCAGTCTGAAGAGTAAACCAATAAAATCTGTTATTCCTGACACCTCTAATTTTTTGCTCCAGTTACAGTTTCTAAAATATGTCATTCATCAATCTACTGGATATTTCCAATTAAAGAAACAGTCAAATAAGCTAAAAAGCTTGTTAGCTAATGTCTAACAATCAGCCATACGCAAAGCCTTACCAAGACCAAGTGGCTTTCATTATTTCCAGTAGAGACTGAAAGTTACAGGATTAAAGAAATTTATTCCAATTATTTAGGGTCCAATTCCAAGCACATATAATAAATCAAACCATAAGTGGCATCAGTCTCACTAAAATATAGCTATTACACCTTTACCACTGAAGAATATGTGCTTAGCCATTGGCCATTTCTTTTTTCAGGGGGAATCTCAGGTAGGTGATGGAATTCCAGCTACTTGTAGAAAGTCCAGCCATATGGTCATAAATAGAATTTTGTGGTGTGTAAACTTCGGATGACTAAGATTTGGTTATAAAATAACATAACACTCCATATTGGGAAATCTTTTTAAAGCTGAGTGATTCCTTTTATTCTCTATATATCAACTTCCTAATGGCTTTTCAACAGTTTGAGCCATTTTCTAAAATTACCACAGCTGCTTCACATTAGTTATGGGGTTTTGTTGCTAAGAGACCTTCTGCTTGCTAAGTCTTACTAGATCCTTAAACTAGATTTTTTTGGTTTTGATTGCATATTCACAGCAAACACTGTTATGAAATAAGAGTTGGTATAACTTCTCCTTCCAAACTGGTTCAGAGGGTGCAGAGACTTTCAAACTGCTGATAGCAGAACTGTCTTAGGTAATGCTGCTTCTGCCTATTGACTAAACAAGTCACTGTTCTGAAGATTTCAGTATGTTTTGTACTGTCCCCTTCTTTGTTTTTAGTTGCATGTTTCATAGAGCTTAATTTTGTATTTGTTTTACTGTTTAGACAATAATCATGTTTCCATTAACAAGCATATTTGAAAACAGAATTCATGAATTTCACCAGTTCCCAAGGAAGGGGAGGTAACTTCTGCAAGAAGGAAGCAGGACATACCTGAAAGCAGAAAGGGCTGGTGGACTCAGCTCACCAACATTCTGTGCAGTGAGCGGCCACTTCCGTCCAAGTGGTGAATACAACACACTCTGTGCTACCACTTAGATCCCACCACTAGTTTCATTTTTTGAACCATGAGGAAACATGGTAAAATGAGCAGCAACCGGGTCCCAGAAGGAGCAATTAAACAGTAGCCCTTGTCTAGAATAAACATCATGGAAAGTGAAGAGAGAGAAGTCTGTGATGGAAGGAAGTGGTTAGGGACTGACAGGAGTACTTGCATCAAAAATGTAATCAGGACAGAAATATAAGCTGAAGTAGACCAGTCGTGAAAGAGGGAGAGATTCACAGTATGTTCCTGAGCAATACCTAAATGTTGAACCGGTCTTTTCTTTCATGGCAACTCAGGCCTCTACCTCAACTGGACAGGAATGGTGACTTTCGCTGAAAAATTGGATGGTGTGTGACAAAGAGATGCTGAGCTGCCAGTTCTCAGTTCAGGTGATGGAGAGCAGAGAAAAGTGATTTATGGGAGTATCTGCAGAATTGCTCTCAGGACAGGAAAACAAACACCACATGGGGCTTCTTTGGATAACACTTCCCAGAAAAAGGAATGGGTTGACAAATTAGGCATGTTGGAGGTGCTTTATAAGTTCTGGTTTTTACATCACATCACTGAAGACTTGGGTTTGTGGTTCCAGAGTCACAGCACAAGACCCATTTCCTTTCCATATTCCCTTTCTCCTTGACTAAACGACTGGTAACAAGGGGTTATTTGTCAGGTAGCTGGGGAGCAGGAATGCCAACAGGGTACTTGAGAGGAATGTCCAGCTAGTACCTCTAGACAGAGTAAGACAAAAAAGATAATGCAATTCAGAATAATTTTGTATAGGAATAATCTGAGGTAATATTTTGATTAGGAAATAAAGTATTTAGAAATTAAGTACGTAAAAGGAATATCAGTGGTTATTGTAATGAGGAAATTGAGTAGGTTGAACCCTCATACCCATATTTTCAGTTCTGTCCAGAAAAATATATCAAAGGATGAGAGAGAAGTCATTTTTGATCTGCAGTTTTAAGATTCCAGAGAGCTGAATCACCTAGCATTTAGGTACTTTATTGATAGCTGCTGAAGCCTTGTTCTTGGGTAAAAAATTTCAAAGCCTTGGCATAACTGGAAAAGGGAACAAAATAGAGTGTGAAAATCAAATATAATTATTAACATTTATAAACAAAGGAAATAATTTGGTTAGATATGAAAGAAGACTGTCTGATGGTGAAGACTGTGAAGCATGTTCCACAGGGTTGGAGCAGTCTCCACTATTTGAATTTTCTCAGAATAAATTTGACAAAAACCTGTTGGTGACCATGGTGTAGCAGATCCTGTCTTACAGGAGAGGGACAGTCTTCTTCAAAAACACATGATACTCTTTCCAGCCCCTGACAGAATTTCTTACAGTCCAGGAAGAGAAACATTTAAAAGAGACTCTGAAATCTACAGGGTTTTTCAGTTCTCACTCACCTGGAAAGGGTGTCACTGCTGGGCTGATCTCAAGTGTTACTGTAGGGGTAACCTGGGCTTATAAGCATAAAACAGTCCATTGTAATCAGCTTCAGGTACCATGAGCAACTGAATACTGTGGAGTAGGAATTATCAATATAAAATTAGGTCAGAGCATATCACAGCCCTTATAAAAATGAAAGGAAGTATTTGACGTTAAGTAGAGCTTTTCTGTTTTAATGCTATATTCACTATGTTCATGGGAAGAAAATTATATAATCTTAATTCTTTACTTGGAAAAAAAAAAAAAAAGCTATTCTGGTTTTAATGGTAAATAGGAATTCATGGATTCCTGATTCCTGGATGAATTACATAGTATTTGGCTATGCTATGACATGTAATGTTGAAATACAAACTCAAGATTGGTCTAGCCTGGAATAATATTTCAACCACTAGGGAACATGATCCTTTTGTAAAAATAGGCTTGCAATTCAGATAATGACATTTCCACTGTATTATTTATTTGTTATGTCTGACAGTGATCTTGGCCCTTTAGAAGAAAAGCTAAAAACTTTTTCTGCCCTGGGACTACACAGCGTTAGAAGGAAGGCCCAGTCTTAGAAAGATTTATGTTTGAATAACTTCAACAATCTCACTGGGATTCAAACATAATACTGAAGTTACAAAATTGGTGCACGTGGCCAATGAGTGGGATTACAGTCCAGAACATGGAAAGAGGAATGTAACATGGCATTAGTAGTTTGACCCATATTTTAAGTGTTTTGTGGAGCAAAATGAAAATTTGCAGGCTCCGCCGCAAGGAATTTATTTTCAAGACAATCTGGAAAAGTGAAAAACAGGGATCACAGTAGAATGACCACTAAAAGAAACCTTGATTTTAACCTTACCAATCATCAATTAAAATCTCTTCAAACATTGAATACTCTTATTTACAATCATGTGCCACTCGAGTGGCATGCGTTACTGAACTGACTGGTGAGCTCATCAGTCTGCATGATATGAAACTAACTTCTTTGAAGGTTTTTAATAACTCATTTCCTATTCTGTTGCCACAGGTTGCCTAAACTGAAAAACATCTATCTAAACTTATCTATAGAAAAACTGTCTAAACTTTCTTTGAATATTGTCAGCATAATAGTGGAATGTTCAGCTGTACTATGTGCATCCAAAAGAGAGAGTACAAAATACCAGGAATGTCACCATATTTTTTAACTTTTATTCCTCTGGTCTTACTGAACTTGAAAACTTCTTCCTTTTCATTGATTCATGTGGAGAAGGTGTTAAAAATAACTGCATACTATTGCTCAAAATATCAGTATCCAGAGTAACATTTTTTAAACTATAAATGAAAAATAACGGTATCAACCATATTCACACATATTTGAATTCTATAGATTTCCATCGTGGCAACACACACAACTTAAACGTACTATAAAAGGACTGAAAAGACTTTTTCCACAAAATGTTTTATCTCCCCTTTTGCTATGTTGGTACAAAGCAGGTGACTGAAAAAGCCTTGACATATTTAACAGTTAAGAGTAGAATTCCCTCTTTTGTAGAACCTGAGTCTCCCTGCTACCAATCAGTTCTCCCCAAAATTTTTACCTATCATATTTAAAAAATTGCTCACACAATAAATATTAATATCTTTTCCCAGCTCAGGCACACAGGTTGATGCTGGACGCAGTATTTTCAACAAGGATAGGGGAGTTTATTCTTTTCTGCTACACAAGTTCTAAATCATCACTAACTCTATTAATCTAGACAGAAAAAAATATAAAAGTTCCATGATACAAATTTCTTAATAACAGTGTTGTTATTGGCAAACAGATAAACTATGCTACTTCTGCATGTCTCTATGGTCTAAATCTCTAACTGCAAAATAATTTTAAAATTTTTGCAGCTCCTTGTTCCTTTAGTTACAGAAATTACTGTGAGGCTTTTAAAGTAAGAGAATCTATCGCTATCTCACAATTTGCAACATTTTTGCAGGTCTCTATAAAAGGTTAGAGTAAAACTGCTTGTAATTGATTGTTTTGTCCTTCCAGCAATCTTAGCTTTCCTTCTTCCTCAAAACTGACCTGAAGAACTTTGATTTTTGCAGGTTTGAGACTGCAGAGAGTTAAAAGTACTTTTAACAAAACTGCAATCATTTAGGACTAGGGAATATTTTATTTTTTGTTCTACAGAAGGATAAAGGAGTGTGAAAGCTCAAAGTTCAAGGACAATCTTACCACTCTACAGCAAGTTCTAAACACCAGGACAATCCCTTCTATAAACTTCAGAATGGAAAGAACAAACTTATTTGTGGTAAGTCATGCGTGCTCACCTACTACTCCATTCACAAAATCTCTTTATTACCTAGCTCAGTTGAGAAACTGAAGGTTTATACAGTGAAACTTTTGATCATCTTTTTCAGACAATAGTAAGTACGGTGGTGGGAACGGAAAAGATGGCAAATAATAATAGACTTCATTATGTGTCACCAGTGGCTTCCTAAAGAGGGACACAGATTTCACTGTCCTAGGTGCTGTCAGCAGGGGCAGAATGGGTTCACAAAGGAGATCTGGAGAGCATCATGAGGATATTTTCATTGCTATGCAACTTTGAAAAGCTTCATTCCTTGTTAGGTTTTAAAGTAAGAAAGTATACATGGAGTAAGTAAATCAAGGACTGAGATGGTGAATTATTAAGCAGAAATTGTCTTGAAGTAAGAAATTAAGTTAAATATATAAGTCAATATATGAAAAGAGACATCTTTTCATATTTCATTACATTCTTGTTCATTTGTCCCTATAAAGAGAGAAACTTATTTTTGTCAGAGGTGTAAAGGGAAAAATTAAAAACAGAATTTTAAAAGCTAAAATTACAGCCAGATATATTTAATGGTACCCTTACTGTTGTTGTTGTTTCTATTGTTTAAGAACTTTCAGCTATTTACATTCTATTTTAATTGGACATAAATCAGAGCAAATCCTGTTTGAGCAGCTTTTCAGTCTGCATTGAAAATATCAGGTTAGAAATTTTTTCTAATATGTCATACTTCAGAAACATATTTAAGCTCATGCAATATTACAGCTGAATAACAAAAGAAAGAAAGATGTGCATCATACACATTTAGGTTCTTCAGTTTTTAAAAAAGCACAAAACTCTCTCTGAGGTTTAGTTTTTGTTTTGTAAGTTAAGTGTCTACAGCAGTATTTCTTTATGGAAATTACTTCTAACCATCACAAAGTTAGAATTTCTGGACTTTGTGCATTGGTATTCGATAACAGTACCCAAATCATTTTAGAAAGCATGCCTACCCATGGAAGCATTTCCACTACACAGAAAATGTTTGTTTTTCACAGTCTAGGTTAATGGACATTAGAGGAGAAGAAATGTATTTTATGCAGAAGAAACATAGTACATTAACATTGTGCTGAGCACAGCACCAGTATAGATCACAATATGCACACAGGATTAACAGGTCTGAAGATAATCTTATGAACTTTCTCCTTGTTCTCCATGTCAAACGTCAATTGGCTTTTAAAAAGGTGGTTCGTAGGCTAAAAGCAGGAAAAATCCTGGTTTCCTACATTTGACTGGTGAAATTGATACAAGTGAAAGAACAAGTTTCTTATTTCAAGCAAGCTGAGATTTAACTAGGTTCTCTTGTAAGTCTAAATAGTTCACTACGGCTGGGTTCAGATGAAGGAAAATAAAATAGCTCACCCTGAGTTATCAGTACCGCACAATATTTTTACCCCAAAACAAAACCTCAGGAAAAGGTCTTTATCTTATCATAAAACACAAAGAGAAGAGTTTATTGTTCTAATTTGTGTTGTATCTGTAGCAAGACAAGTCTGTGGAAAACTAGAACCTTGCTTCTACAATGAGGACCCAGCGTAAAGCCAAAATAGACAAGACATATAGCAGCTTATTTGAGACTTTTTCTTCTGTAAATACTATTTTGAGACAACAATTTTTAAATTATTTTCTGGACATTGCATAAAATTATAAGTAAATATTTACACAATACTTAATAACTAAGATGATCCATGTAAGTAGAATAATTAAGATAGCAAAACTACCAATGCACTCCTCAGAAATATGCTCAAGGGCTGGTAGTGGAGGACACTCACCTCACAACAAATTAACTAAATTTCATTGACAGGTAAAAGAAAGAAGAACTTGCATAATAATCCTTC
>WEKY01046760.1:601-22017 GCA_013390045.1 Picathartes gymnocephalus
ATTGTATCCAACCCAGATTTATTTCAACAACTGTAGTGCCTTTTACCTATTCTTCAGCAGAAATGATCAGGTTCACAGTTTTAAGCTTCATTAGCAATCCTTTTTACAAAAGGATATAGAAGGTACATCAAGAAAAAACCAAAGACTAAACCAAGAATGTCACGTAAAAAATCATCAATCACCTTACTCATCTGTGCACTAATGAACATAAACTATGTGAAATACCTCTTCTGCTTCAATCATCAGAGTCCTCAGCTGGAATAATGTCTAAAATTGTGTGTATCACAACACAAGGAAGACAAGGACTGAAGAAGCTGAAGGAAATACTTTAAGAATGACC
The DNA here is from genome assembly GCA_013390045.1 of Picathartes gymnocephalus. Classification (NCBI taxonomy): domain Eukaryota; kingdom Metazoa; phylum Chordata; class Aves; order Passeriformes; family Picathartidae; genus Picathartes; species Picathartes gymnocephalus. Next base: position 942 of record WEKY01046760.1, read on the forward strand.
ACAGATCTGGAGAATACAATGAAGATACAAATACACTCCAGACATCCAGAATTTGTTCAGAATGAAAGAATCTGCTCTCCAATGTCCTGCCCCAATGTGGGCAGGACACAAGCACTAAAAGGCTTTAATTGCAGCAGGAGATGGTTCAAGTGCTATTGATAGCAATAATTAAACCACATAATGCCTTACAATATTTAGAATAATTTAATTCCGTGACTACATGAATCTGGTAGTTTTAAGAACAGGCTGAAGAAATTTTCTCGGATTTGCTAGAGACAAAACCAACCTGTTTTTTTGTAAGACAGCTGAAAATCTTATCTGAAATCCCTTTTTTTGTTGTTTTCTGAACTGCAAATCATGTAACACACCCTACTGGCCTTATCCTTGCAAGTTTGACTTGATTTATTGCAGCACATGATAGTAAAATGAGTAGTACTCTCCCATGAATGCACAGATCTGCTAATTAGACACCTGCTTTTAGCTCATTACCAGATGTTAGGCTATTGCACCTGGGACCAATGACAAAGAGGAAAAACACAATAGTATAAACTCTGCAACACAAATGCACACAAAAAGATAGAATACAATTCGGTGAAAGGAAAGTGAAAAAGGGGAAAGCTATGGCTGCCTACTAATTTCTCTTTAAAAAAAAAACCAAACACAAAAAACAGAACCCCAAAATGACAGTATTCTCTTGATCTGTAGACATATGACGGAAAGGCCCACAAATTCTGCTTAAATTAGTAAACTCAATTAAGAAATAGTCAGGCCTTGAGAGAGAGCAATTGGAATCAAATAAGGAATTTGCTGCTACTCTTAAACTACCTATGGGGTTACAGAGTTAAAAGAGAAAGCAAATTAGGTTCCATGAAGAAAATCAGTAAAACACCATTTAGAAACACTCAGAAAATCTAAGCCTAAAGGACACCAAGAATGGGCTCACTTCAGAAATCTTCCCTTGCCATGCAGACAGCTGTGCTCACCAGAAGGTGATCTGAAATGTCACATGTACCAAAGTCAAAAGTGGGCAACTGGAAAGGAGGAAAACCTTCTATTTTAGATACGCTGCTTAAAGAAAGTACTTGTACGCAATTTATAGGAAGGAACAACTCAATTCCCACAGAAAGGTGCCATTCTCATGTCAACTGTAATTTTCACATTTTTCTCCTCTATTTGGTTCAGTTCATTTTATTTTTCAAACTTCTCAGTTTTTCCAGATATCATTTCTACTGCTGGGAAAAGTCTTCTAATCAACTGTAAGGACTGCAGATGGTGAAATAAATTAACAACTAAGTAGAGGAATGCAGTAGACAGCAGGATAAGGATCCAAGTGTAACACCCAAGACTAATTTTTTATTAAGTATTTTGGAATTACAGTTCTTTAAAAACAAAACCAAAAATAAACAGATATCCTCTCTCCTCTACACCTTCCCTTACTACATTTTCTATTACATTTTCAGTTTTATCTGAAAATTCTGAAGTAACCTCCACCAAACCTTTTCTAGACCTTGATCTTGCTTGACTTTGAGGAAAACTCTTGCACCCAAACCACAACTGAAAGAGCTGCCAAACAGCAGCATTTTTCCTTCACCATAATGCAGCTTTGGAAACTGCTACACAACTGAACCATGAGAAATTTCCTGTTTGTATCATGTAAATCCAAAGTTAAATGGCCAATCAGTTCAGTATGTAAAAGATGCAACATTGCAGTCCTAAATTGATGTGTAATTTAAAAGAAGGATCTGCATTCCCAGTAAATTATTCCAGGTCTCTACAATAAGAATGTGGCCTTTAGAAGAAATATATTAAATGTATGGTTAACCTACTGAAAGACTATAGTTTTGTGAAGCACTGTGCCAAACTGAAACTATTACGTATGCTTAATTCCCTCCAAGAATCAAAATAGAACATGCTTTGTTAGTCCTTGTATTAAGATCATAAATACTAATTTAAGGATTGCACAGACTTCAAACACTACATACACATTTCCTGATTTAAAATGTGAGATAGCAATTAAATTCAACTTTAACTTCACACAAGTTAAAACTGTTTTCCAGAACTTAAGCAAATTAACCCTTGTTCAAACAAATACAGCAAAGTGTAACACACAACCTTTTTCAGAACACCGAAGGATGGAATTATACAGTTCTCAGGTTTGTTTTTATTAAGTTTACAACAACCACCTTTCTTAGTACCTTGTTTGAAGTAACGCCTCCATTGGTGTTAGGCGATCCTGCAGCTGCCGGGACACCGCAGTCAGCAATGATGCACAAGCCGTGCTGCATCCTGCCAAATCTTCATCCTTTACATAGTTCAGTAATACAAAATACCAATACACAGATCCTGCATTAAAAAAAAAAAAATTTCAGGTGAAACATGATATAAAATTTTCACTGAGAAAGCATACTTTGAAGGATAATCAATGGAAGTGATAAATAATTTTCTAATGGATACTGAAAACAGACTAGGAGATATTCCACCCCTTCCCCTTTCTTGAGAGACTTCAATTAAGAATTATTCTGTAATCATAAATTTCTACAAGTACTTCCGATTCTCTTATCAACTAACACCTAACTGAAGGAAAAAAGGGTTCCCAAGAGACAGCTTTGCACACTTCTTCCATTGTTCCTGCTCACAACAATCAAAATGCTCTTGATATATTAAGGTGCTTGGCTAGGGGTTCCAATCCCATCAGAGCCAAGCCATACTCCAGAGCCAACTCTTTTTCTCCTTTCATTCTCTGGTTCTGGTTGCTGTCTCCTTAGTCTGGATTTGCTGGATGCACTGCTTCCATACAAATCAGTTCTGGGAGCACAAATCTCAGCTTCCTCCTTCTCCTTCCCTCCCTGTGCATGCCATATCCTCTGTAGCAGTGTGTTAACTGTTTTGACCTGGTGGTGGTACAACAAGCCTTTTGGAATGCAAACTAATTCTTCTGCAAGACCCATTGGGAATGCCAAGCTAGAAACAATTCAACAATGTCCTAGTGTGAAAAGCAGGCCTTGCCACCCAAAATACGAGGGTGAAGTCATCTTCCCATTCCATCTGGCACTCCAGATGCTTCAACAAGGTGCTAAGAGACCGTTACATTGCAATATAGATAAGGAAGGAATTTAATTTAGTTAAAATTTCCTTTTAGTGCAGAAGACTTAGAAGTGGATTGCTAGTTGGACACCATTTGGATTGCCAAGTTTCCTGGCTATCTCCTAATTTTAAAAAATAACAGACAACTCTGACTTTCACTTATGTAAACAGAATCTGTTGTTGCGAAACACCTTACAGAATTCTTACAAAACTTACTTAAGCTCTTCCAAAAATGTCAGACTTCACACTCTGGTTTAAGCAAACTTAAAATTCCACCAACTGCAAATGTCTACTTCATGACCAGACCACTCCAAGGAGCATTTTGCGTTAACTGAACAATTACCTCATTCTAATTTCACAAGAGTCCAACACAACTTGACAAACAACAAATGTACCATGTGTGTTTATGACAACAAACACTGTATACATACCACCTGTGGCAGCAGCAGGCAAAAGAGGCATATTGTCGAGTAAAGCTTTTAGAAGAACTGATCCAAACCCTTGCTGACTCAGATCACACCTGCCATTGCTACAAAAAAAACACAGATACTTTAACATTTAAGGAAGTAAGAATGAAGGATGAAATCTCCAGAAGATGAAGCTGAAAGACTGATGTTCTTTGCAGTCATACCCTAAACACATTTTTCTTGCACAGAACACCTACCAGACCTTGTGGCTTTACGAATTCAAACAGTAACGAATACAATGTTCAGTTCAGAATGCATGCAAATCCCCCAAATACATGTAAAACAGAAATAAACAAAAATAAATACATGCAAATAATCAGCACTGACCTGATGCATAGTGCAAGAAATCGTGCACATTTGTGAGCTATGCTCCGCCCAGCTTCAAAGAAGCAAACACGTATAATATCAGAGACACATTTACGTGTTTTAGAAAGCAAACTGTCATTTCCCTCCTTTGAGCTGTGAAAACAAGTTGCATACTTTAGAGAATTATATAAAACTATTTTTTTTAAGCAAACTGATACCGAGAAATAGCCGTGATAATTTGAACATAATTCCTCCCTTACCTGCCAGGGCCATTTGAATACACTCCGGCCAACCAACAAAGTGTGTCAAGTACAAGACTCTGAGCATGTTCTGTAGTCAGACCATCCTCTGTCTTCTTGCAAAGAGTGGTGAGCAGCTTCTCATGGAACTCTGAAAACTGTAACATGGCACACCGCTGAACTCTAGGAAGAAGGGGAAGGAAAGAAAAACCAGAATTATCCAATATAGCCATTCTCCAGCTTTATATCCTATCTTAAGAGCAACAAAAAAAAGAATCCTAGATGAAAGTAAAAGCAGTACACAGGAATATACAATAATTTCTGTGCACACATTCCCAATCATCCTATTTTCTGCCCACAGAACTTTCTACATTATGATATATCTAGTAAGCTTCCATGAAGTTTTATTCCCCCTATTAACTTGTCTAGCAACTTCTAAACCTAAACAAACATTCACCATCTACAACACTCTTACCAACTGTTTGCACATACCTCTTTGCAGCCTCGTTCACCTCTTTATGCCCATTACAGTCAGTGCCACCACAGCAGGGTGGCAGCTAGTAATACCCTTTAAATACCGTTTTACTTTGTCTGCACTACCAAACCAGAGACTTCAACCACTTCTTTGTTAGCTAAATTTGATTCTAAACTTTTTGACAAATAACAATTTCTGCTGTAAGAAACAAAGCAATGTGGAAATAGAAAGGGAAGATGCTTCCTTTAAAAAAATGTATCTTTTACCAAAACTTACTTACATTTGCCTTTTGAAGTCTGGCAAAAAAACCCACTCAAAATATAATTTCATGCATGATTTTATTCTATTACAACTTTCACAGAAATAGTGCCCTCTTACTTGCAATTTACAGGATTTTCCATATAAAATAAGCTTACGAAATGACAACTTGAAACAGTATCTTGACCTGAGCTATTTCGAGAACTAAGCTTTTTATGAGAAGTGTAACTAAAGCTAATATTTCTTCAGAATTAAAAAACACCTACTAACCTTTCTTTTGCAATTGAAGTTTTTTTAAATCTTCGAATTGTTACAGAGACTTCTTGAAGTAAGTCACAGCCTCGCAAATTATCTGATTTTCTTGAAGAAGTAGTGGCTTCAATTTTGCTAGATGGCTTTTCCTTATATTTTCGGAAAAAGTAACATTCATAAATCACATTGGTTCTGATTTGTTTTTATACCTTGTTCAGTGAAATGCAAGCAGTTCGCTAAAATCTCTCTGTTTGAGCATTGTAGTAAAATAAAATATTTTTATTCACTGATTGCTTTAATATAGAACAATAAATTTATTCATGTTCTGATTATAACCACAAGGATATAATCTCTTATGCCCTAAATATTCTAATAATGTCCACAAGACATACATCATACCATCCAATCTTACAACTACAATGATCAAGGGTAAAATACACACATACACTTCTTGACAGAAGGAAAATGCCTATCAACTACTGAAAATACTCAAGGAAATAGAAATTTCAAAAACAAGTGTTCAGAATGTGAAAGTGGCAGAACAGATCTTTTCAATTAAATCTGCACAAAAGAAACAACTTAGAAATGTTGAACTCTTAATTCTGGAAGGTGTCAACACTGTAACCTCTTTAGAAAGTAGTTTTTAATGGATCTTAATTCTGCTAACAGCTGTTTCGTTTTCAGATGACACGAATCATACCAAGTCTACAACTAAAACATGAATCTTCCTTGGCTATTCATTACCTTGCCTGCTGCAACTTTTGCCAACAATGAAGCAAGTGAATGGCCCTTATTTGTCTGAGGTTTCAGAGGAGGTATTCTAACCACTGGTCTAATGCCACCATTGCAGATTTCTTCTGTTCCTCTGTCATTCACTGCTTTAACATGAATTAAAAATGAACGATACTTGCCACCAGCCATGCCTAGAAGTGCAGAAGAAAAAGGGAGGGGGGAGAATTTGCACAGTTTAAAGAGATTGCAAGTTGTAAAAAGAATAGATCAACCATGTTAATTACAGTAGTTTATTGTCCGTTTGAAACAGCAACTCATTACAGTGTTATACAGCAAAATTGTCAATGTAAAAATAAATAACAAACCTATGTCTGACTACAGAAGTATGGGATGCACTTCAGTCACACACACTTCATGCAAATAGCATAATAAACTGGTTTACCTTTAACAAGCTTTGGACTTGTTAGTGTCAACATTCCAGCATGTCCTGATAGATCAAGTCCAGTAGCCAGCCATACTGGACCACAAAGTATATCTTCCTTGTGTTCCTCCAGAAATGGACATAATCTAAGACCTTACGAAAACATGAGTAATATGGATCTGAATTAGCTATAATTAAGCCACAAAATCTGATAATTTGCATGGATTAAAAATACATCATGTCAAACTCTGATCACTAAATACATATAACTCTACATAAAAAATGATTTGAAGTTCACTTTTAGACATTTTCCAGTGAAATCGATTAAGGTAAATGACATTTTTAGAACTATTTTCAGTTGCATTATATGGATTAATATATATGGTGACTGGCTTATAAAACCCACAAAATACACAACTGATGAAATGAATATGTAGAGGCACAATCCTTACTGAGTCGTTATTCAAGCATTGTTTTAAACAAAACAAAACGAGTAATAAATTTAAAACAAAGACGTCTTTGCTTTTTCTATGGGATATACAAATTATTGAAATCATCGTTCACCCATCTGCTGCTCCTTTCTCAGCATGAAACACCCCTTTTCAGCACTTCTATCACCCCTCTGATCCTCCCCCTCATCCTTTGTAACCCCTCCTTTCTTGGAGTCACAGAATCATAGAACGGTTTGGGTTGGAAAGCATCTTGACAGTCATGCTCTAGATAGGCCCGATTACATGAGAAAAAAGAAGGTGTAAAGTAAGACTGTTGAAAGGACCAAGAAAAAGAACCATAGCTCTAGAACTGAGTCACTCCAACTGTCAAATTTTAGTCTGTAGCTCTCCTCACTCAGACCCACTCGTTGCTTTTCACAGTCTAAGACATTTTGTGGAAGAGTGCTAGTTAACAAAAAAGTTACAAAAACAGGCACAGTCAGTGTGATGTGGCCTAGTTATGAATTCTTTATGTTCTGTTCCTTATTTTCTTGGTTTACTGCAGCAATCTCTACAACAGCCAGGTGTGCAAAGAAAAGTTACACTAAAACTAGCCAAAGAAACAAATTAAAATACTGCTGAAACAGGCTAGCAATATTAGTTAGAAAGGTGCCATATCAATCTACTTGATTCCTAAATTCAAAAAGATATTAATCTGCTTGTAAGCACAAAACCTCTCTAGTAGTTCAGGACATTTTTTGTGTGATTGTGTTAAACTCTCAACTCATACAGCAAACAGACGAGAGACAGAAATAACTTGGAAGACAGCTGAGAAACTAGTCTATTTCAATGTCTAAGAAATTTTTGCAGAGGAATTCAAATTTATCATTAAAAGAGGAAGAAAGCAAGCTCCTGCTTTAACTAAAGTATAACAAGATCAATAAAACTTACATTGTGGTTCCTCTACATCCATATACTGCATTTCTTCATTGAATTCCACCAGTCCTGGTTTTCCATTTCTCTCCACTTCAATATTATGAGCTGGAGATAAAGGAAATGTGATCTGTCTATCTACTGCTGCTTCTGAAAATAAAAATATTAGCATGATTTCAAGCACTGTTCAAGGCTCAGGAAAAACAGAAGTGGTAGTTTTCATAGCAAAATTATCAGCTTTCTGCCCACAGCAATATTTCTAATATAAACCCACAAATATACAAAGACAAGTTTTTTATATGGATTGAAGCTGCAGCAAATAGTTAAAAAAACAGTATTTCTGAATGACCTGTAAAGAGCCTGTTTTGTTTTAACACTGCTCAATTTCTTTTCCCTTAATAATCAACTTCAGATTACTCCTAAGCAATTAGATTCCAGTACTGAAAGTTTGATAATTTAAACTTAAAATAACTGGATTGCTCCTGCTGAACATCAAACATTATTTTGGTAATACTTAAATACAGCCCTTTTTCCAATTAAATGGATCACATGAATTATAGATGAAGAGGACATGCAAGCAAATTAGCAAGAAGCATATACAGTGAATTAAGAGCCAGCCCAAACCATTAGTTCCCAACCGGAAGAATTATGCCTCTGGCCTTCCCATTATTGCACACTACATATTTAACTGTTTCCAGGGCTCCTGTCATATAAAAGAATGACTGAATAAACTCTGCCGTGCATAGCTTCCTTACGTCTCATTATATTAAAATTTTAGTTTCCTTCTCACCCCATGTGAGGAGAGAAGGAAGTGGGGGGGGAGTTAATTGAATTTCAGTCTGAGATTTTTATACATTTCCAAGAACCATCAAACAATGTTGAATATTACTTCTCCCTAGGACTGGAACATTTTGGTTAAGATCTATGACAGATATAAATGATCTAGCTTTGTCTTCCCTTATAATGAAATCATTAGTGTCCTATTATTTTATTCAATAGCGCATAGAAAAAAGCCAAATGTCACTAAAGTCCTTTTTCAAAATTCAAGAAATTGAAAAAGGGAAGGAAACAACTGCAATGCAGCTACACTTGGAGAAGATGGTTAGTTGCGGATCTCCAATCCTACTGAATAAAAAAGAAAAAAGACTTTGTCAAGGCTGCCTTGCAGGTACTCTCACATTCCCTACTCCTTTCCAGACTGCATGACCCCTTATTCAATGCTCTCTAACTTGCCTGTAACAGAAAAAAGCAAACTCCAGTATATTGCATGTAAGGAAGTGAAATGTCATTTTCTGGAAGAGCTCCGTGATGTCTTCTGATCAGTATGCTGTGCTGAAAAGCATTCACAGAGAGCTCTGGCAATTTAGTTCACAGCTCAATCAAATGTCTCCAAGGAATTACCAACTCATGGAACTGTTTGCTCAGAAGTGTTTAAAATTGAAACATTAAGGAAAAGAGTTTAGCTTTTCTTCTATTGTTTTGTTCCATAGGTGAAGATTTTCAGATTAATTATGACATCCAGATCTACAAATGGACTGAAATCATGCTGAAAATAAAGCAGGTTTCATTCAGAAGAGAAATATGGACAATTTGTTCTGGTTTTTTCTTTGATGGAACAAATTTCTTCTACATGTTAAAATTAAAGTTTTACATCAAGGATTAAAAAGAATGAAGAATCTGAAAGAACACCTGTTGACTTCTGTCCTCCAGTCACAGCTAGCACTTCTGTTAAATCTAAACCATTTTGAATCCTAAAAGAATAGGCTTTTCTCAAAGAATATTAGTATGCTGGAACATTTTGTTCTTGGGTAACAACCACTTTACAGTATTTAAGGGAGCATCTCCAGCACACATTTTTTGTTGTTAAACACTGAGAGATGCTACAGAGTGAAGTTTTATGAAAGCATGTTAATGTTCTTTGAAATGCCTATATTCCTTTTTGGAATTTACAGCTGTTACTCTTGTGTTTAAGTGGGATGGTATTACTTAGCAATTAAAAAAAATAGGAAAAGGGGAGGGAAAAGGGCTTTTATGATCATGCTTGCTGTTCTTCTCAACACATTTTATATCCAGCAAGCAATTTAATAATATCTGACAGCAAGATTTCTCTGAAATAGCCAGTTCCCAGAAGCTTTTGAAAAAGAGGTGGCCAGATAAAGATAACCAATTAATGCCTCAATAAAAGGAGGTGCAGCATGTAATACCTTCCACTCCTAGCAGACCAGGCAGCAGGACATGAAACGAATGCTCTCACCACAGGAAAACCCCAATGAAGGCACTTCCACATCAAAGAACTGACTTTTCAATTTATGCTACTCCCTCACAGGTTCCCTGAGAGCTAGTAAGATGCAGAGTCCAGTTTGGAGTCTTCCCAAGGCAAGAGCATTCCTAACTTTGGTCTAGTCAGTCAAAGCTGCAAGGAACAAAAGGTGAAATCACACTGCAGCTTTCACATAGCTTAGTTAATGAGCCAAATGATGAGAGAATTCCCAAGGAAGCCAGGAGTTTTTTTACTGCCATCGAGAAAAGCCTTGCTATTTTCTCACTGGCAAATCATTTCCTTCTGTGACTTGGAATAATTTATTATAATTCTTTTTACTATATCAAGACTTTAAAAGAGCACCATTTGTTGAATCAGTCAATCTCTAGGACGACTTACATTTGGCAACTTATTTTTAATGACTGTAGGATTCACGCAGTACAGAATTATAACTGAGTTCAGTCTTTTTGAGCTATGTACTTTTATTTGTATAAATGTCAAGATTTTGAAACTGTTTACCCGGTTTGTCTCCTCAATTTACATTCAAGCATGATAAGTGAAAAGAGGCCATGATACCAAGAAACAGAATAAATCAGTAAAAGTGAAATACTTAACACAATTCTAAGCAATTTTTCTGATATACATCACAGAGAATAATGAGTTTGAGAAAAGAAATAATGTTCTGAAAGATATCTTAAGTTTTTTCTTACCATTGACTTTCCCTAAGCCGGGAGCTTTATTTTTCAGTAAAGTCACTTGAATCTGGGGAATGTTTGTGATGTTTGAATTCAAAACAAATTTGAAGTCCACATGTCCAACCATACAGGCTTTTGGCAGAACCAGTTCAAAGACATGTTCATCCCAGCTGTTGCTGTCAGGAAAAAAAGAAGACAATGACCCAATGTGAGGAGGAAATTCAGATCATGCAGGCAGCATCACACAGTCCATTCTGCATCTATGCACACTGTCTTCAACAAGAAGGAGAACTTATTTTGCATTAGTTGACATCTGTATGAATTTTTGAAATAGAAGTCTTTCAAACTTTAAAGCTTTCAAACTTTCAAGATAACCACATTAATTTTGTGAAGATGTTAAAAAGCCAATTGATATGACAGGGAAAAGCAATGTTCAGATAAAATCAGTAGTGGAAAGATCCCCTATTACCTTCATCATAGTACCATTTTCATATTACTATAAATATCAGTTACTTGTTTCCATGAAAAAAAGGTACAAGAATAAAAAACCAAACAGAACACTAAAAGAGAATCCATCAATTACTGAAGTGTATGTAAGCATAATCAGAAGTACCTACCTTGTAATCTCTTTTAAGTTGTGTCCTTACCCATTGTTTAACACTTACTAATGTCACCTCCCTCAGTGGTACAAAATCAACATACAGGAGACTCAAAACACTGTTTTCAAATTATTTTTAAAGCATATTTGATAATTCATACAGGATGAAAAGTGCTTCTTACCAGGTGCACACTCAGAAGCCTGTGCTGTGCAAAAGGGTGAAGCTTTCTTCTAGTAAGTCACATTTTTGTTTTGAAGACAAGTTTGGTTTACACTGGAAGTGTAAACTTGAGACAACTACCCCTCTATGATCCATTCCACAGTTTGATACACTAGAGTTTGCAAAAAATAATTTAAACCAAATAGCAACGAAAATAAAACTAATTATGTGTCAATTGTCCTATTTGTGTACATTTTAAAAAAATAATTGAAGTTCCTGATCGCCTTAATTTAGCAGTAAATAATTTTTTAAAATTAACTTTGATATTTAGTTGTATAACTGAGAACACTAAGAAACTGAGTATGCTGCTATAAATATTTTTGGGACATCTTTCTAACATCTAATTCACAAAAAGGTATTTTAACTTCAATAGCATGCTACACATTGAATATTGTGCAGAAAACCATTTCAAAATAGATTAAGGAATGGTGCAAATGTATTTATTTCTTTAGGGCAATATCCCTGAAGACCAGGTCTCCTTCAGGCACATGTAATACACTTAAAAAAGATACAAGTAATGAAATGGCATGCCAGCTTTCCAGAGCATGCAACATAGAAAAGCAGAGATTTTTGGGAGGAAAGACGGACAGAAGTGAAAGATGGACAGAAGTGAAAGATGGACAGAAGAGAATTTGTGGTTATGATTCAAGAAGTAACAGTGAAGATTTTTCAGCTAACTGCAGAAAGAACACAAGTAAATAAAATATAATGAAAATTTATCCCACTGCTCTGAGGGGAAAACCCTAAAACCTCTGTTAGCAACTGTAACACTAAATATTTAGAATCACTCATGCCTTGGAGAACACATAATCCAGTGCCAAGCGAAGAGAGGTTTGAGGTTGGTTTTTTATGTCATGCAAAGCATGGACTAAATAAGACATTCAAGGGAGCCAGACTTCTGAAACATGAACTAATATTCTGCTCATCCAGTTTTAGTTAAAGATCTGGTACAAACCCAGAAATGAATAATAAACCACTTTGTCTGCAGCAGTCTTTTGTAGTCTGTGTGTTGCATGCAATGCCCACAGCCATAGTGAATTACAACTGTTATTTGTTTGCTCCAGAAATCTATTTTTGACAGAATTGAGCAGCCGATGCTCAGTAGGCACGTATGGAATAAAGACTCTCTATGGAGGTCTAATCCAGCAGTTAAGAGATCTTCTTACGCCTCTGGCAGTAAACTTCATAATCTAATTCTGCCATTAGTTAAAAGACTCCCCTTTAAAGATTTTTTTTTTTTAGTATCTCATAGGTTTAAATACATTCTTTATTCACATGCAAAGTTTCAAAGTAGCATTTTCTCAATATCTCAGTATCTTAGCATATCTATCCTACATATCACTTGTCACTGATAATCCAATCCAAAGTCTTTTAGGAACTCCTCTACCTTTGAAACCCTTCTAAATCTACAGCATCTTTCTAAAGAAGAACATACAATTCATACTGTGTTCTAAGTGCCAATACACCATCATTCTCAATGAAAAGATATTTTCCAACACTTATTCATTCCTTTTCTAGACCATCTCACAGTCTGATCTTCCACTCCAACTGAACTTTGGACTGCACAGCCATTTCCAGAGGCTAAACACGAGAAAGAACATCAGTATCTAGCTCTTCCTTCTTTCACATTTTTTCAAATATGTCTCCATAAGATTAATACATCCTACATAAATTCGAGAAAAAGCCAGGAAACTCAGACGTCACTGTTTTTATCCAGGCATATTAGGAATTCATGTACCTCGCTTTTAAAAGAATTAACCTCATTTAACATTTCAGTTACATCACCACTGAGAGGACAATACTGATACTTAGCTAGTAAACCAGACTCTCCTTTTCTGCTTTCTTTGTTGCACAGGCTTTTTAAAATAACAAAGTAGGATTGTAATATAATGCCATTTTCTAAAATACAGGATTATCTCTTTCTATCTATTTGAGAAACAAAAGAATTACCATATCAAATTGCATTACTCATCCATCTAACACTGCAATCCCACATCATGATAGGTATCAATATGAGGCACTCAAAAAAGAGATAAAGGAACCTCATATGAACGACCAAAAAAATAATCCAGAAATCAAAAAGTTTCTTCCCAGATAACTTTTAATTAAGAGCTAACATGGCTTTCAATCTTAAGATTCTACCCTAAGAACAAAGGGACTGTAATTTAATAATTTTCATCATGAGTCACATAGCAGCTGTCAAAGATTTCCACTACTAAACCAAAACTTCTTTTTCTCTTTACAGTCATGTTTTAGTTAGCAGAAGGCATAATTATTTTCCTCTAATGAAACAATATTCTTAAGCTAATTTTCCACTTAATCCCCTACCAATTAACAGCTATTACCTTCACCACTTGCTTCCTTATAACTTCATATTGCTACCTTTTCACTTTTCAACTGTTGCTGAACACATTTGGATAATCAGTAGTTTTAACTGGAACTTATTTTGCAAGGAACCACCTCCCTTCCACTTGCTACATACACAATATTTGACTTACACAAAGCAAAACCACAAGACAAAGGCTTTAAAGCCTATAACGCATTGCAAGTTTCTGACCATAGCTTATGAACATTTATTTAAAGCAAGTCCAGCTCCTATTACGTGTCAGCCCTGGAAATGCCTGCATGTATTATGTGTTTTCCCACCTGCAATGCTTCATTATCACATGCTATCTTTCAATTGTTTACATTACATGCTTTTTTTGCCCCGTGCACGACCTCTAGCTTCCCTAGCACCCTTTGGCCATTTCGTTGTTTTCACTCCATGGTTATTTGAGTCTATATGCCAACCCGAATGTTACACATCAGTGGAACAGATGTGTAGCAGTCTGACTCAAAAGATCCTGTAGTGTCTTATGCTTATCTCCTATTAAAACAAAAAAACCTTCTATCTCTATTTTGATTCTCCAAGCATTTCTCACAAAAAACTACACAAAGCTACTTCAGGTAGGTTTTAAGCAATCCTTCAAGGAGACTGCAACACCACTGTACTCGTATTTAGGAGACCAGAGGAATTCCAAGCTCTCACATGACGTGGAAAAAACTAAGTCCTGCTACACATATCGTATTGATGCAGTTCATTTCAATGAAAATACTGCCTAAACTTTAGCACTCCTAGGGCTCTAGAGTGGCGTAAATGTCTCATATATAAAGATTTAACTTGATTAGACGTAAATCCAGATTCCTTCCTATTTTAAAGTAAGTTACAATATGATTTCATTTAGGACAACTAATTAGTCACACTGGCACCTACAGTTTGTATTTTTTGATTAAATAATGTACTAAAAATGTGTGTATCCATAAGAAGAGTGAATCAGACTTTTACAGAAACTATCAAGAACATCTCTAATTCTGGCAAATGTGCTTATCTAATTATGTAATGTAATGACCACATTTGGCAAATAAAAATCTACCAATTCAAAACCTGACTTTTCAACTTGTTTTAAGGTCTGCTAAAATGCCTCTGGCAATCTCACAAACACCTATAAAGCAAACTACCAAATGGGGATTATCATCTTTGAAAACACATGTTCTTAAACTTGTACACTAGTTAAAAACAATTAAATTGCATGCAATTGTGCTTGTACCAACTAGTTAAGCAATGCACAGGATTCCTCGTGCGCCGTTCCCCTACATACCTGTCCGTCTGTAGCTTCCAAGTGCGAGTGTGCTGAGCTGCATCCCCATGGTGCTGCTGGTGCAAATGCTGAGGGTGCCGCCTTTGCTGCTGCTCCTGCTGGACTTCCACCCAACAGGGAGGGACAGTGGCTGAGAACCGTGGTGTCAAGGTCTCAAAGCGGGTCAGTTCCACCAGGGATGTCAGTGTCTCAAGGGAGAATGGCTGGTCCACCAAAAGATCAACTCCTGAATAATTACAGCACATACATTCATTACTACACAAACATTTTTTCCAGAACAACCTATATTTGAAATATATCAAAACCGCTATAGGCAAAATGAAGTACAAGTCATCTGAATGTTTTTTTAGTTAAAAAAGAATAATAATAAACTCCCCCCCCCCCAAAAAAGCACCACCCTAAACAAACAACAACAAAAAACAACTACAAAAAACCCCAACACAAGCAATCAAACATCCCAGCCTTGAAGCCAGTATCCTTTGAAGGCAGTTCAGTTGGAATAAATTTTCTGAATACTGAGAGCTCTGACCGTGCTGTCTGGGATTCAGCAAGAGGCATCAGGAATAAGTAACTAGCCAGCTATACTTTGAAGATGTAAAGCTGATTAAACATTTTTTTAATATCACTATTGACTCAGATAAAAAAAGTTTTATATTTCATGTAAACAGACATACAGAATTACTACACATTTTTATCACTGTTTAAAACATTACTTTGGCCCCTGATTATCAATATAGACTTGTTTTATGGTGGATTACAAGAACGTGGAGGGTTCCCAATTTAGTTTAAAAGAGAGGTAAGTGAAAAACAAACATGCTTTATGTAAACCACTTAAAAAAGACTGGACCTAGACAATTATTTTGCCTTCTTGTCTTTATATTTAGGCTTTGTACCAAGGAAAAAAGGACATTAACTGAAGTATTAAAAACTAAAATATCCCAGGAAGTCAAACACCTAATGGAACCACAAAGAAACCAAAAACTGATAATCAGATTTTCTCAGACATACAAAACCTCCAACCAACGAAAAAACCCAAACCAAACCAAAAAAAAAAACCAACAAAACCCCAAATAAAACTCAATCAACCAACCAAAAAACTGCAACCAACAAAACAACTCCAACCAACTAAATTTGAGGGAAAATAAGACATGAAGAATGTGTATTTTCTAGTATTTCGAGCATTTTCTCTTAAGAATGCATTTTGAAGGAAAAGCTTTTACTTGTAAAGAAATCATGGTTTTCAAAAGGAGAAAGTCTGCTACCTGACTACCACTGTCAACACGCAGGGTGGGGAAATAATCACACACCAACACAAATATCACCCTCCCTGTGCAGCCTGAACCTAGAGAGTATCTTGAAAAGCAATCCAGGTTGAGTTTGAGGTGAGACACCTGGGCAGGTAATAAATTCACTATCATTGCAACTATAATAACTTCTTTTCAATCTAGGAGGCAGGAAAATGCCAAAGAAATTAGAAACGCTTTAGAAATTGAATTTCAATATACAGCAAAGACTTTCACTTTTTTAACTGCCAAATGTGAACCTCATTAGCTGGATGACACTGCAAAGAGAAGTGAGATCACTGCTCAAACTATGCAACAAGCCTGTCTTCGAGCAGACTGGATTTTTCTGCTTCATTCTCCTTCCTCCTCCAACAGAAACAAATCCAAATTCAGAGTTTTCAGAGCAACCACATACATGTAATCAATCCCTAAAACTGAAAAATGAAGGACTTTACTTTCCAGTGCTGTCAAGTATACTTGGCTTCTTTTAAAAATTACAAGATTTTTATTATATTCTAACAAAGTGTTATAGCAATACAAAGTTCTAACAGCAAACTTTAAAACAGGTTTTAAACTGGTCAGGAAAACTAATATTCTTTTCAAATTCACTTTGAAAAAAAGCATTATTTTAGATTACTTTACCACAAAAAACCCTCTGCTCCTTAAAAGGAGCAATCTAAGATTGCTATATGGTTAACTTACTTTTTGCTTAAAACAATAAAATTTAAAATGCATCCAAGTTGCACATTCAGGCTAGAAAATAAAATTCAAGAAATGCATTCTAGAATGCAAACAATGGAGAAAAATAAACACACAAAGCCCACAATATAAAGGAACAATACATGAGCAAAAGCTTCTGCTTGTTGCAGGAGTTCATTTCCCCAAACAGAAACCTTTCTCTTGAGCTGTGTCTCTGTCTGCAAAACATGTTAAGACAGAAGTGGAAGAAAAGTTTTTTTTTCTGTTTTTCAGTATGTAAGACCAAAAGAGAAGCAACACTGGTACTACAAAAGCTGGGGATGAAGGCTGATAACGATTCACACAAGTACTGACCATGTCATTACTGAAGAGGTTTACACAGCCCTAACAATCTTTTCATATATGCTAAGAGTTCTGTATTATTGACTTTAGTATCCTTAACCTGGATAGCTCAGACCATGAGTTCTGCAACCACCATTTGGTTTCAACAATTCCCACCAAGACCCCTCGTTTCAGCACTAGCTTCTTATGACTATTAAGCTTCTCTCAGAGCTTTTAGTGGCTCAGTTTGATCCCACAGCAAAATAGTATTCAGTTTATCTGATCATTACTGTGTACCTAACAACTCTTTGGAAACCATTACAGAACAAGATCAAGCAATACTACAATGTCTAAGTTATACGACTACCTAAAAGGAGGACCTGCAGCTTGTGGACAATTGAAAGATACAGCTACTTTGAAGTCTATACATAAATAAATCAATTTCTTATTCCAATAAGTCATATTCAAGCCTATACGGAAGGCTGGATGGGAACGAGATAAAAAAAAGAAAAAAATTCCCTTTATAGTAGCAGAAGAATTTAAATAGTAATGATCATCTATTTGACTCATCAGGATAGTCAGAGTTACCGTTTGATTGGAGGTCACTTAAACCTGCTATAAGCTACTATACAGGGAATGCATCCATTGAAGCACATCTATGCCCTTGACAGCGATATTCTTTTTTGCTTTATTTGCCATTAGCAAAAGAAGGGTGCAGAAGAAAGCCATAGACTTTTGTCGCCTCACATATGTACAACACTTGATTTTCTAGTGATCTTCGAACTTCAGGAACGGCTTCTTTGGTGAAAAAGAGGAGGAGCAGGAGAAATTCAGTCCTCAAAGCAACTGTTGCAATGCTGCTTACAAATAAACTTATGACAAAAAGAATATTCTCCTTTTGACTGACTCTTGTGGAACAAAATCGAGGTCCCACAAATACAAATACAGTCTGCCACACTTAAAATCACATGCAGAGACTGGAAAAAGTCAAAGTGCCTTGTTTTGTTTTTTTTAAATCAGGAACTGCTGAAGTGTTATTCTTGTACACACCCAGCGACAGACATACAGCAACTACAGAACCCTGACTTAGGGCAGCAAAAACATTAAAAAGCAGCATCCTATTAAATAACTGAAAATCATGTTCATATGCAACTTTCAAAAACAACAAAAGTATTTTATTCATGATATGTGTACACGTGCAATTTACCGGTAATGCCTGGGCTAGAAGGGTTAGATAAGGGCTTGGTGCCTTCTGATGACTGTTCTACACTTTTGGAAAGGGATCCATCTACAAGTATATCAGCTTCATCGATGTCATCACAGGTCCCTCCAATCTGAAGGAAATGAAGTTCTCCACCTAAAATCATCACAGATAACATAGGACAAAGTTTAGACAGGCATATAGCTAAATTCAACACACAGGACAGGCTTGCACTTGAACTGCTATGCAATTATGACAGTACTAATGCAGGACCTGAAATCAGTAAAATTGTACAGGAATACTTATTTTGCTTTATTACCACTAATTTTTTTCAGGGCAAATTCAAAACAGAACTACAGAAATACTGCAGATGTGAATGGTATCAAAGGTAAAAAATATTATGGGGGACAGGTTTCAAAAAGCAATTAACAAAGGAAATCTCAATAGAAACCAAAAATCCTAACCATTATGACACTTACCATAATTCAAATTATGCTTATAACAGAAAATACTCCATCATGTCAAGTGAAGACCTACACTACCTCATCTATACAGAGTGCATAAATTTCCTTTTAAAATTCAATATTTGAAAATAGAAAATTAAGCTAATTTCTCTGAATTCTCCTAACTAAGGAGCTCTCCACATTATTTCATCAACCCTAGAATTAAAACACTGATCAGGTCAACAAACAAAAGAGCAAGGTTCAAAGTTTTCAATCGACACAATGTATTGACGGAAGTTGGAAATCATTCAAGGAGGTTGCCCATTATTCACCACTACAGATAGACATAGATCAATTGTATTACTTACAGAGGAGTCAGAGAACCAAAGAGGGCTAAGAGCAAGTCCAACCATTAACCCAGCACTATGTCCGCCACTAAACCATGTCTCTAAATGTCACATTTGTACATCTTTTAAATACCTCCAGGGGCAGTGACTCCACCTCAACTGCCCTGAGCAGCCTGTTTCAATGTTTGGCAACCCTTTCTGTGAAAACATTTTTCCTAATATCAAAGTTTAGCCTCCCCTGGTGCAGCTTTCCTCTTGTCCTGTCACTTGTTATTTTGGAGAAGAGGCCAACCCACAGCTCACTACGATCTCCTCTCAGGTAGTTGTCCAGAACAGTAAGGTTATTCCTGAGCTGCCTCCTTTTCTCCAGACTAATCAACCCCAGCTGCCTCAGTCGCTCCTTGCTCCTCCTTCGACTTGTGCTCTAAGTCACTGAGAAGGAATGTTTAAGTAAGGCTGGGGCGGGGGTGGGGTGAGAAGAGCTGTTACCAGTTTCAGAAGTTAGAAAAAGTGGAATCAGTAGGATTCAAATCGAGAGGCAAATCCAATCATAGGCCTTATGTGGTTTTTCTGAAAAATTTTTAGACTGACCTTCAGCATCTAACTTTATGACAAACCCTATTATGCAAAATATCTAGGTAATCTGAAACAAAGAAACTTGAGAATAAAAATGTAATAAAATCCCAAGATAAAAGCAGGTATATGTCCTGTACTGTGAGGGGTGAGGAGTGAAACTGAGTGATAGAGAGGCACGAGGAGGCAGAGTGAGTGTGTTAGGCACAGAGAAAAAATGTGAGGCACAGAGAGAACTTGCACAGTTTTGTTTGTTTGGGTTTTTTTGAGATCTCACTAAGAAAGGCCTGACAACAAATGGCTTAATAAACTCACTGTTTAATATAGACAGAATAACAGGAGGAATATAATAGCTCAAATGACCAAAATGGTCAGAATAACTCTACGGACAGGATGTGTGCTGTGGGAAAACCCACCCCAGGTCTGGGTAATGTACAAATGCAGTGCTCCTGGGATCTGAAGGGATGGGAGGTTTTCTCATTATCTGTATTTATCTTTTTATTTTATCTTCTTAAAACAGCTATTTCATTAAGCCAACAAGCCGTTTTTTGGTGGGTCTTTTCTAATTGAGATCCACTAAGATCATCCCCTCTCTCAGCCTCATTCCAAACACCCTTGGTGCAGAACAGTACACCCCAAGGAGATCTCAGGAGTGGAGGGGGAAAAAAATAGTTCTAGCAAGTAACACTTATGAGTTTCCTTGAAATTAAATAGCTCACAAATAAGCAATTTTCCTCAAACTTCAAAGAGAATTAGAGACACATTAGACAACACAGACCTGGACAGCTTCATTTGGTAGTGAGTCAAGGCTCAGTTTGTTTATCATTTTGTTTGCTGCTCAGCACCAAGAATGTCCTTACCATTTTTTCCATGCAAGAGGATAGTCATAATCTCTGCATTCCTGAAAGATTCCAGCACTTTTCCAAGAAAGTCTGTGATAAACTTGAGATACCTCACTTCCTCCTATTGTTTTTAAAAAGGTTCCATAATGAAGTTTACCATGAACTTCAGTTGTACAGTATTAGCCTCTGCTTATGCACACTTTTCCAAAATGCTGTAGTTGGCTCTGCCTCTGCATCACGAAGGAGGCATTTCCTCTCACAGAAAATCCAAAGATAACTTTCTGATGATGCATATTTCATTATTTGTTTCAGTGATACTGTAGTTGCAATAGTCGAGTGCCAGTGAAAAAAAATCTGC
>WEKY01046762.1:971-11308 GCA_013390045.1 Picathartes gymnocephalus
TTTTTTTTTTTTGTAAATCTGCATGAATTCCTCTTCACCAAACCACAGAACCTGTTCAGCTTCATCCATCTGGACCTGTCATCTGTTTTAGTACTACCAGAAACAGTCTTTCTTAAAATAATATTCTCTGTTGGTGCCCATGACACCATCTTCTGATTTTTATTCCCTTCTCCTCTCTCCGACTGTTTCTTTGGCACAGCCTTTAGAAATCCCCCTCTATCTTGCCATCATTTTCATTGACAGTTTTAGTTTTTTCATCTCTTCTACCTCTATAATTTAGTTTGGTAATGTCCAACTACAATTAAAAAAAACCAAAAACCAAAAAACCAAGACCAAAAACAAACGACAAACAAAAGAAAGAGCCCAGAATCCCACTCTAATTCTATCTCTGACATATGATCTTGGATTTTTATCTCTTATCTTAAACTCATCATTGCAGAAACAGACCTCTTTGTTGGCCCTGTCAAATTGCGTACAGAAGGAAGTTCTTGAATTTGACAATTACCAAAATAAAATGACAGAAAAATTAGGACGTGTCTATGAGAAATAGGCCAGCTAGGCTTCCTTTTTGCAGAGTAGTTTAAATCGCATGGTTTAGAAAAGCAATTTATATCTTGTTGCAACACATGTTGATGACTTCCAGTTGAAGGATGAGATGGAAAAAATAATCAGCTGGACAGCCTGTGCAGAGTATTTTAACTTCTGAGTGATCTCGAGCCATGTATTCCATTAATAATCACAGTCATAGGGTGCTGTGAATTTAGACAGTGCAATTCAGGAGGTTGCTGTCCCATCTGTCCACACTGTGTTCTTGCCAAGCACCCCTGCCATAACAGTGGCAGAAAAAATGAAAATATGTAAGCTGTTGACATGTGATTTTAACCACAAGCAAGGCTGGAATTACAACAGTACAACAGGTTGAACTGCAATGAGCAAGGCACACTAACACATCTGCTTCTGCCTTACTATCCAAAATATCCCTAACTGGTGGTGTGGAGGAAAGTGGGCTACTAGGAGAAGAGGATTGTTTTAAGTCACAATAGCTTTTTGCCTTCCTGAGCTTGCATCATAGTATCACCATTTCTTCCTTTCACATTCTTCTCTGCTACCCTCAAGGCACCAGTGTGGCTGCCTGGGTCGGTGCCAGGACAAGCTTATCAAAAGGGGAGCCCACATGTATGGTGTTACAGAATTTTTCACTGCCTGGCATCCACCAAGGGGTGGAAAGAATCTGTACTGAAATACCTCGCTGAATGATACACAGCACTTTGAGTCCATTCTGTTTTCTCTGACCCGAGACAACTCAGGCAATTCTGCACCCTGGCCGATGTACCAGGAGTAGGATGCTCTGCTGCCAGCCCTCCCAACACCCACAGAGACACCACTAGACTATTAGTACATAAACTAATTACTAAAGATGTATCTTTTACACGGCCTAAAAACGGCAATGATTTGTACACAGTGCTAATTAAACCTAATTCCTTCATGTGTTCGCAGTCATTAGTGCTCATTGCTGAGGAATCCATTATTTATCAGCTAAAACAGTCCTCCTGTGCTTGGCACAGGGTAGCACCAGATGAAAGGTTAATTTTTGCACATTTAAAGTTCGATGAGGGCAGTGTAAGCATGGAAATTACTTTCAGTGAGGCAGCAAAACAATAGGAAATTCACCTGCACAGCAATGTCCTTTACTCTTTTGACTAATAGGAATTCATCATTTCATGGAATGAAATTCATGGTTGGAGTCATTCCTGCTAGATTATGTGATAAAAGCTCATCTGCAAGCCCGTAAAGAAGCACAGAGGCACAACTGTCAAAAAGTCCCTGGAGTCTTCTGGTTAAGTATTTTGTTAAGCAGTGAGCTCTTCCCTGCCCTCCTGACACAGTAGTTCAGCTTAGTAGAAATATCTTGTGCTTCTTGAGTGCTGATGAGAGATGCAGATTTCCCAGACAAGGATGCAAGAGCCTGAGAGAGACCAGTGAGCCAGCAGAAGGAAAACAGAAGGGCCCTGCTTCAGATCCTGCATCTCCTACAAGAGACATGGGTTGTTGATCTCTTGGAAGCCTTTGGGCTGGGGCTTCCAAGAGAGTGTGAAGACTGATCACAAATGCAGAGAAAAAAAAATTCTGAGTGAAGCATGGCCATGTTTAGGTATCTGTTAACCTGGATAGTTCTTCATTTAAGCCAGTGGAATAAACCAATCACTCAGCACATGCAAAGTGAAGTGTCAAGAATAGTAAATGAAGGCAACTGATAAAAGATGTGTTGGAAGAAGGAAGCCACTCCTGTGGAGAACAAGGCCAGCAATGTGGCTGAAAAGGGGAGCTTAAAGCTGTTGCTGGTTTTGAACAATATTTGCATTTGCTTTCTCCAAACATGTGTCATTTTGAGAAATTGAAGGGTGCTGTTTATTCTCAGCATTCCCCTTTGGTTCACTTTCACTGCATCACATGGTATTAATTTCATATTGCAGAGCTCCTCAACAGATCACACAGTTCAAATAATGAATTTGAAAGTTCACACTGAAATCTGTTTGCTGCACTTGCTGGAACTTAAAGAACTTTACAGAATTGTTTTAGTTTTTCAATTTCTTTTTCTAGCTAAGAAAATGAAGAATTTAAGTGCCAATACAAAGGAAAGTATTTTGAAGTTCAAGGGCTTTTTGATAAATGACAGAAGAGATAAATGACTTAAAGCTATTATTGCATTTCCCCTGCAGTCCAGTGCTGTTGAAACTAAAGAGGTAATTGTCACTAGGAATGCATAAAACCCACTGTGTTTGATTCTCAGTGAGAGAAATCTAACATGCTGTAAAGACATTAGGAAGAACCTGACCAACTGTGTTTGCATAACAAATGCTTGGCAGCCATTTTACCTGAAAATAATCTAATGTGTGATGCCTTTAAAATGTTGAAAGAGATGTCTTATACAATTATCTAGTAAAAGACAGAAACATAAAATATGTGAACATTGTCAAAAGACACTGAGGAATCAAATAATCCAACAGCCAAGGTGCCATGCTATGACTGCTTTTCTTTTTGGGAGACACAAGACATGGCAGTGAGCTTTGACTTCTTTCAGGTATCAAATTTTCTCTTTGTAACAATTATTTTTTAAATTTCTCTATTACCATAGTATAAAAGGTTTTGACATATTACAACTCATTTTTTTTCCACAAAGCATCCTGAAAGCTCCTGTCATCTTTGCCTAGAAACTGCTAAACAATATCATGCAATTTCTCTGGGACAGGACTATTAAGGGATTTTCTTAGTACATGACAAAGACTTTGAATTGTGGATGGGAGTCTGCAGAATTTAACCTAAATGAGAATTGTTAAAGAAAAATAATAATCCTAAGAAAAAATAAAAATATTTCTTTGGAGTCAGACAGAAGTTATATATATTTGTTTCCAGAATTATTTTTGCCAAACCCTCTGGTTCAGCTATTTAGGAAAAAACCCCACAAACCAAAACAAGAAAAAAACCTCCATCATCACAGTACATTAATCTCAGAGTGAGAGGTAGATGAGTTATAAAATATTATACTAAAGCCCCAGTATCCTGATGCACTCTGCTAAAATATTACCAACAATTTAAGCACTAGCAAAATCCATAATCATGATGTGTAACTGATATAAAACAGCCTGTTCCTGGTTAGGAAATGACCATTTTAACACTGGACTAATGCACAATGTCAAATTTTTTAGGTTTGCTCTTGAGTTTTTGGGAATGATTAACAGTTCGTTGCATTTCTGAAACAGAGGATCATCATTACAACCTATGACTTTAAAGAAGCCACTACTGCTCATCACTTACATCTTATTTCCATTATATGAATGTGCAAACTACAAACCTACAAACTGTGACAACAGATGAACAGATAAATGTTTCAACAGGCAAATGTCTTCAGAAAATATCAAGTGTTAAAGGGAACATAATACAGCTAATCCTAATATCTTTCATGCTTACAAATTTATTATTTCTACAGCTATGTAGAATTGTTTGTAGGTATAGGGGACATTTGTGAAGACAAATGTCTGGTTGCAGCAGGAGTGACAATGGAGACCTGAGCTGGAGGAAGATGAGGCCACCCAAAGGAATAGTTCATTTAAGAGTGGCTTGGGATGCCTGGGCAAGTGAAGCCTCTGCTCACAAACGAGGAAGATGGAGATTTAGTCTATTCACTACAGAGCAACTCACCATAATCAGCTTCTTTCTGATCTTTGCAAAGGACGACACCCTTTGGACACTGTGCTCTATGCAGAAGAAATCAGATGGCCTTTGATCTTTCACACAGACATAAATATGAGTGAGATTCACTTCCCAACATGTCTTTCTGTATTTGGTTAGTTATTATCTATATACAAGGAGAAAAGGCAGAATTTTATGAGGGGGAATAGGTCTACTTTATGTACTTGATGGAAACAGAAGTCCTGTAAATAGAGAAAGTCAAGGTCACACAGCAAAAGTAGCAGTTAAACGGTCATAAGTATTTACAATGGTTTGTTTTCTGTGCTGTTCAGTCTTATGCAAGTTTTGTTTCAGTATCTTTGTGCACAAGCTAATACATAGATGAAAGAAAATAAGTAAAATGCTTTGCAAATCAAGTAGAAAAGAACCATAGCTTTTGTCTCTCTCTGCTTCCCACTCACAGATAACTCAATGCCAGGTGTGCAGAAAGAACACACTTTAAGAAAGGAAGCCTTTCAGCAGTTGTAATGATGGCTGGCAGAAACATTGCAGGTGCATGATTCATTTTAATGTATTAGGCCCCTCTCTGACTAGTAGTGTTGGAAAATGGCAAGTAGAGTAATTTACTCACACATATGAAGGGCATTTTTATGCCTTTTTTAAATTTAGGAAGTAACATATGAATCAGTAGTTTTTCGACATAACAAGCATTAATGCATTACTTAAAGAAAGAACATTAATATCGTTGGCTGAAATTTTGTTCAGACAAGAATACTGCAGGTTCTCGGTCAGTCTGTGCAAAAAGTTATGTGAAGATTAATTTTCTAGAAGGTTAGCTTCTAAATTAGCTTTTAATTCTTCCTTTGGAAAATGGCTTTTTAAATGAAATGAAGACTAATGAAGATGGAGAGAGGAATTTAAGTCCAAATACACTAAAATACATCAGTAGCTAAATTCTGTGGAATTACGTGCATCACATAATTCTTATTTCCATTTACATTAACAGTCAAATCTTCTGGATTACTTAGCATTTATAAAATCAAATAAATTAATGCAAGATGAGCTTTATGATCCCCCATACAGACAGCCTGACACAACGTGAAATATTGCCCTTAAAACTTTGAAAAGTGTTATACAGTTAGGTTGAACAAGAATGAAACAAACCCCCTAAGGAAATGCATTAGTACCAATGCTGAAGGGTATGAGAAAGAGTTATGAAACCTTCTTCTTTCCTTCCATATTTGCATCAATAATTCAGATTAAGATGCCATGGCCTGATGCAATCGCAGCCTGATGCAATATATCTAAATGCTGTCTTTATTTATAATAACTTATTTCCATATTTGGCAGGAACTCTCAGAAGTGTTCTTGTCTGCAGCTTCAGATCTCAGTTCAGTGGTGCCACAAGATTTAAGCTGCAGAATTTAAACTTGCATCTTTGTACATAGATCTTGAACAAGAGTTTACTTCATCCTTAAAATGTCAGAGTTCTGACTGTAGTATGCATTCAAAAAGGATATGCTAGATGGTTCTCTAAACCAGCAGAGGTTAGTGCATCCTAGGAGCTGATCTAGTCCAACACGTTTCCAGAACTGTTCCCATCTCTGAGAGTTGCTGAGGACACACAAGACCAGGTAACTGATTTATGAAGAGTTAGAGGAGTCCTCTACTTATGAAAATGAGGAGTCGTGAAGGGTGACTGCAGGACTGAAGGAGGCCTCATAATTGAGAAAAGCGTAAGAGGAGGAACAACGTAAAAGTGGGATAAGAATAATTCCCCCCTGTAGATTCTAAGCCATGCCAGTCTCTTTCTAAAATCATATAGGCAGCACAAAAAGCAGTGAGGACAGTAAACCATTGACTCATCTCACCTCTCCTTTATACCCTTTTTTTTGCTACCCATTTTGCCCCCATTTATTTCTTTCAGCTCTCCTGTCTCACTGCTTTACAGATCGAAAACTGAAAGGAGTCCAAGAGGGGGAAATTAAACAGCATCTATATTTCTGCAGAACTTTAAGGTAGTTCTGACTGCTGACAAAACAATTTTGCATGAGCAACAGGAAAATAAAGCAAGCTAGTATGTTTTCTTTTTTTCCCCTAATCCTTGCGAAATAAAAAACTTGTCTTTGAATTTCAAACAAAAAAAATAGAAAAGATGGATTGCTTTCATACTCATTTTAAGAGGGTAAGGACATAAAAAACTATCCACACGGACTGAAGCCATAAAACTTTACAGAAACTTGCTGTCAAATGAAGAAAAATTGCCTTATTTGGCATAAGATAAATTTCTAAAAAAGAGAAAATTCACGGTAAAAATCTAGGAGACATTAAGAAGTACCAGTATTCTTTGAATATTCTTGCTGGTTTTGTTCCACTTTTTCCTCTGGCTTAAGTCTGTTTAATTTAAGCAACTGAATAATCACCTAATTTTCTTTGTATTGAGTTGTGGAAAACAGGTGAGCATTTCCCTCCCCAGTGGATGTATTCCCAAGCTTTCTGAACCCTAACATGTTCCTCTTACAGAAAAAAAATCATCATCTGCAAAGAATGAGCCTCTCATAAGGCTACAGCAAAAAATAGACTTGAAAATTTTGCTGACAGAGTGAGAATTAAGTATTTCTGACCTTCAGGCTGCCAGTCATGATAAGTCTAGCAATACTTTCAAGCATCAGATATGCCCCATCAGAATGCCATTTGTTCCGCAGGAAATATTTCTATTAGTCCCTTTAATTGATACCAAATATTGCGTTGATTGAAAAGTAATTTTTTTTCATGCAAAACATTAATTACTTTAAGTTTTGTATTGTCCTTCAGGTTCTCGACAGACCATTGTAATACTGTGGGACTAATGTTTGTTTCCTTCCAGCTGACTAGAGCATGAATTTAAAGTACCTTCTAGCTACATAAAAGAGTTGTTTGCTGCACAAGTACACATTTATAAGAGTAGCAGTTAATTTAATGTCTAAAAGACTGCTTTTTTCCATTGCCTGTTCTGCATAAACCCAGACGTGCTTGTCTCCATCAGACATACACATTCTTTAAACTCTGTACTGGTAGAACCATTTATGCATTTTGACTTTTTGAAGCACTATAAAAAAGTTAGATACCCTTAGAAGCTTTAACATCAAAATTGTTTCAATAAGTTCTAAATTTGCTTTTGGCATTCTTTTATTCTTTCAATTGATTTTATCAATAAAGAATCTAGCATGGTCCCAGACACTTGTCACAAGCAGAAATATATGATAAAATTATTTTGAAATAGCACACATGGGTGCTATTAATACAACTTTATTATATTTTAAATGTTTGGGTTTTGTCCACTTGATTATTATGCCATAGAGTGACTGCAAATTGAAGTGTCATAATTTCATTAAGGTTTGATTTTTGCCTATAATGTCTTTTTTTTCTTCTTGGGTTATTTATCAATAAATATCTCAATATCTACCGTCTTCAGAGATAATGTAGACATAGAACTGCTACAGCTGAAGTTGAAACACAGAATCAATTTTAGGCCTTCAGCTGACAGGAGTATGTTCCAGGTCAAGTCTGGATTGGATTTAAATCTTTTATTGCCAGTCACAACGAGAACACTATCTTTAACTATAGCAGACTTTTTCACTGTCTGTGTTTCAAATAAATAATACTTTAGATACAAGACGGTGAGAAAGTATTTCTTTTCTTCTTTTTAAAGACTTTCCAAATTCCAAGTGGAAAGTCTAACTTTCCTCCAGCAAATATGATAAAACATGTAGGAGAACAAAAGAAAAAGATTAAATATGATTAAATAAATAATAGAACTGCTTTTTCCCACTTTCCTATGTCCCCGGTGCTGTTATTTCATAAGATCTGCACCTACTCAATCATTTTTCCACTTGGGCTGTACCTCCCCAGTTCACTCTTGAGAGTGTTGGGGAAGACAAAACACCAAAAGTTTTTCAAAGGTTAAGAGGTATGCCTGCTTCTGTGATTGAAAACTCACAGGTTCACCAGAGTCACAGATGGAAACTAGATCAAAACTTCTACAGAACTTTTCTTGGTTTTTCCATTTTGGCTTTTAGACAGCTTCTATTTTTTTCTTCCAGGAACTTCTCATATATAGGCTATATATCAAATGTCTCTGACTGGGAGAGAAATTGTTCAGGCTCATTCAGCTTACCACATAACAGCTGAAGAGTGAACCTGTTCAAAGGAATGTTTGCAAAGACAGCTTATTGCTGGATAACAAATTCCAAATGCTTCATTTACCAGGTTCTAAAGCAACGATAATGGTCCACAAATTCAGTGAAGTCATTGTCTAGTCAAAGAAAACCATATTCAAATTTGTTGTAACAGTTTGCAAGAACATGACATGCCTTTTGGTTGCAGTTTCATGCTGAGAAATCCAGTAAACAACATGGTGTCTTCCAACCAGCAAAGGGTTTCCACTCAGTTTAAAATTACAGAATCAAAGTTCCAGCTTGAAAGAAGGACATGTCTATTAGATAAGCTCCTCACATAATGAAACAGCATTTCTTTGAATAAATGAATTTCTAAAAGTGACAGCGGCATCTATCAGTCAGACAGGTTGGTTGGTTAAATATTCATAGGAACTTTGCAGTAATCCTTAAACTCCTTAAGTCTTTTCAATTTTCAGTAGGTCAGCTACTCCATTCAGATTCGCTGGCAGCACTAAATGACTTCTTCCTAAAAGGGGCTACAGGAAATGGTAATAAATCATGCCATTCTTAAGGTTTCATTACTCATCTTAAACATTGTGAGTTTTCCGTTTTCCCTAAAACATGTAATGAATTAATTACTAAGTCTGGTTTTCAATGGAAATAACAAGCTTGCACAGAGTATATTGGCCATATTTTGACTTCTACACTAATTCATTCAAGTAGTCTCAGATACATCTACTTCAGACCATAAAGTAATAATAATTTCGGCTATAATGAATAAAATTACGATACACCAAAAAGTCTGGATGTTAGTAGAAAAATAACTCCTACTCTTAATATTCATGTATTCTTATAAATATTATAGCTTCTCAAAAAGCTGTATGCCATCGTGCTGGAACCCAAATGATTTTATTATAAATTAGCTATTTCAATAAGTGAGCATTAGAATAGAAAATACAAAGGCCCGAGTAGATTATTTCTAAAAGTGGACCTGAAAGAAATTAATGATTAAGATAGATTTGCACTGGAAAACTGTGTCTTGTTAAACATGTGCAACAGTTTATATTAGGAAGTCTGGTTTTAATTTGCTTATAATGTCTCCATTATTTAGTTATAAGTTTGACTTTCATGTGATGGAGTTTGTATTTGTCTGAAAACTTTCAGCATGAAAAAAACCCACACAGAAAATAACACCATGGCAAATGTTGTGTTTTGTGTTATCTTAAAAATTGAAACACATAACAGTTCTGATATTCACTTCATTTACAATTTAAAGCAGAAGAGCTGTTTGACATTGCAGCTATGTGTGCCATTTTTCCTCCTGTTCCAGTAGGATTTTCAAATTAAGGAAAAGTACAAATCCCTAAGGATGTGAGTTACTGTACAGTCAGGAGGTGCGCCTCACGTGCCCATCTAACATAGTTTCTCTCTGCTCTTGCTAGCCATGACTAGTAAATTAAACATGCCCCTAAACATTTTCTGCAAATGAATTCATGCCACAGAAATGCAGAACAGATGAGCAAAAATGCATTTAGATGATCAGACACTGTCCTTCCATTAATAGAAAGGAGTTACACCTGATCAAACTTTTCATCACTTCCTTGGCCATGGTGGGGTCTCTCCCAGACCCACAGTTTCCATTCTGGCATAACCTAAAGGAAATTTATTGGTCAACAGAAAGAATCTGGGGTGTACAAGACTCTATATGTTTTCAAAACACTTATCTCCCACCTTGTTCACTCAGAGAGTGTTTTAAAGGGGCTTAAGTACTTTTGACACCACTGGGCAGAGTCCAGGAGAAGACAACAAACTTCTCAGCAGGTAGAATTGCAAACTTTTACTTGCAAACTTTAGAGAGTAAAGTTCTTGGCAAATTTTAAAATTAACATCCAATTAAAGTAAGGCACTTCACAAAGTAGTGACTTAGCAAACTCTAACTCATCTAACTTTAAGTTACACAGATTACGAGAAAAGAAAGTTAGAAACAGA